>RSEF01000002.1:95634349-95653124 GCA_003993805.1 Himantopus leucocephalus
TTTTTGTGAGAGGAAGGATCCTCCCTGATCTGCAGCGGCCGTTCTCTTCCTAGCAGAACAAAATCCAGCTCCTTCCTTCCAGACCTAGACAGCCAGTTTAAACCTACTGCTCTCTGCTCCAGACTAACAGCAGAGAATGCCATGGCTGCTGCTTTTCTCTGGGCAACAGAACAGCAGAGAGAAGAGTGGGAGAGATGCTGCTGAATCCTAGCAAAAGCATTTCTGGCTTTGTGCAGATAGGTAAACACACACTTTCAAATTTTTAAAGTAAAATTTACTGTAGCTGCAAAGATGTTTGCTGTTAAAAGAAAGCATTGTCTTCTCGTGCTTGAAATCAATAATTAGCCTTGCATTTTCTCTGACATTCCTGAAATGAATGCAAATAATCATGTATACACAAACAACAATGATCTGTCAATCACTGCCCATCAATACTTTTTCTAGAAGTGGACAAGGCCAAAATATGGGACAAGAGCCAATAAGGAAAATAATACTGCAGGAAGCTTTAATGCTTACTGTAACTGCAGTCTGAAGCATCAGCATTTCAGATATCAATAATTTACAGGAATAGATAATGACAATAGCTTGGTTCAACTTCTCATATGCCCCACGGGAAATAAATTGGCTCAGGTAACTGGAGATACACTGCAGTGAGTTCTGAAATACAAATTTTTTTAAATTTGGGTCTACTACTGCTAATGGATGTGAGGGTTGGGCTCAAGTCTATTGATGTAAGGGAGAGTCTTGCCATTTATTTCAAGAGGCTTTTCACTGAGGCCCTTCATGGCATTTCTCAAGAGGCCTGAAGTACTAAACCAAACCATCAGCTTAGTCTTCAAAGAGTAAATGCTTCAATTTGTCCATTCGCAAAAATTTAGACACCTCTGGGATGTCAGGCAGCAAACATTAAACCCAGGTGAGACATTATTGTCCCGCTGAAATAAATGGACATTTTGTCATTGGTTCTGTGACTAATTTCCCATTGTGGCAACATACAAAAATGGAAACAAAAGGAGGAGGATCCGCAGGTGATTTAAAGAAAGAAAGTAAAACCTACTTTAAAACTGAGCAATTCTAACACTGAGACAGAAGTACAGCAGCAGAAAGCTAATGTAATTGCCTTTTTTTACAAGGGCAATGTATTTTTAAATATCTTCGATTCTTTTTCTTTTAAATAAAATAAGGTGAAATAATAGAACAAGAACAAAATGCTATCAAATTATAACGAAACCAGCTACTTTAATCTGCAGGTGACAGAACCAATACCACCTTCATGCTTTATTGAAATGTGTTATAGATGGGCTCAATTTCCTTATTCCCTCTGCTTCAGGACAGTTCACTAGTTAAGACTGAGAAGCAACACCACAGTACAGGTTGGATTGGTACTGGGCAAAGGAAAGTCATTAGAACAAGCAAGAAGCTGAATGATATAGAATCTATATAATGCCTTTGTTTTCCATGTCTGACATACGTGGCACTTTTTATTAATCTAGTATCTATGATCTCATCACTTTAAACCAAACTTATTTCTAACTCTCAGATGTCTTTTCTATTGATTTGTGTAGCACCTTGTTCAGGCTCCAAGTGGCAACCCTACGCATTCAAATGCCAAGAGTTTCAAATCAGTCATGAGATTGGTTTTGAAATCATGAGAATCTAAATCAAATCAGACAGTGGTTTTTTTTTAATATATTTACCTGCAGTTTTCATGACTACTGAATGTTAGTTTTCAAAATCTGTCTGCAGGTGTGACAGCTAGAAAGTCTTTCAGAATTGAAGCGGACATTTGTAGGCACTTGTGTGACTACTACTTTATGAAACACAAACATTATCATGAAACACGAGCAACATCATGAAGCAAGCAACACATCTTAAGTTAATAAGACAAGGCTTGTTGTGAGAGAATTCCTATCTAAACAAAACCACTCTGCCTGCCTGGGGGCTTTGAGTTGGATCTTAAGATTTTTCTGTCCAAAACTAATAGCTCTTCTGGTTCATATTTAAGATATGTTCATATGTTTATTAACAAACAGGTGTTTACCAGCAGGTTGAGAGAGGTGATTCTGCCCCTCTATTCCACTCTCATGAGACCTCACCTAGAGTACTGCATCCAGCTTTTGGGCCCCCAACGTAAGAAGGACGTGGACCTGTTGGAGCGAGTCCAGAGGAGGGCCACGAAGATGATCAGAGGGCTGGAGCACCTCTCCTGTGAAGACAGGCTGAGAGTGTTGTGGTTGTTAGCCCAGAGAAGACAAGGCTCCGGGGAGACCTTATTGTGGCCCTCCAGTGCCTAAGGGGGTCTGCTGGAAAGATGGGGAGGGACTCTTTAGCAGGGAGTGTAGTGATAGGACAAGGGGTAACAGTTTTAAACTGAAAGACAGTACATTTAGATTAGATATTAGGAAGAAATTCTTTACCTTGAGGGTGGTGAGACATTGGAACAGGTTGCCCAAGGAAGTTGTGGATGCCCCATCCCTGGAAGTGTTCAAGGCCAGGTTGGATGGGGCTTTGAGCAACCTGGTCTAGTGGAAAGTGTCCCTGCCCATGGCAGGGGGGTTGGAACTAGATGACCTTTAAGGTCCCTTCCAACCCAAACCATTCTACGATTCCATGATTTTATGAAAAGATCAGAGAAAACCTTAAGAAGGCAGAACAGACTTTTTGACATTGCAAAATTTCACTAATTTTTATTTCTGGACTGAAACCTTTGTCACTGTGGTGCTGCTGCAGTTACATAGCTGATGGAAGTGGAGGAGGAGACAAGTCAGCTCTGCAAAGCCTACGGCCTTTCCCAACCACAACCCCTGCAGTATGAAAGGGCCCGATCTCATCATGTATTATCAATCACAAAGGCATTTTCTAGTAAATCTTCAACTTAATTCAAACACACTGAACTTACATTTCACTTAATTTCCTTTCAAAGTTGTTACAGGTAATATAACAACATGGTCATTGTTTTAACTCCACAGGGATGTTGTGCAGGCAGTACATTACAATATATGAAGTTAAAAAAGCCATGTTGCCAAAGTTACATTATTATGCAATTTAGTTCCCAGTGCCATAAATTTCAGGTGGCAAATTTAGCATTTTGAGCAATTCATCTGGAAAAGTGACAGTATATTTATTTCTACCTTATTTCTCCTCTGAGTTCACATAATAGAAGCAACTGGAAAGCTATAGCAGACCTGTAATGTAATAAATACAGCACTGCATAACATATTTGGAAGCCTGTCACAAGGCAAAAACATAAATGTAGTCCTCAATAAATCTCAGGTTTGGTGTCGTACCTGTTGACCAGTGCCATTTCCTCTGCTTAAATATTGTGCAAATGAGTTCTGGGGCAGATTTACTGGGGGAGGGAGAGAACTGAGAAAGCATTTTTAGTCCTAACCATTAATCTTAGTGGTACAATACCCTCTCTCTCTTTCAGATGACTCGGGGTAAATCCAAAGCCACTTTACCAGTTACACTGGGGCTCTACCTGCCTCTGGCATGTGATGTGCATCATATATGTATGTATCATAGGCACATTATTCAGTGGCAGCTCTTGTTTGTGATAAATGCAGGTGGTACATGCATATATTCAGTACTTTTTGCTGATTGGTATAAACTGACCCTCAGTAATTTGTTATTAGGAAGCTCCAGCTTCACAGAATTGACATCATGACACCCATAATATTTTCATAATCTGTGAAGGCTAATAAGTGTTATTATGGAGTAAGCACTCCCGTCTTTTCATGAAGCGCTTGATAGAATTGGACCTTCTCTAGAGGTAGGATATGATTAATATAACCTCACCTCCAGATCTAAGAATACTTTGATTATTTGCCCAGATAATTAAAGCTGTTTACTTGTGCCATGAAAGGCCAATTTAAACAGATTGTGAACCTTAGCCTAGGGAGCATTCAAGATTTCTGCAGCTTGTTACTGGCAAAGAATGAATTTTAATACTAACATAATTATTTGATCATTATGAACATACTGAGATTGGTACAGATGCTTCCTAAAAATGGGATTGTGATCTACGTGTGCTGCAGATATACAGAAAGCTGTCAGCTATTTCATGAGCCTGCCTCAAGGCTCAAAATAAATTATTCTTTAAGGAAATGTGGAACACTAACTGTAACCTTTAAAGAGCTAAGAGAATTATGTTAACAAATATGAATATGCACATGTGTGCAGCTTAGCAGAATGACCAAGTTAGTATCATCTGGGGCATCCAAACACACGTTAAGCTATATGATTTCTCTCCCTGCAGGTTCTGATATCACAGTTTTCTTTCTTAATACTAATGTAACCAGTATTCTCTTAGGCCCCGTGGGAGAATGAATTATTAGAGGCAGGGATGATAGCCAAAAGGCAGGGGTGTAAAATCTTTGCACAGGGCTGGCAGGAAAAGAAGAGGATATGTTGTAGGGCCATGTCTATGTCGGGAGGTTACACCTTTATCAGGTATGGTGGAATTTTAGCTTGCATTATTTGTGTTCCTTTAACTCTCTCTGTGGGCATTCATATTCAGAAGTAAAAGATAATTTTTTGGCTCTGGGATTAACCAGAAGAGCTGCTGGGGACTGAGGAGGAGTGATATCATCAGCCAGTGCTTCTGCAAAGGATGCTATGAGTTGCCCGGACGACTTGCCTTAGCAGACTGAGTGAGTGCTCTTAATCCTCTTCAGCACAATTGCCAAGGTTAGACAAAGTCCCTGGTAAGAAACCTCTCCTGTCTTCACTTGGGTCACAGATTCAAGGTTTTCAGCATGTGTGCAGAAATAGCGATTATCTTAAAATAAATAAATAACGAAATGCATAAATATCGATGTGGGACTGTGGAGAGGTCTGAAATGTGTCTGCTCACTCAAATCTCTGCGTACTTCTCATGCCCTTTCAGGAGTCTTAGTTTTCACTGGTAGAAAAGGTCAACAGATTTTATATGGGAAGTTTTTTGCTTCTAGTTTACATTTTTTATATAGAACTAGCTGATACAGACAAACACCAAACTGATTTTGTTTTCAAGGCAAGAAAAAGGGTGGGGAGAATCCAGACTAGCAGTCCATTCGCAGTTCCAATAGGACCTCTCATTTTCCCCTTCTAATTGTTGGTGTAACCTTCAAAATGGGCTGTCGCTACTGCCCCGTGGCAGGGAAAGGCCTTTTGTGAAACAATATACTCCCATAGAGGGCAATTACATAGATAAAGAAAAAGGAAGACGGAAAAAGTGCTCGATTAATGAGATATAAAATAGTCGAAAGGTGGCACAAATACATTTGAAGGGGAATGTGTGAATTCATGTGGGGCCTATTTGATCTGGTTTACACATCCACTGGTATTTTAACAGGATGTTCTGCTGCTCCATTATTGTAATACCAAATTCCACCTGAGTATCACAGAGATGTATTATTTTTTACATTAAAAAAACTTTGCAGGAAATAATTTTTAAATATTCATTAATTCAGGACACTGAATCTGGTCTTTGAAAATGTTATGAATGAACTTGCTGAGGTAGTATTTTGCCCCTCTTACTGTGCCTGCCTCTATTTTGTTCAGCTGGGTATAGGTTAGATGAAGCATAGTGGGCTACATGTTCTGTATTCTTGACAGCAGAAAACAAAACAGCAGGGAAAGAAACAAAACAAAAACCTGAGCTGTTAAGAAAATCAAGAAATCTCTGCTAAATGAGTCAGCAAGGTCTAGATCCTTGCTCTTCACACAGTCATGTGCAGAAGTGACTCTGTCACAAGAAATCCTTTTAAAGAATTACATTTTTAGGTAGAAGCATGAAAATAAAAAATAGGGTTTTAACACCATTTGATCTCTTCTCCAACATACTCTAATGCTTTGCTAGGAAGCACTGACATGCCGGGATGCAAGCCCCTTTGATTTTAAAGTAAATAGGAAATGAGAAAAACAGCAAAAAACATCCCTAACCACTAATTGCAAAATCGACTTTTCCTTTTGTTCAGTTTAGTTAACATAAAATTAAAAATCAGAGTGAACTTCTGATACAAGAAATGTATTAATTAGAGCAAGCTAAGGAGGTATCTGTCCTCAGAAGACCATATGGCTTAGAAGTAATTCCACATCACTGATTTGCTGGCAATAACAGAGTGAGGCGGAAGAATGAATTAATTTTAAATCACATCCATAAGGGAATGGATTGTTCAGAATGTTCTTTGTGCCACACAATGACTGTAATTTTAAACTGCTAATACCTTACAACGAGACCCATAAATGGGTTATTTCTTGCCTTTCATGGGGCCAAATTCTGCTCTTTTGATGTTCTCGTGTAGCTGTTATTAAGATCAGTGGGAGCCAAGCCAACTTTTACAAGTGTGGGATTTGTTTGAAGTCTATTTGGATGTAGTCAGACAAAGTGGGGCTGCCCAGCTCAGCTGTTCCTCCCCACGTACCACAAAGTGCATGCAGCATTGGGTTGTGCAAATAAGGGGCTCTTGCCTAACTACTCCCTCTTCCCAACCATAAGCAGGCTTTTGGGTCTGGGCTTTGCCTTCAATTCCTTTTCTGCAATCCTGGTTAGCTTGGTGGATCCCTCTTTCTCTGTCACAGATTGCCTGTGCTGGGGCCAACATGCCTGTTGAGCAACTTCCCTGAAAAGTGTAAAATGTGAGGATGTGTCCTTGAAGCATAGGACAGATCTGACAAAGCTGAAAATACAGTTATTAATTTAAATAGTTCAAAGTATTGCACATCATTACTGGGAGAAGAAAGCCGTTGTTGTTGTTGTTGCATGTTATGCATTGTACAGCCAAGCCGGAGGCCTTGATCTGTAGGATCAATAGGAGATTAAAATCCCTACTGTGTCGCGAGTTATGTTATTCACTGGCAGCATCTACCATGTTGGCCAGTACTGGCTGATTTCTGTATGGGAGCAAGGGTACGAGCACTTAATTAAATACAACTGAATTACAATGACTGTAACTTTGAAAGGCTGAAAATTAAATGATAGCACTGCACAGCTTTGCTATTTTCTTCCCAGTTTGAAGGCTCCCTGACTGGAAGGGAACCACATCAGGGTCCCCGGGGCAGCTGGGCAGAGGGTGGGAGCTGTGACACATGCAGGGTCAGCCTGCCCTGATGTGATGACTGCCCACAACCACATCCCTTGGCAAGGCACAGTCCACCCTTGGGGCTACCGACCAAATGTTCAAAGGTAGTTATGTGTCCTAAACCTCACTGGTGTCACCAATGGCCTAGCATCTCAAGGTCGAGAAGCTGTTTAATCTACCTGCCAAACTACTTGAGGAGCACCTACAGCCATAACTGAAGCTCCACACATCCTGCTTAAGTTGACAACTCACCCTGAAGACACCTGAAGACCAGAGGTGCTCAACTTCTCTTTGGCAAAGGTCCCACAAGTCTGCCAGTGATGCCCTGAGTAGCTGTAGTCTCCAAACCAGGTGCTGGCCTTGCCTATCGCACCTCATCGGCTGGGCTCTGTACAAAATGAGAGGGGATGTGAGGCAGCCCTCCACTTTCAGAAAACAGCTCTACAGCTAGAAAATTTGGATGTAAGAAATCTGGGTTAAAATCAGTCCTCTTTCTAAAGGGATCTGAGTCCATCTCCAGGCAAATGCTAACCATTATACCATATAGTAGCCAACTACAGAGTGTTATTCATCTTCCCTGGTGGGGCCATTCCCTTCCACGTGACATATTTAAAATACCTAGTCCACAACAAATGCCATCTTAAGTCTCAAATCTACACTATTTCACTTAATATTAAACTAAATAAAGCATTTATGGGGCCAGGAATGGCACTCGG
This sequence comes from Himantopus leucocephalus, assembly GCA_003993805.1. Taxonomy (NCBI): domain Eukaryota; kingdom Metazoa; phylum Chordata; class Aves; order Charadriiformes; family Recurvirostridae; genus Himantopus; species Himantopus leucocephalus. Next base: position 95,642,130 of record RSEF01000002.1, read on the forward strand.
GTTTCCCTGATCCACATTACTAAACGACAGAGTCAGGTCCGAACCCCTTCGTAGGGTGAATATTTAATTTTTCCATGCCAGGCACAGGAGCTCCAATGAGAAGAACTCAGAGGAAATCACTTACTGTCAGAGGACAGAGTAATTCCTTTTATACCACTGCAAGAAAAGCTTTCAGGGGGATGTACTCTGGCTAAACCCTGCTAATGAATCAGCTGCGCCTCCGTGCAGGTATGGCCTTGAGATCTCTATGCTCTTCTACAAAAGATAAATGCAAGATCAGGATTATTAACTGTATTAATGTAGAGAAGCAGACAGAGAAAGACAGTATGATCTAGAGGGGGTCCATAGGAAACTGGAAAGAATTATACTGATGCTTTCCCACATCATTAATTTTTGTGTTCAGGTGTATTCTCCTCTGAAGGCATTCATCAGCAATCATATACCATGCAAATGTGCTTTTTTTTTTTTCTCATATAGAATCAGGAAACATGCACTTGCACATTTCTTTTTCCTGTATTGTTTTCCATGAAGTACATTTGTAAAAGAGTAGAATTGACTGGAAGAGCTCTGTGATGCTGTTAGTTGAGGGATGAGCATCCTACTCAATTCCTTTCTGTAGCTAGCTGTGTCAAAATGATGGAAAGAGGCAGAAGAACAGTGGCAGAAATAGAAGTTTGATGGGGTGAAGGAACAGAACAGACAAATTGGAAGGAAGAGGCTAAAAAAACCTTCAATGATCTTTGCATAGGTATAGGCAGTTTAGAAAACTTTGTCCTAGTTGGAATATATCCAGTGAAGTCTAATCAGCCTCTTAAATTCTATTAACAACAGCCCAGAACAACAGTTAGGTCATAAGAAAGAAGATCAGCTCAATTTTTTGGGGTCCTCACCGAGACTGAAACTTCAGTTCCTGTCCCACAAGACAAAGAGCCTAAACTGTGATGGGGGGCTGCTCAAAAATGTGCAATACTTGTCCGCTTGCAAGCAGTAAGCTCCACCAAGGATTTTAAACAAGCAGCTCTTCAGAAAGGGATCCCCAAGACATCTACAGCATAGCCTGGTTGCAGGGGGGAACGGGTGCCAGGGTGGATGAATGAGAGCCTGGTGTGTTGGAAGCACGTGTCCGAGCCCAGCCCAGGGCAAGCTCACTCACTTGCCTCCTGCTTAGGACTGACTGACCTCCATCCCATTGCTGTTGTGGGGAACCCTCCTTTCTCTGTTTTCTGCCTTGGCAGCTCCCATGCAAAGCCAGTGACAGACAAAGCACTGAGGTCTGAAGCAGCTACCGTTCGTGTCAGCTGGGGTAAATTGCCAAAGGAGGAGGCAACTTGTGGATCCTCTGTTTCTCCTTCACCTATATCTGCTTCACTCACTTCTTAGCTTTCCTTGTAAATGTAAAAAAGATTAATCTTAGTGATCAGCTCCAGCCCAGTTCTACCAACAAAGAACCCTTCAGTTGCCAGTTGCCTCTGTAAAGCAATTACCTCAGCCATACCAAAATATGTGGGCAACACAAGAATAACTTCATCTTAACAAGTTCTCTTTGTTCACAGTGAGACGAATACAGAGCCCTCTTTTCTTGGCAGGGCATCCCCACTTTTTTTTCCAGAATCATTGAGGCAAATGAAGGGTCTCCACAAAGAAGTGAGAAATGAAATGAGTCACGAAGGGCAGAGGTAATGGCTTTAATTCTCATTTGCCCTGAGGTTGCTTTATGTTCTGCTGCATCTGTGAACGGACCTCAGAGTGTACCTGAAAAAAGATAATCTGTTCATACCTCCCTGGAACTGCTAGGATGCTGTCAGTGGGTCATAGTGTGAATTGAAACAGACGGTCTGTCTTTCGGCTGGGACTTACACTGTGTTTTGCTTTTACTGGGTACTGGCAGTGTCCTAATGGAAGAAAATTTTAACAGGACTGCACTGAGCAGCTCATGGAGAAACACAAGACCCCCCCGGAAGGGGAAAAAAATGTCTCAAGTCTGGCTGTCAGAGAAGCACCCTATATTCTCTGCCAGTGCTTACTTGACAGAAAACCTGCCAACCATAGCGGTCAAACGTGCAGTACTTTGTCTTGCAGAATCTGTTGCTGCCACACTCTGCAAACACACTCTCCCCAGGCAGCAATTCCAATAGGTATTGTAGAAACGTAGCCGCCAGCCCTAACAAACTTCTTTTTGCTCCCAGATACACTTATTCAGCTGTCTTTGTTTTGCTCTGCTATAGTTTTACGTGAGAAACCACAGAGAAGTCCAAATCCTCTGAAACTAGCCAGTGGTAGAGTGGTGTGACGGTAAATAAAAGTGATGGCTGTTGGACAACCTTGATTCTGTCCCAGACCTTGAATTATTTTGGGACTGTATGCAAGTCATTTTATCACTTTGTGCATTTTCTGCCTGCAGACTCTGCCTTTGCTTTGGCTGCTCAGATGGTCCTCTTTCCAAATGAGTCTGCATCTCTAGATTCTTGTTAAAACCACACAATAAATAAAAAACCAACAGTAATAAATGGCATCTTCTTGAAAAGTGCCTGAGCAACACAGGAGCAGATCGGATAAAACAAGGGTGCTCCTGTGCACCTTTACCAGGGGAGCAGTACGTTCGAGCTAAGATGGGTGTTGTCCTCCCACGCGGTGAATCGGGATGGCTGCATCACGAGAGAACGGACGAGCAACTTGTGCAGCTCTCTGACTGCGCTGCAACGCTCGCCAGCCCTGGAGACGGTGGGGAGACTATTTAATAGCGCTGTGCTTCAATATGCTGAGGGAGGTAAACACTTTTAGGGTAAAGTGGTGCTGCCACATGGTCCCCTCCTAGCTGAGAAGAGTTGAAGAACGGGCCCTTATTGTTGCTCTAGGTAACACGGCTGCTCTGAGTTATTACTAATCTTTACATGGTACCAGGAGTGCTGACACAAATCCAAAAGAAATTTTTAAAAGGCAGCCACAAAGATACAGCAGAAGAAAAAGATAAGGGCTGGGAGCTAAGTCAGAAGCAATCAAGCCTCCAGCTTCATTGCTCACTGTAGAAAATATGGACTGTAATTGGAAAAGTTTTAAGCTGTATCTCACAGCAATTTGTGCAACTGAGAAGCCTGATAAACACAAATTAGCTTTGCTTCTTACAATTTCAGAGTCATTATTGATAGTTTTAATGCATTACACAGATAGAATAAGAAGAAAAATTATGGCAACAGCATTTGGTATAATTTATTTTTTTTTTATCAACCCACAGAAGCTCTTATTTTGGGGGAAATACAACACTTTCTCAGAGAGTAGATTCTAATTTCCCATTGTTAGATGTCTGAAAGGTTCTCATTTCATATTTAAGTTAAATATTTTATTCACAGAACTGTGGCAATTTTGTCTTTATGCATGTTTACACCTAATTGGAGAATAAAGGTCATAAATGTTATTCATTCATGGAGAATGATTAACCATTATGCAATAGTTTCACATACATATTCTTAATATTCCTGTAAATTTATTCATTTTATGGTAAATTTAAGAAACATCTATATTGCATTACTTTTTTTTTTTTTAGATAAGTGCTCTATAAACAGCTGAGACTATAAAGCTAGCTGAAGTCTACACTGTTTGGTCTCAAAAATTCAATACACTGCAGTAAGCGGGAAAGATTAAGTGACTTGAGTTCAGTAGTTTAAAAATATTTTCCAAGTCTCCTCTGTGAGAGGCTCGAGATTGTTCACATGACTTTCTCCCACAGAATTATGATCATAGAAAGAAAGCAATTACTCTTTCATACTCAGTCCAGGAAAGAAAACTTGCGTTGAAAGAAAACCGCTGAAGTTGTAGAGTTCAGCAGTCCGGCAATAAGAGATACCACATTTGCCACCCATTAGCATCACCTTATCGGTATCGTTGTTTCACAGATGGGGAACCTTAATGCAGAGAGACTAGGGTAAAAAATACCCACTAATTCTGGTTGCTCTGTTTGAAATACCTTGGACCTACTTTTTTAAAGGATTTACTGTATGTAGGAGCTAGCGTATCAAAACACAGTTTCCATGGATTTCAACAGCATTTGAAAGTTATCACTACTTCTGCAAATGAGACCCTGAGGTATTGAATCAGATATCCAGAAAATGAAGAAAACACAGTAAAAAGACCACCTGTGAAATACCTGCTTTATATGATTTTCTTTCTGCACTGCTTTTTTCTGCATTTTCTTTCTGCACTGCCTTTTTTCATTAACTGCACCTCTTCCAAATCCTGCATGTCTCTCAAATTCTGTGGCTGGTATCCTACAGAAAAGGAAGCCTCATTCATAAAAAATTGCACACAGCCAGGAAACTGAAAATTGAACCTAAAACTTGTTGATGCTTTCCTATATGAAAATTTTTGTCCTCTAAATCAGTGGTGTATTGAAGGCAAATAATTTTGAGGAATGATCTGGCTTGAGTGCTTTGGTTTTGGGTTTTGGGTTTTTTTTGGCTTAACTACTAAATGTTAGATTGTCGTAGTTTCAGAATAATACAGTTATACCTGTAATTCTAAAATCACTTATTTTAGCTGTATTTTATTTTATGGTGTAATAATGTTTAAAGGGATAAATGTCAAAACTATATCCAACTTCTTCAATGTTATGAGTGATAAACCTGTCACCTGACTTGACTTTTTTTCCCCACAGTTTAGTCTGAAAAGTGATTTTTTTCAATTCTTTGGTTTCCTTTGCCTTTTCAGAACATTCCCTCCAGGCTCAATCATGGAATTTCAGAATTTCGTAAAACCTGGAAAGTCTAGGTCTTGTAAATGTCACAAGGGACTTTAACACACATCTACAAAGTCTTTTTTTAAAGTTGGGCAATCTGGGCTCTTTTTTTTTCCCACTTCTTTGATTATCAATTTCCATTTTCCTCACTGGATCCTAAGGCCTCACTGTATTTATTTTCCTGCCTTCACCTTTTTCATCCAGCTCTGTTGGTACTTATTCCCAGTCTTTATTCCCATCCCACTCATAACATCTTTTTTTTCCTATTGCTTGCCAGCCTCCACCCCCCTTTCTCTTTGCTAAGGAGCTCCTTGAAAAACTTCCCTTTTATCCACCGGCTTGGTTTTTTCTCTTGCTTTCAGATGAAGCAGCTTTTTCTTCTGCGGCCCAGCACAACGGCATGGAGAGCTTTGAAACAATCTTGTTACTCATAGTCCAGTTGGCCAAATCAAGTGGATACACTGCTGCTTACAGCTGTACTTGCCAGCTGACGTTGTACAACACCACACTGGATTGTGCTCACCATAGATAGGGAGTTTGGGGAACTTTGCTTGTTAGCAATGACGATATTTAAACAGTCATTTGTAAACAGCTTACTCTGTGTACAAATACAAGATGTACCTCCCTGTCATAACAGTCTCTCCCCGCCAAACTTCTTGACCTTGCTTCAGGTGAGGAAAAGAAAATAAAAATTACTGATGCTTAAAGAAAAAGACTGTCAAGTGTCGTTTTGTTTTTCAACTTATGTGAAACAACCTACATTTCTCAGGCATTAGACTTCAAAACAGCAGGAATGTGTGGAAAATAAATACCTAAATAAACCCTACAAAAGCAGCCAGAGGCAGGCACCTTATCAGCATGAAAATTTTAGCTTGACAAAGTTATGAGAAACTGAGGGGAGTTTCAAGGGCAACATCCACCAATTTCAATAATAGGCAGTGCTATCCACTCCACTGATAATAAAATACGAAGTGAAATAACCCATGAGTAAAGCAATATATTAGCAACAAGTGTTAGCAGATATTAGTCTCCCTCTGATCAAATCTTTTCGGCCCAACACTAAACCTACAGGCTAGTATAAAAGAGTTGACAACATGCTTTGGGACCGAACTAGAGGCTTCTAGCTTCTAAAGTTCCCTTACCATTTTTTTCTCAAATCACACAAGCATACGCTAGAGTTTCCACGAGTAATATGAACCCTGCTTGAACCTGAGCTGACCTGTACAGAGACAGCTAAAATGCCTAGGTATTTATGTTACAATTTATAAAGAAAATCCAAATAAACCAGCCATGGAGATGAAGGAACTGGCTCTACCGACACTGGCAGTGAACAGTACGTACTACAAAATAATTTGTGTTACATGGCAGTCTGGATAGTGTTCCTGAAGGATGCTTTAAAAGGTACCAACGTTGTGTCTCTCCTCACCAATTATTAAAAAAAAAAAAAAAAAAAAAAATTGAGTTTTACACATCTTAGGNGGCTTAGGTATATTTTGCATGAGGTTTGCTGAGAATATTGCCTCTCAGCAGAATAACAGTGACTCGTAACGACTGAAATCTTATTTCTTTTGTAGCAGCATTTGGCTTTATTTGCATCAATCATCAGAGTTCGTTCAGTCTTTTTTATTAGGTTGGGATGTAATGAATACAGAATGGCTGGCAGAAAACTCAGACTGCTCTGGAGGAACAAACTATGTGGGCTGAGTCTCATCAAAGCCATTGTGCTCATCATGGTTATGCAGATAATGGTTAATATCTGTTCAGAAAAAAAAACCTTCTTTTGATTCTTTTTTTTTTTATTTTTAAGGAGGAGTGAATATCTCCTGACTCTGCCTAATCCTGTACTCACTTGTTGAAAAAAAAAAAAAGTCCTATTTTAAATTTGGCTGAAAGAGGGATATAATGGGGTTCACTGGCTAAGACGAGGGTCTTGTTCTCCAGTCCTCACACTGAGATAATTACAGATCTTGGACAGCTCTTAACGCAGTGTTTGACTGTGGACTAGTGCAGTCATTAACGCCTGTGCTCTTGAGTCCACTGAGGCGTGTGGTTTGGGATGTCAGTGAGTTTTGACAAAGTGGTTCATCCTCTTCTGAAGCCAATTTACGAGCTGCACACGAATCCATGCACGAAGCAGCTGCAGCCCAGCCCCTGGCCCCGGCTCCAGCCTCAGCTAATATTAGTTGCATGGTCTGGCATGGACTGTTTATTAATTGCCACTGATAATTATAAGCTAGCATGCTCAGTGGAGGGGGAAAAGCATCACGAAATGAGACAAAAGGCGTCAAATGGCAAAATGTGACAACATATTAACATACTAATGCATCTAGAATTTGCCACAGATACAACAGACTCTTGGAAGTCATCCAGGCAAGAATTTGTTTTCTTCTCAAAGAGGGTGAAACTATGGAAAGGCATAGCGAGATGAAGGTCTATATCTATCTTAATATATTGGGGCCAAGCAAATTATATTTGCAGGATCCAGGGCACATGTTTCACTCAGGGGCCTAAAACATAGTGAAAGAAAACAAGCCATAGAATCATAGAATAATTTAGCTTGGAAAAGACCCTTAAGATCATCATGACACAGATACAGAAAAATACTCCACCCCTAGAAAGAATAACTTGTTTGCAAGGCAATTGGTTTCACACGTGAAATCAAAAAGGGAGACATTTTTGAAGCATTTATAGCAGACTTCAGTCCAGCAAGTGTGACATGCTGTTTGGAGGCTTTGTACAATCTCTAATGTAAGATCAGATTGTAATGGGCCTCAGAGACATGGAGCAGAGATAAAAAAATACTTTTGAAAACAGGCTTAAAGATAACAGGATAAGCAACTGAAATTTGCCAGCCTGCAGAATGTACTCGGATCAGATTACAAGTTTTGATTTCTTTTTTCTGCTCCTCAGTGCCACAGTGGACTAGGTTTTAAAGCAAAATAAAACAAACCCCACGAACATGCAGAAGCAAAATAAAAATGAACCTGCAACAGGCAACAGTCTTTTCCAGATAGGAACAAAGGATGTGAAGAGGACAGAGATAAGCACAGAACCGAGCACTAACCTGCATTTGGCAGAGTTGTTCTCTCTGCAGAGAAATAAAGCCATTAGAGCACAACCTCACTGACAGTATGTAAGGCGGGGGGGAAGTACACATATGTGAGGAAACAGATTAGTTATTTGTAGAAATTGCTGAAAACAAAGTCACATCCACTGGCTGGAATACGACACAGAAGCTTCAACACTCAGGAGATCTCACAAGTGAGTCTGACGTCTGAAGTTTGAGTGAAAGTTTTGAAGAGAGAACTCAGGCATAAGGAAAGATATAACAATGAAACATTGCAGAAATTTTTTCCCAGAGTGGGTGGATGTGAATGGGGCATAAAGGTAAGACACAGTCTTGAAAACAGGAAGTTTGGAATTGTTTTAAAAGTTCTAGGCCTGTATACATCTAAGATACTGAAAACCAAATGGAGTTTTCAGGCAGCCAAAAAGGTGGCAAACATGGAGTTTCAATAAAAAAAGGAAAAGGGTAGTCATGGTTTCAGCAAGTAGCCAAATAAGGGAAGAAAGTTTTCTCAACTTTTAAAAAGCTTGGTAACAAAGAAAAATGTATAGAAATGTATGAAAAAGAAAAGATATAAAAAGTATCACTTTGATACTACTCATCTTAATAAAACCAAACAATATTAGTTGTTATAAGATTGGGTTAGATCTGTTAGTGCTGGAACAGTTGTGAATCGCTTCTCAATTCGTATTTGCATTACACAGAAATAGCACTGGTTCCCCACATATTTCCCCGTCTATACAACCAAGCATCACGTTAGGGTTTTTAAGTCACAGAATTTTTCAGGAACGTTTTATTGCATACTCATCCACTGCGACCATTGCACCTTTTGCAAAGTTTCTTCTTTTAAATTCTCATATGTTTTGGCTCGCCTTTCACCTTCCTTTAGATTAGGTGTGGGGACTGCATTAGGGAGACAAGCTTTTATGGAAACAGCCTGGCTTACTGAACAGTAAAATATTTTCTGCTGGGCTGGCACCACCTAAACATTACTTTTCACGTCAAATATTTGTGCTACCTTAAAATGTCATCAGTGACATTTATATTAATTGCTGGATCGCAGATGAGAAGGATCGTTTTGCCTCTAGACACAAAATGCCTGCTGGGTCCTACAAGTCATGAAAATGTTACATTATTTTTTGAAAGAAAAGGGGGTCACAAAGAAGCCAGAAAAAATAACACTTCTAATCTTTAATCAGTCGCTCAGCTTCATTAACGGAGAAATGCAAGTGCAGGGAATTCATGCTCAATCTCAAGAGGGAGCATACTCTGTACAAACAAAGCCTTTGGAAAAATCCAAGTATTCACTGAGAATGTATCACTGGCCTTTTTTAAATGATTATAACTTGGTTAATATGAACAGATTTTCACAGAGATGGCATAAGAAAAAGCTGTAAGCAGCAAATGTCAGGGTTCTGCTTGTGGGGAACACTGGGAAATTTTCAGTAAAGCAGGATACAGTACAACTAATAAGTGTTACTGAGGAAATAGATATTGACCACAGCTTTGAGGTGGATCTGCCCAGGCTTTTATCTCCAATGAACTCTCCCTTCCTCCGAGACAAAAGGCTTTAAAGTCAGAGAAGCCAGGTTTTACTGTAGTATTAACTAAGATCCTTAACTTCTGAAGAGAGAAAATCCGAAGCGACTATGCCAGCTGGATCATAAATATCAACAATTAAATGAAAAGGTTCATAAATAACTCCTCCTTCCCACTGTGTCCTTGCAGGTGAGTCATTGCCTCCAACCTACTTTCAATGACAATTCAGTGACTCTCTGAATTGCAGCAAAATCTGCCTGGCAACTCCTAGTCCTCAGGATGTTTTTCAGGAGGACTTGCCTGCCTGCTGCCTGAATGACCCACGGGCTGCCGGCTCTGTACCTGCATCCTCCTTTCTGCCACACGCAGTGGGCCCAGGTGTTTTGGCCCCAGAAACAGGGTCAGTTCCCCACCACACAGGAGCAGTCTCCCCTCCCTCCTGGGAATTTCACTCAATTCAGGCTTCCTAAAGAAAGATAACACTATTGTAACTATATATATATATAAAAATTGATAATAGTACTGTGCATCACTGATGTAACTGGGGTCATGAAACAAAGCTGATGATAGAAGCTTGATGCAAACAAACCAGAGGAGGTAGCTCTTCACACAGAATGCAGCAGAGTCCTCAGACTCGTTCCCAAAAGATGTTTTGGATGCCAAAAATTTTATGCGGGTACAAGGGGAGGCTGGACGAGTATTTGGAATAAAACTACACTGAAGGTTACCAAGCTCAGGAAATCTTCAGGGCTGCAAATAGTTGGATGCTGGGAGAGTACCCAGTGTAAATATTATGCGCTTACCCTGTTCTTTTCCGTAGGAGTCAACTTATGGTCACTCCTGGGACAGAATACTGGACTAGCACTTTGGTCTGAAGCAGCACAGCTCTTCATAGGTTTTTGCATAATAAAGAAAAATTCATGAACTATTCATATTCCAAACCAAAGATATGGATGCTTCCAAGCTCAGCGCACAGTGAGTTTTGTAATGCTTCTCAGTGCACATATATCTTGATAGGACTTTATTGATACAGTTCAGACCACTGACATCACTACACTAGATTCTTATTAAGAAATATAGCTGGATGTATTTGTATGTATGTGTGTGTATATGTATGTATGTATCTATCTATCTATGTACCTACGTACCTACCAACCTATCATTTTTTAGCCCATCCCTTTGTTTTCTGAGCATCTTTCATCCAGAAATCTATCCCTTCCTCCATTTATCACAACCAGCAGCAATCTCAGAGTGCAGGATGCATTAAACACCAATTACAGCTTTTTATTCTGCAGGTGAGCTTACTTGTTTAGTTTTGTTTTGTTTCCAGTCATGGCACATTTGCTGCTTTTATTCCTCAGAATCCCTAGCTTGGATTATTTTTCCTCCAGTTAAGGGTTGCTTCACATAAAAGCAGACTGCAAACATATCATTTTTAGATGAGCCACCTGGATATTATCATTGCTGTTATCATTTCCCACTTTTGTATCATTGCATTTCTTTCTTTACCAGATGTTTACAAAGTCTCTGTCGATCGCCTTTCTTTCCATTTGCTGAATGCTGAGCACTAAACTCCGGTTTAATTATTTCAGGGCAGGTCACTTCTATTTATCTATCTTATCGAGTGCACCCTCAGTAAGTTTGCAGATGACACTAAGCT
>RSEF01000002.1:95669321-95688213 GCA_003993805.1 Himantopus leucocephalus
AAGACTTCAAGTGTGCTGCAGTGTAGCCAGCACATCTCAGAGCTACAGGCTGAGTACCCTTGCTACCACTCTGTCCCTCTTACCTTGGCATGTCATGCCATAGCTTGTCATGGGCAAGCCTGGTATCATCGCCCTCCCCCTACAAGCCTAGTTTAAAGCTCTGCCAATGAACCTCGCCAGCTTTTGAGCAAGGTATCCTGCCTTCAACCCTGTATTAAACATCCCATTCTCCTTGTAAAGACTGGTACCTATTAGCTAGCTCTGCAGATGTTCAAAACCAAGAACCACTCATTTAGCTGCAATAACAATTATTCAGCACATCTGCAAACTTGATCCCACAGTGTGAAGCCAGATTTGAAAAAGGGAGTGACCCCCAGTTGGCGATCATTCACCTCACTTCACACAGGGGAGAGACAATCCCATTCCCAAGGCCAGAGAATTCAAATATCTAATTTATCCTCAACCCACAATTCACAGTTCAAGTGTGCACCCAGATGGTCTGGTTCTCCTGCTAGCCTGTTATTCCCTGCTGCAAATTGGCTCCAGGGCTTCAAACAAGTTAGCTACACCTAGTCCACCGCTAATTTTCTGTGCAAAGGAAGGGCTTGCAGGGATGTTTTCAATGCAAGTGGCAGCTGGGCTAGCAGCAATGCAGCTGGGAAGGACATGGCTTGCAGATCTGGCTCATAGGCTGCCTCTCTAGCTGACACTTAACAGAAAACAGAGGAAACTGAGGACAAGATCAAGGTTCTGAAAAGTGAGTTTAAGGCAACATGATACATCTTCTAACTGAAGTTGGGATTAAGGACACACCATTTTAATTTTGGGGCCACAACTCAGACTGGAGCCACAACCTGCTGAGCACCCGCACTGCTTACCTGCTGATTTGTAATCTAGCATGTGTCAGCTGGCTCTCCAGGCAAGGCAGCTTACGTGCAGGGCTGGGGTATGCCTCAAGTCTGAAAGCTGCACTGACAAGCAGTTGCACTGGCCACGCTCAAAATGACTCATCACTCATTCTTCAAAGGGTGTCCCAGCAGGCTTGGCCCCTCCTTCCATATCATCCCACTCTTAGCATCTCATCACAAAAATGACACCCCCATATTGGAATAAACTGAGCAAGACAAGAACGCTAGGCAACTCTTGTCATGGGAGAAAAAGCATCTTAGAGAGTTAGGCTGCTTGGGACCGTATGGAATAGACAGGGCTGGATAAGATCCCACATGAGCTAGAGCAAACAGCTTGCAGGCCGGTTGTTCAAGCAACTGAAGAAATTCAAGCCCAGCTTCCTGCACAGCCATCAAAGAGATATCATACACCCCTGGACTCCTTTAAAACTATTGGTGCCCCAAATGGTGTCAAAATCGTGGAGGAATCCTGGCCACTGTGAACAAGTACAGCAGGCTCTGACTATAAATGGTTTGTTCAAACTCAAGTAGGAAACCTGTTGGCAAAAAAAGGAAGAAAGCTCATTTTTTCCAAATTTGAGAGATAATTTCAGCCATATTTGTTCACAGTTTAAAAGAAAAATTAAAGCTTTACAGTTGAAGATGGATGAACTATTCATAGCAAATAATGTAGCCATCAAACATAGACTTTTAGTCACTTGATGTATTATCAATGAATAGCTTGATTTTTATGAATATGCTCATTAGAAGTAATTGTTTAACAAATGATTTATCTGAGAAAGTTTCATCCCCTGAGTTGTCTCTGATCTACTTGCCTTTTGATTATTCACTAGATGTGGTACATGATTACTTTGCTGCCTCATAGAATAAGTGAAATATTATCAGTATCTGTGAACACTTGCAGCATGAATATTCATTTGTGAATGCACATGTTATATGACTTGTCATTAAAGGCATCCATTATTCCACTATGAAGAGTAGTTTGACTTTTTTTTTAATAAATGTAATTTATTGTGGCATCTATTCATTAGAAAGGTTACTTTAAAAATACAACTAAGTAATTACCTTTAAATGTTAATTCATCCCTTGCTACAAATATTTTTCTTTTTAAATACATATTTTAAATGCTGCTATAAACATAGAAATGGGCTTCTTAACTCTTGCACAACCAAACGCACCTTTTGGCATGGGTTATCTTCACAGAATCTGCATGCCTACACTGAAACTGAGCAGTATGAGAACAATTCATGTTCACATATACTATGTCTTCCTGAAAGAACTTACACTGTAGGAGACTGAGAAAAGTGGTGCCCAAAAGTTAAAAAAAAAAATAAAAAAATAGATAGGGAGAAATTGTAAACATTCACAGGAAAAACTAAATTCCCCAGAAGACAGAAAAATGCTATAAAGAAAACAAGATGAAGTGCTGTGGAACAGTTAAAAAACTTCACAGAAAAGAAAAGCTTGTAACAATAAATGACTAAAAAGAGGAGAACATTGAAGCTGGAAACTGTACTTGTAATTCAGGCATATTAAAGGAAACTTCAGTTTCATGTCCAAGGCTGGCATTAATTTGTTTGTTTACACTGGAAAATATTAGACATTGTTTTGAATTATTTTTTTCTTTATCCAGAAATAGCACTCTGAGTGCGACTTCTGTGCTGTTTCAATTGCTTCTCACATGTAAAATCAATATCTGCTAAATATGGCATACCAAGTGAGGTAGTGACAAATAATGGACCACAATATGATTTGTTAAGAGTGTTTCTGATGTTCTGCTAAAGGACGTGATTTTAAACGCTCCAGTGCCTGGGGTACCCACGGTGAATTGCCCTTATAAAAGCTGTGCTAAAATTTTTAAAAAACAAAACTTCAAAACCCACAGAAAGAAATTAAGATCGCTGCTTGGTGCCACAGAGTTTCAGGGAATGGTTATGATAATTACATAAAATACTTTCATACAGTTCAGTAGGAATTTGAGAGTCTCTTATGCAGTCACTATTGCTAATGAGAGTATCAAAATTTTTTATTAACCATGAGAAAATGAAGCAGATTATGTGATAAAAGGTAATGTTTGTTAAAGCTTTTTCATCCACAAGGCAGTGAATATAAAAAGAATAGCAAAACATGGGTGCAAAATGCAAGAGTCTCTTTGGAAGATGTTACCTGCTCACTTACTGCAGCCATTACTAAGTAGAGGTAGATCAGCAGGAGAAACAGGAGGCCTTCTCAGATATGTCTCCAAAGGAAGAAATAAAAAATGCTTCACTCTAAGTCTACAAATAGCAAATCAGAATGGGTCAAAAAGGACCCAGTGGATCATAGACTGTCAGGGAATGACCTGTGTAAAACTGTCCAGAAACTAAAACCGGAGACCTATTGTGAAGGAATACAAGACCGCAGAGACTGTCTCAGACTGCTGTGTTGTGAGTACTCTACATCTTCCATCAAGAAGATGGAGATATTTGACAAAGCAGGCATTTAGAGTTTGGGCTTGGCATCCATGGAGAATCCTACCACAAGTCTCACCCTTGCTCACACCTTTTGTGCTTTAGCGCTAAGATTATGGAGGGGGCTTCAACAGAAAATATTCATTATCTGCCACTGGAGAACTACACTTGGTACCTGGAAACATAAAACCAGAAGAAAAGGTGATAGAAGAATAGTCGGAGCAACTAAGGAATCCAGTGTATTTAGAGTACCTACAACTGCAGAAGTAAATGGGGAAAGATCCAAACAAGAATTTGATATCTTCGAGAAGCTGGGTAAAACCGCAGCAACAAATGATAACATGTTTTAATACGCAGAGTGAAAACTAGAGCATACACATAGTGTGGAAGAAAATGCAGACCAAAACCAGTAACCTGCTTTTGGACAGAGTTGTTATACTTCTGAAAAACAAAATAATTTTCCAAAAAGCTGTAAACAAGAATGAAATGGACTACTAAGAACAGAAATGTATATATTCTCCAGAAAGAAAAGCATTCGGCAACAATCAAGATCATAATAATAACAGCATTGCTAAGGATTTTCTAGTGGAAAAACTAGATCCAACAACTTGAATAGTACCTTGAATATAAATGGAGCATGTGTAAATTTTGAATTTGACAGTCGACATCAGGTCCCGTTGCACATCAAAATTATAATAAAAAATTGAAAAGAAAACCTAGTCATGTGGAACACAGGTGGTAAATCTAACATTTTATATTGGAAAGCCTACCTCTAGTGTGAATATTTGTGAGTTGGTTATTAACAGAAGCAAAAGCCTTCAAGATTATATAAATTGGCTCTGGTCATCCTTCCTATGCTCCACTTTCTGTAACTGAGTTTGATTTTAGGACTAATACCTTGAAAATTATGCTGCATATGAAGGTTAAGGTACCAAAGGTAAACCAAGGTATTCGAATGTCTCACTGTAAATTATTCCTGTCTGGTTCTTCAGTCCTAACATAGATGTTTGAAATTTCCAAAATATAACTGAAGCTGTGTTGCCTATGCCTATCTTATCGATATATTATTCATACAACACAGATTGAAGACAAATTGCCTCAATAAATTGTGTTATTTCATGCAACAGTGGGTATAACATTGTTGTTCTCATTGTGTTGGAATCATTGGAAAGATATTTGACTGTTGCAATGTCATAGAGGTTTTTTTTCAGTTTAGCACCGTGCAGTTTATTGCTTTTAGCTGGTGTTTTGATTTTTGTTCCCCTGCCACAAAATATCCCATAATCATATGACTTCCTTTATGGTGAATGAATACCACTTTGTAAAATCCTTAATAGAATTTAATTGAACACATCAGAATTTTCAGCATTCCGTCCTGGAATAAAAATAGATACAAATTTCCCCCTCTCTAAACTGCTGGTGAAAACATGTTTATTATAGTATGACACTTATGGATAGAAGATTTGCTGAGATTCTCACTTGAAATACTGTAGCATCAATTACTGGAATCTTACTGGCTTAAAAAAACTTGAAGGCATGAAGTAGTTATTGACAGTACAGGAGCCAACAGGAAAACTCAAATCCCAATATTTGCCTCTCAGGTTTAAGAAAATCTCCTCTGAAGCCTTATTGGTTTATTAATTGATTGATTTTGTCCAAATTGGCGATGCAGAAGAAGAATTGCATGAGGAAAATTGGGAATTTTCTGTATTTTGGCTAAGTAGCTTCATAAATATTGTATATCTAGCCAGGGTGCTGGGTATCTATTCACTGGTACCAGTCTTCTATGTGGAAAGAGGTGAGCAAACAGGATTCAAACAGGAATAACATTTCAAGATTTGAAAGTACCAAGGGGACTTGTACTACTTTCTTCAAGTGTCAGGATACAACCCAAAATGGGTGGTGACAGCCTCTCTCTAAAATAATTTCTTGTCTTTCTTGTGAGTTTCCAAATATATGACAAAAGAGAGGGAGAAAAAAGAGACAAATATAGATGCTGATAATTATAGAAAAAGCCTTCTGGCACATCCAGGAATAGAACGCAAACTTCTGACTCATAGGTCTGCTTCCTGGCCACCAAACCACACTGCATTTCCTAGAGGCTTATTTTTATTGAGTAAATGCATATTTCATAAATATTAAGATTGAAATTTTTTGTAAAATTGTCACCAAAATCTCATTTTAAGTACTGTTAAGAATTTACTGTGTTTATATCTATTTTAAAAGAATGCCCCACAAGAAAGCCCCCAGACTGCAAGATGTTACATCATTTCATTACTAATGCTTAATATTTTAAAAAACTTCAATATTAATATATCTGAGCTGGGCTATGAAAATCTTCCAAGCGTAAGTAATTGGAATTTTGCAAGGATCTTTATTTTATTAGGAAACACAAAAATGCCAAATGATAAAGGTGTTTTCATGAACAGAGACAGTATCATGCTATTGTGAATGAAATTAGTTTTAGCTTAACATTTTGTCAACATAGAGGAAAGCTGTGTGTGTCCCTGATCTTCATTATCCATTCTCTTTGACTTCATTACAGTTAGGAAGACATTTTGTAAATTGTTTGAAGGAGATTTAAATTAAATAACCCTAAATATAAAACATTCTGTTTTCTAAGAAATACATGGGTTTGGTGTCCTAAATGTGTGCCCCATGTATGTAATACTCAGTTCACTGAACTCGCTTTTTGCATACAGATATCACCTTGTTCCTTGGATAAGTAAATTATAAGGAGGGAATACATAAAAATACTTATATCAAAATTATAAATATATAAAATATATAAAAATACAAATAGAAGTATAAATAAAAATATGGAGGGAATTATTAAGGGCTCCAGCTTTGGTGCCGCCAACACAGGAAGGACATGGACCTGCTGAAGTGAGTCCAGAGGAGGGCCACTAAGATGATCAGAGGGTTGGAGCACCTCTCCTATGAAGACAGGCTGAGAGAGTTGGGGTTGTTCAGCCTGGAGAAGAGAAGGTTCTGGGGAGACCTTATAGTGGCCTTCCAGTACCTAAAGGGGGCCTGCAGGAAAGATGAGGAGGGACTCTTTGTCAGGGACTGTAGCAATAGGACAAGGTGTAGCGGTTTTAAACTGAAAGACAGTACATTTAGATTAGAGATTAGGAAGAAATTCTTTACCTTGAGGGTGGTGAGACATTGGAACAGGTTGCCCAGGGAAGCTGAGGATCTCCCATGCCTGGAGGTGTTCAAGGCCAGGCTGGATGGGGCTTTGACCCACCTGGTCTAGTGGGAGGTGTCCCTGCCCATGGCAGGGGGTTGGAACTAGATGACCTTTAAGGTCCCTTCCACCCCAAACCATTCTATCATTCCTTGATTTTATGAATACAAGTTCGGTAAGCACAAGAAATAGAGATCTAGAGCCCTGCATGTGTGCAGGTTTCTAGAAACAATATGCATCTATAAAAACATTCTTTATATGTTATGACTTTTTGGTGGAAATAGCACAATCTTATATTTTAGCAAATTTTTACATATGGGAAAGCAGAGGGTTTGGGGTTTGTGGAACATCGCTTTCACTTCTCTGAGCACAGGCAACCAAGCAGTCTGGATGATCTACTCGGCACAGAGGAAACTGAGTGAGTGAACAGCCTAGCTACAGCCAGGGACATTAAATGGCCAACAAAAGGAGACAGAAGAAATCAGCTCCTATTTGGTTCAAAATCAAAATACCAGAAAAAATGAAGACTCTCTATACGTGGATGTATGGGTAATAGGCAAGAAGTATTCAGACTACTTGGTTATGAGCACACATTTCACTTATTCACTGAAAGCAGGTGGAAGGGGACATGCTAATCAAATGTTTAAAAACTTTATATATTAGAAGGAATGAAACAGAAAAAGCAATGGAGGAAGCGTGTTCTTGCTCATTCACCACTCCCAAGTCATTGACAGCCTGGGACTAAAAGGTCTTAAAACGTCATGCACCAGCATTCCAACAGAAAAATCACAATATGGATATAGCTGGCATGTGCTTCCTTCCATCAAAGCTCAGTGCAGAGTGACTCCAAAAGTACTCTTTAATAATGTGCAGGGGAGGGGAATTCACTGTTGTCGGGCCTTTCTCTCCAACTGACAGATGTTGCATCAAAACTACGCTTCTGCCCCTGGAACTTGTAAAACTATAGATGGATATTTCCTGACCTGTAAGTATGTTTGACCTGGGGGCATTGTGTGCTACAGAAAGTGCTTGATTATCACACTAGTGGTGCCTAATTCAATGGAAGTGATGGAGACTGATTTACATTTCTTATGTGGAAACAGAATCAAATATGTAACTGTGCAACCAGTATGTTCTAGACTTGGTGCTTTAATAGGGCCAACTTAAAAATGCTGAAAATAATTATGAATCAAATCAGTCGAGAGAAAAAATATAAACAGAAGTCATCTGAGAGGTGACTGGAACTATTTCAAATTATATTCAAAATCCACAGTACAAAAAAGTGGAAAAATATCCACTCTGCTTAAAAAGCAACCTAGTAAGGGAAAAAAAAAAAGCAGGTAAAAATTTATATTCACTTTATATACATATGCATATGCATTTTAAAAATGGAACATAAGAAATATATCCATAACCACTCAAGTGGTCTGACTGTGGTTCATTATTTTAAAATGTGTATAAACATGGGGTAAACTCTCAACATAGTGCTTATAATAAGATTTTGATGAGAAAACTGTTCATTCCTGTTTAATATTTATGAAATAAGCATTTACTTAGTGAAAGTAAGCCTTTAAGTGAAGCAGTGTGGTTCTATGACCAGAATGAAATGAATATAAATAATATAAGTTATAAACTAAGAGGTACAGAAAATGCATAAAAGGAGATAAAAGGAGCATGATGAAATCCCTCTAGCCAGCAGAGTTAAAAACAATGCAAATGAGACTTTTAAGTAAACTAGGAACAAAAGAAATCCTGAAAACAGTGTCAGTCCATTGCTTTTTAGATAGAAATTCTGTTTTCCTCTGTCTGGGCTCAACTCAGGATTACACTGTGGCAATGATGCAGCCTCAGTGCACAGGGAGGTGGTAGACTTACCTCACTTAATGCAGGAAAGGTGATGTGTTTTGTCAGGAATGTGCTTTTCCAGCAGTGGGATGATGCAGCTAAACCCTGTGGTGACAAGGGCATTGCGACAGTTCCCACACTACCAATCCTTCGTTCACTGCTGCTTAACTGCTTCCTTAAGTGAGGTGTTTCTAAAGGAGCATGTCCAGGTAATTTGTATTTTAGACAGGAGCTGAATTTTGTTTTCTTGAGCTTCCTACTGGGAGCTAGGTAATAATAAAAATAACCTTTTGTTTATTTGTTTTCTCTGAAGGCTTCCTGGCAGGCTGTGCGGAGAGGAAACCTGTAAGATCTTGCATTCCTACCTCACCTGTAGCATGCCAGCCAGACAGCTGGAGAAGAGCTGCCTTGTTAACCTTCCAGCAAAATGGTCGAGAGCCAGAAACCTGGAATTTCAAAGAGTACTGACCTGCAGTCTAAGTGCCTGGCTCCTTAGCGAAGCAAACTCTCATGTGAATTTGGGGAAACAAGCCAGCAAGGCTACTAAGGAGCTAGGAACACCAAGGGCCACAGGATCTTCAGTTATGGGTCAGAGAGTCACATGAATTGCCTCAGAGTCATGATTCTTGGCCTTTCCTTTTCCTAAAGGATTTCTTGATCTGTCAGGGCTTGATTCCATACTCAAAAGTGAATGCAGTGCAAGTCCTGTGCAAAGAAACTGTCTACAGAGGTCCTGACATCAGCTGGAGGAAGAGGTAGGCTAGGACACTGTTCTTTTAATGGAGATGATTGAAGCTCTAGCTTCCGTACTGACAAGAAGGGAAAAAAATCCCAGCACAGGGCACAGAGGAGTTTTAGGTAGTGTAAGGTAGAAAAAACCAGCACATCATCAGGAGTACGTTATTGCAAATGGGAAAATACAATGGGAATGGTATTGCTAGTCCCACAGACACAGGCACCTAAAGTTGTTCCTGCACTCATCCAATGCCACTATGCCCCAGACAATGATTTGGTCAGGCTGGGGCTTGGAGATCAACTGTTGGACCATCAGTATGGCAGCATTGCTTGTGCGGGAATAGCAAGGCATTTATAGCATGGCAGTAGAAAGGGGAAGTCAGGGAGATTTCTGTGGTAACTGCAGCCAAAGGAAGGCACTGCTTGGAATTCCTGGACAGAGGCTTGGGAGCAGGTCTCAGAGCCATCACAGTCTCTGTCATCACCTTGTACCTACCAACATGCTCTTCAGACCTACCCTCAGTCCCACAATAACAAGGTCTAGAAATCTTGTTTTCATTTTGATGGACACTACACATACATAAAGGGCAGAAGGACTTCTCTGCCCAGTGTAGTTTGGTAGACACAATAAATATTGTTTTTAAACAGCCATTAAATAGAAGCCAACAAAGGTTGGACTAGATGTTCTTAAAGGTCCCTTCCAACCTAGACAATTTTATGATTCCATGAACTATTTTTTTATGCCCTTTCTGGTCCACAAAAAGCACAGGACTTTCTAAAACGATTTGTGCATGTGAGCTGCCTGTTCCTTCTCCTAAACAGTGCATTGTTGATAAAGGTTAGCTATAGTCTTGCTTAGTCCCATCTCAGAGTTTTTGGTACATCAGTCAGTGCGATGTCCACCTACACCAATCTATAGGCAACATTTCACGTGATTTGGGAATGCTCAGTGATTTTTCAAGTCAAGTCCTTCCTTTTCTCAGAACTTCTTCTGACCACACAAAGTTGATTGTCACACCACTGTTAGTCCCATGCCTGCGGTAAGTTTCCATCTCAGTTCTTCACAACATGCCTGAACTAAAACCTGCAGTACAGTCTTCCAAAAATGGCACCATCCCAGCTTTACTTCGTGGCATACTTAATTCTCTTAAAGCCCAGGGCATTTCAGCAATGTTGGACTGGGAAATCAATGCAGTTTTACACTGCATTGAAGGTCATGTCTGAAGGTCTTTTATGTTAAGCAGTCACAGGCCTGTGTTTCCAAAAGTGACTAGTGATTTTGGAGGTTTCAGTTCTACAGGTGCTTAATCAAAAAGGCTGTAAGGAATTAGTTTTCTCTGAAACTATTGAGGCTCTGCCTTAGAAATCAACTCCTTACAGAAAGAAGAAAATGGTTCAAAAAAGAAAAGAAAAAGAGGCAAATGAAAAGACAAAGGGGGAACAAGAACTTTTCGGCACTATCTCATTGCTTTCCCCACAATAATTTTTTTCATACGTTTCATATAAATAACAAATTGATTTTTGGTGAGTGCATCAAATCTCTCTTTTCCTTTTTCTGTCTCTTGGAATATGCTGTTTGAACAGTTACTTCAGACACATGTATTTTAAACTATTTACTTTAAATTGTGATTTGCATACTGCCAAGTATTCAAATGTTGTTGTAATTACAGTGTTTGGGAGTGACAAACACCAGGAGAACATCTATCAAGCTAATTTATCTTCCTATCTGTATCAGTATCAATCCACTCACTGTTCATCTTTTACAGTATCAGAGATAATACGGTATTTACAGTGTTATATATTTGCCAGATGCATGTTAATTAAAGGAGAGTAGATTTAAATGTGTCTTTGGCTGGTTTCTTCATTCAGCTGTCTTGAGAAATACTCAAAAGCAATTTCCATTAACTGCTATGCTATTTACTGTTGAGGACAGAAATGGTCGTTAGCGACTCCCTGCTGCTCAATGCAGCCCTTCACTTGTTCACCATAATTCTTGGGGAAGGTTTGCTTTAATATAGGAAAAGAACACTAAAAGGAACTTTATGGATCATTGTTCCAAACCTGCTGCCTTGTCGCAAATGCCAGCATAGTCTGACATTTATTTTTAAGCTTAGGATGCGAGTTTTAACAGCTGAAGCAAAATCCATACGGGAGCAAAAGGAACACATTTTCTAACAGAAACTTCAGGAACAGGGGAAAAGAGCAGTCAAGAGTCCAACTAATTTGGTATTCTCTTAAAAACCTAGGCCTGGATTTTCAACATCTTAAACCAGGAAAAGTTTCTGGAAGATTTCTTTTGCACAGTTTCATTTTCCTTCTTTGTGCCAGTATGACGCGCAGAACTGTTGGGACTAGGATAGGGGTGGTGTCCTCCCCCCAGTTAAACACGGGGAAAGGACTTGCTGCTTACTCATGCCCTGTGCTATTCTATGCTGTTTCAAAAAGCTTGGGCAAAAAGACCTGATGTGCTCGTTAAAGCCCCTGTCACCACCTTATTCTGCCTAGGGCTGAATTTATTTAACAAATAATTTTAGGATGTACTGATCTTGCTTAGTGTCATGGTTTGGGCCTGCTTGGGTCATATTTTCACATAAATGAGCTCTTCTTTAACAGTTTCTCCATTCTGTAGGACAAAAATAGGTTTTCTTTAAGAGCAGATGTGTAGTGTACGTGTTCTTGTACCACCTAGCTATTCCACAACCAGTACATTTACTGCACAACCAGTATATTTATTGTGGAAGTTGGGAGAAAATGTCACTTCGCCTTATTTTTATAGTTCCCATATTTTTCTCTCACAGTATCTCAAGGTTGTTGCAGAATACAGAGTCTTGTTCCCCATTAAGATTGTGATAAAAAAGCAATAAGTTGCATTTATTCTTTTTCTATAGTATTTTTTACTTTCCCCACAGCATTCTGCCTGTTCAGGAACGTGACAAACCCTGTCTTGCTGGGAACTAACTAGAGGATGCTTTTTTGTGGGAGTTCAGCCCTACTTAAGACGTATGATGTGAATACACACGAGGCAGCAGTTTTCAAATATAGTTATTAATGGGCTCAAAACCATCAATAAATCGATCCATGGAAATGAGTGGTACAGTAAAAAAGCAATACAAGCCATTTCCATGAATCACTGCACTTTTGGCAAATTCATGTGCTTAATCACTAGTGAGAGCTGTCTCTTTTAGGCAGACTGTGTTCCAAAGGTACCAAATGATCTTTCCTTCCATGCAAAATTCCCTTTTAGTCTTTTAAATAGACTCTCCTCTTCAAAAGAGCATATGAAATATTCCTTTAAATATACAGACACCCAAAACCTACCCATAAATTGATGCTAACATGCATATCAAAGTTTTTCTATGGAACTGTATAATGCCAGAAGCACTTTTCTTTTTCATAAAAATCTTAATGAAGCTTAAAACAGCAACTTCTAACATCTTTACTTAGAGCTACAGCACCTTGTATGTTTTTTTTAATAAATATGCTCACTGATTTCTTTAATTACATGCAAAAAGGTGTATAGGTTTATATACACATCAAATGAATAAAGTGATGTTATCTAGGCAAATGACATTCTGGCGCATGGGGAAGATCTACTAAAATAGGAATGAGGCCTGGTGCTGACTCCATGAACTCCGACTTCTCTGAGAGGAGCAGTGAGATTCATGACTTACAAGTGAGCTGTCTTCTCCACCAAGAAACTTCCTCACATTCCAAAAAACATTTATTCTCTTCAGGAGTTTTTTTGGCTTTCTTTCCAATTTGGGGAAATTTTAATAATTTTTCAGTATTTTACATTAGGAAGTACTAGTCAGGTATGGGTTACAGCCAACAATACACTAGAGGAAAATTCCATTTTATACCCACAAGATTGTGACCAGTGGGGAGACTCATGGTTTGCAATATTAAAGGAAACGCATAGTATTTGCAAGTATAGGGTCTTAGTTATTTCCTTTCTTCAGGGAATGATAATGCAGTAAATCATACACCTATGAAGTTTTATTAAATATTTATCATAAAGATTTACCAGCCTTATTAGTTTCACCTCTGCCAGCAGTGGAGCTTTCACAAAATGGAATGTGATTTCTACTTTCCACTTCTCAGCCTTTGACTACAATGCATTAAGACAATACAATGATTTATTTTTCCAGATGTGTTTTTCTTTCTTTGAGCATAATTTTCTTCCTGGTTTTGTTTAATTTTACACTTGACTGAGGTGTATAAACTGAAAGAGCTGAGGTAGTTTGGGGAAAATACATATGTGGGTTACAAAATGCTTGAATTGTCGTTTTGAAAAAAAAACAGTTGCAGCTATAAGATAATTATCTGGAGTCTGAATAAAATTTATTTTAAAATACCCTATGATTCATAGCAGTGGCACAGCAGCGGTGTAAGAGGCAGTTCTCCCAGCTTAGATGAAGTGATGGACTCTGGAGATAGGTGCCCCATTTCTAACTTGACCTCAGGCTTTCTGACTCACATAAGACAGAGGTGACAAGACAAGGGCATAGGGAGGAAATAAGGAGTGCAAACATTGTGTGAGTTAAAGCAGACTCTTCCTTTGTTTGTCCACTACCCTGGTTTCCTAAGTGTTGTCACTTTATATAATCACACTCTGTTATGGTGTTCTCCTCCACGGGAACCTCCTGTGGTTTCTCTTACTAACTATTGAATGCACCAACCAGTAGCAATCAAATCTGACAGAAATGTAGACAACTTGGAATAAAAGTTTGTGCAAGCTTCATGTACATAAACAGCCATCTAGAAAAGAAAGTCCCAAGGGAAAAAATATAAAAGGGTCCTCTGGAGGTCATCTAGTCCAAGACCCCTGCTAAAGCAGGGCCACCTAGAGCTGGTTGCCCAGGACTGCGTCTAGATGCCTTTTGAATATCTCCAAGGACTGAGACTCCACAGCTTCTTTGGGCACCCTGTTTCAGTGTTCAACCACCCTCATATGAAAAAAAAAGTATTTTCTGATGTTTGGGAGAATTTTCACATATTAGCATTTGTGCCCGTTGCCTTTTGTCCTGGAACAAGGCAAGGGGACCTTGAGGACAGTGGGACCTCACCCTCCATTCAGCAGTGTGAATCCAAATGAGGAAAAGAGCTCTTAAAAATGCCTCAAGTTGCAGCTATGCTAAATGTGAAGTGAGAGTAATGAGTCAGAACGGGGGTTTGGATTGCCTTTACTATGTGGATAATCAGTTTGTTATTTCAGGTCAATATCCTAGGTATGTACTTCTCCATGCAATGGGAGATCTGCTTTCTGCCTTGATCTGTCCCTCTTCCTCAAGCAGCCTAACAAGATTTCAGGGTTTTTCCAGGGCAGCAGTGCAAGTTTTCTCGGCACTTCTGGCATTTTCTAAATGAAATCAGCACAGAATGGGGAAGATATAAAGCCATTCTTGAGGTTAAGAACCTGAAAGATGGTCCCAGCCCTTGCAAGCTGTGCCCCCCACAACATTGTGTCTGACTGCTTTTGTTTGCTACGAATAACTCTTCAGTAGCGATGCCTCCCAGTTAAGCATGTGCTGCCTCTGGGCTCCTCAGCTCTGTGACTGTGTCTTCCATTGACTTCCTGTAACATTGACCATAGGGCTGGCTTGTGTCTGAGCACAGGCAGGTTACAGGACAAGCCTGTTGAGTTTCCACTGACTCCTTTGTAACTGGAAGGCCTGTGGCCTGCATCCCTCCTGGGCATAGGTCACAGTCTGAGGAATGTCTTTCTCTCCTGACCTGAGACAGCTGCATGTTCTCCAAACCAGTGTGATGTTCCCATGTCCGCTTAGGTATCAACTCCATCCTGTGGCAGCAATACAGGATGGAAGACTTAGACTAGCACTAGGTAGCTGATATCCATATGCACCTTCACTGCTGTCTTACTGTTCTGGTATTGACTCCTTCTGTGGTGGCCATAGGTTTGAAGCTTGATTTCAGATTGCATGAAAAAAATATTTTGCATTGTTTGGAATTCTTCATAAATTTTGTTATCCCACTATTTACAAAATCCTATTCACGATTAACACATTTGTTTGTAAAACACCCGGAAAACAGCATTAAATGGTGTAAATAACACTAATTCTGCAAAAGAAAACAATGACACTCTAACTAAGAAGGTCTGTCTTCACTAAGACCTTATGCCATTGCCTGTACATTGAAGTAGCTATCAACATCACCTCTCTTTCTATGTCCCCCATCCTTCTGAAAGTCAGAGGAAGAAGGGAGCATGGCATGGACGTGCAGGAGGGGAGAAGCAGCCCTAGTTGTGTCCGTGGCCCCAGAAAGCATCCAGGTAAAGCTACTGGTGAGGAGGTGGCAGAAGCTGTGAAAGCTTCCCTTGCAAGGACCTTGCTCACGTCCTGGCCTTGACTTGTATTTCCTACTGCCCAGCCCTGCACCACCTCCTTGGGCCTCATACTTGCCGAAGCAGGAACATCACTACCGCAACTTCAATAATTATCCGGTAACTCCCAAGCCTATGCCAAAGACCACCATCCCATATCAAACCAACTCATGGTCACTGGTCTTGAGCCACTTTATTGCTGAAAGCAAAAAAAGAAATTAAGAAGAAAAAAAGCAGTTTGCTATTGTACAAAGACATTACAGGGCATGTGGGATACCTTTCTCAGAACTAGCTCGGGCACTGGTTGAGGGATCAGCTCTTTTTAATACAGGAAGGCACATTAAGTTTCCCATGTACTATTAAAATCTGTATCTTAGTGAATTCATTTACCCACACATTCAGAAAACAAATTCCCTTAGTAGGGGAATTCTCCCTCCCTAAGCCTTGAATTTCACTTCCTAACCTTCTACTGTCCACGGCTTTTCTTTCAGTTGGGAAGTAACTGTTTCTGACAGTTCATTAATTGGTCTCCTATATTGCAGTTAGGAATAAGAAATGTCCCATTTGCTTTTAGCTTGTGCTGCTTTTGCGGTATTTATTTGTGAATTCTCTCTTTGAACTCTTCCTGCCTTTCTAGCTAAACCCTCCACTCCTTTAATGTTCTGGATTTTATGTCATGTCCAGACTGCACACCATCCACAAATTAAAGGCTTGTATTACATTACTTCTTTTGCTGAGTAAATTCTATTTGCTTTAATCATAGCTTAATTCTGTGCCTCCTCTTTTCAAGATCTGTTCTCTTATCCAAGATACAGGTACTTAAAATTGCAAGCCTAGCTCTTCAGTCTTCTATCAGTCAAAAAGTCCTCTATGTTTTTCTCTCCTTTATGTAATCTCTGCTAAAATGCATCTCTCTATGTATGTATTCATACATTTTCAGATGGAACACAATACTACTCAGATTTCTGCAATACAGTTTCATAGTCAGCCTCTTCTGTCTGGGATATCTGAAAACTATGAAAAAAATTTGCTGCTTCAAAATTTGCTATTGTCAGAAACAGAGCTACCTCCACCTGCCTTTTCCTTACAGCCCCTACGTACANGAGAGCTACCTCCACCTGCCTTCTTCCTTACAGCCCCTATGTACAGATACAGTGAAGTGTCGTTCTCCAGAGTTTCACTATTATGGGTGGGCATTTTTTTAAAANCAGAGCTACCTCCACCTGCCTTTTCCTTACAGCCCCTACGTACAGATACAGTGAAGTGCCGTTCTCCAGAGTTTCACTATTATGGGTGGGCATTTTTTTAAAATCTCCTTTATCTCTGGCACCATGTGCCGTCCATCAATCACTCTGAGCCAAGGATTTTAACAAAGAAATGTTTCTTACCGCACCCAAGTGCCAATAGACCAGCACAGTATATTATGGGTTTCTGCATAAAACAATAACCCATTGACCAATTCATACCAGAAACTTCTAAGGCTCCCTACAAGCTCTGTAATAGTAGAGCATTTTTATTATTTTGTAATAGTGGAGCTCTGTAATAGTAGCTGCATTTTTATTACTTTTTTTTCCTGAAACTATTCTGAATTGCTCTCTATGCTGTTTGGTGGTGGTGTTTTTAAAGTGGTAAAAGAGCTTCTACCTCAAATACTACTCTTTCCATTGATACCATTAATACATTTCCTGTGTATGGGAAATGGAAAGGCATGGGAACTTCATAGGAAAATTGTGTCTTGAGAAAACCTTCAAATCAATTTTTCACTATTGCTTCCTCACAACTTCCCTCCCCCCTAGCCCCTGCCCTAGCAATAGCTTTCATGTATGTATTCAGAAACTCCGCAAAGTGTTCTTCCAGATAATAAATTGTCACTCTACAAAATCCAAGTCTGAGGTGTTGCATGTTCTCAGGAGCTTTTGATGTTTTCCCACCACTGACTTTGCCAAAGAAAGGAGATAGCTAACATCTCTTGTTTATTACCCTACACAGAGCAAGAGAAAAGAATACCCCTACCAATTGCTGAGCGAGGACTAAAGGCAGGCTAGAATGGCAATTAAATTTTCAAAGTTTTATCACATTTGGTACATGAAATGCTGATTATGGTTTACCTTTACCTACGGTCATTTTGAAGCTGTGTTGAGCTTCCTGCTGCTTACCATCTCTGAATCCGGGTGTCAAAATCTCACAGGGCAGACTCAGGAGCCCTAGTTCAGTCTAAGGTAAGAGGAGTAGGAGACAGAAGTCTGCACAAGTGCACTGCATCAACGTGTATTCACTCACTCAGAAGTACCCTTCCTCTTTAGATCCCACTTTGCCAGAGACGGTGTGAACTGCCCCTCACTAACCCCCACCGTGTAGCAACGCCTCCCTGTCAGAGGTTGCTCCAGCCAGTAATCTGTAGGTGGAAAAGTTCATAGGAGCAGGCTCTACCTCACCAGAAGGAAAATGCATTTAAGATGTTTACACTGACCCAGCTGATCTTGCCTGAAGCAAATTAAGGAGTGCTCACCGCTGCTGCTGGTAGCTGCTGCTCCCACCCTGTTCTCTGTCACCCTGGGACTCGGAGAGGCCACTGGCTCAGGGCCACAGTGGAAGAAGTCTGGGACATGGTTGGAAACCTGTATTTGCATGAATGAGACTCTTGGAAGCACTCCTAAATGATCCAGGACAGTCCGTGTCTCAAAGGACGCTGGACTTCTGATTCATCTGCCTGAGGCATGTTTGTGCTGAGCTGAAAACAATTGGTATTGAGTGCCAGCAAAAACCTTCTGAAGAAGGTCAAACTGGTGGATAAAGGTTCTTGCGGAACGGGGCAAAGGATGGAGAGACTCTCGAAATATTGATGGAATTTGATATGTCAGGTGGAAAACAAAACCCATTTTCATTGTTGGTTGAAGCAGAAGTACAGAAGATTCAAATTATTCACAAAAAGAATCTGCTCCTTCCTTGTTGACATAATCAAGTAATACAAACAAACACATATACTAATTCAATCCATTTGGCAAATTCCCTGCTCAACACTCAACATTTAACAATTTCAAATAATAAATATAATTTCTTATTATTAAAATCAAAGTAACTGGAGTATGTGCCTCCTATTTCCACACTAAAGGACTATGTCCTGTCTGTTCTTGTTATCACATACCAGAAATAGTAACACACCTTCTACATGTCAGTTTAAAAATAAAAAAACATGTTTTTCCTGACAACCTTTACGTGACACTTGATTTAAACTTTTTAGGTCAATTCCAGAAATCTGATGCTTCATGCATTATTTTCTGAAAGGAGAAATTCATTATGGTAACTTAGATTATCAAATCTGCCAGATCATGCATGAATTTAAATATAGGAGTGCAAGTAAATTAGATTATGGGTCAGATTTATGAGCATAAGGGTAAACTGCACTTAATAGAGCAGAATTTGA
>RSEF01000002.1:95698955-95723765 GCA_003993805.1 Himantopus leucocephalus
CTGAGCTTGGAGGATGTGATCTTTGAATATTAACCAGCTTTCTCGGGTCCCTCTTCCCTCCAGGGCTTTATCCCCTGGTACTCTGCCAAGCAGATCCCTGAAGATGCCAAAGTCTCCTCTCCTGAAGACCAGGGTAGCAAGCTTGCTCTTCACCCTCCTCGCTGCCCTAAGGATCTCAAACTCCACCATTTCATTGTCACTGCAGCCAAGGCTGCCCTTGAGCTTCACATTCCCCACCAGCTCCTCCTTGTTGGTGAGAACAAGGTCCAGCATAGCACCTCTCCTCGTTGGCTTGTCTATCACTTGGAGAAGGAAGTTATCATTGATGCATCCCAGGAACCTTCTGGATTGCTTATGCCCTGCTGCGTTTTCCCTCCAACAGATACTGGGGTGGTTGAAGTCCCCCATTGAGGACCAGGGTTTGTGAACATGAGGCTGCTCCTATCTGTCTGTAGAGGGACTCATCTGCTCAGTCTTCCTGGTCAGGTGGCCTGTAGCAGACCCCCCACTGTAACACCACCTGTCCCTGCCCCCCTTTAATCCTGACCCATAAACTCTTGGCTGGCTCCTCATCCATCCCCAGGCAGAGCTCCATGCACTCCAGCTGGTCATTGACATAAAGGGCAACACCCCCTCCTCAATCTCCCCTGCCTGTCCTTCCTGAAGAGCCTGTATCCTTCCAATGCAACACTGCAGATGTAGGAGCCATGCGACCACTCCTCTGTGATGCCAACAGGATCACAGCGCTGCAGGCGTGCACGCGTGTCTAACTCCTCTTGTTTATTCCCCATGCTACGTGCATTTGCATAGAGGTGTTTAAGTTGGGCCCCCCCCATGAAGGTGACTTAATGGGTGAAGTGGCTGGATTTCCTTTGTGCTGCACTCCAGGGGCTCTCCTGCTGATCTGTGATCCTTAATGCTAAACAAATGGCTGATCTTAATGCTAAATGAAATCAACACGAGGCAAAATTCACATTGATAGCAAAGACACACAAAAAATCATGGAAGCTATTATGGGGAATTTTGTTACCAGCATTTCCTTCTGAATTGCAAGCTCTGATTTTGAACTTCTGCGACTCAGCAGCTGTTTGAAATACTGCTTAGAATTAGTTTGATTTAACAGCAGTTGAGAAATACCAAATTTCAGACATTTTGCATCCAATAAACCAGAAAAATATGAAAAAAAGAAAACCTCTAAAGCCGGTATTCATTTAAATACATGATGTAGATGTGGCTTGTGGTTTGCATGATCCCCCACTTTTTGAATTAATTTTAAATGGGTTTTCACAGCTTAGTACTTAATTATTCATTCTGAAGCAACAAACAAAATACGAAACCCTACAATGAAAAATCACAATTCGTATTATTATTTTATTAGCTTTATAGCAGGAAGAGTTCTAGACACTTTACAGATAAATAAAACAGTAAGTCCTAAAGAAAGCACCAAAAGCCTAGATAAACCCAAAACTGACAACTGTATGCATCTAACCTAACAGCAGTAGAAAGTGAAAAGACATTCGTGCTATCACACTGGGTGAAAACCACAGTTATTTTAGATCTTGTCTGAAGCTCTTGGTCTAGGTTGTCTTAGCATTTACATTAAAGTTGAAGTAAGTGCTCTTTTTTTTTTTTTGAGAATTATGAGTTTGAGCCAGCCAGACTTCATTAAAACCTAAGAAGACTTCAGCTTGAATGAGGTATGAGAGACTCTAAGAGGTGAAAGCCTAAGTATGTGGTGGTTTTGCCGAACATACTGGTGCTGCATGGGAGAAAAGATGGGAAAAAATGATCACCGCTCAGAAACCAAGGGCACAGGGTAAGCCACAGCCCTGCTTAAAGAGAATTAGTAATCCTGTAGCCTGTACACACCACCTCTTCACATGCATGGCATGCTAACTGTGCGGCATAGGCTTTTAGAGACTCTCTGAGGCAGCAGCAGCACAGCATCCCATCTAGTTTTTAAGAGAATTTGACTTGGGTGAGAGCTTCTCAGGGTTTGCTCCCTGCTAGTATACACTGGTCTGCTAAGGGCTGTGGGAAAACTGCACAAAATTAACATTTGGAAGACCTGGGGTTTGACCGACAGAATTGCAAGGATGGAGACAGGGGACTGGGCACTTTCATTGTCAGAGGATTAACTGTGCTCATAATTGAGACTTCACTCCTTTCTAGTCCCCCTTGAATCATGCCAGCCCCTTTCCATTACAAATGAAAGATTCCTTTACAATCTGCATTTCACATCAAATGCTTGGTCATCACACAATCTGGGAGCACTGGTGTGAGCCATTTCAGAGGCCTCAGCCATGTTGGGAGAGCCGGGAAAGAGGAACATGCTGACAAATCACACGCTGAAGTCAACAGACTCAGGGACTTCATAAAGTATCCAGAACAATGGAGGATGACACTAGGTTAGGTAACAGCACAGCTGCCCATTTATCTACCAAAAAGGAAAGCAATAACAGTGCCAAGAAATTGTTCTCCCTTTGAGATTAATTTCTTCACACATTACTGCCCACAGACACTGTTGAATGAATTTAGTAGAGAAGCATTGATGAACTATTTTCTAAATGGCAAAACAATGCACAATAGTGCAAGTTTAGTTAACTGCTTCCTTAAGCCCCACTGCATCATTAATTCATGCATGCTAAAAATGGCTCTACTTAACTATGTTTCCAAAGTGTTTATGAAAGCAAATGAGACCTAGTGGCCATTCCATTTAATATGATGAACAGAGAAAGACTCTGGTTTTAACTTTTTATTTTGTTTAGTGGCATAGTGAAAATAATCATTTCTAGAAGGTAAAAACTAGACACCTTTATTCTTTACTGAATCAAAATCTCTTTGATGTCAACGGATGTTTTCCATGCTAACAGAAGAGAAGAAATCTTTGAACTGTCTTTTTTTCCTGCTTTACAAAATTTGGTATGAAAAGAAAGATCTTATATGACAATGAGTCATGTAAGAGCCTAATAACAGTCTCATGAAGAAGAACAGAGCATGCCACAAGATCAGTGTTACATCTAGCTATTAATGCTTCAGGGAACAAATAGTGTATTTGCATCAGTGTGTATATAGGTATCTATATCTTTAATTTTTCCTAGATTATCTATTTTTTGTATAAAGAGAACCTTCACAATGGGACATACAAGAAGTCACCCTGTTAAATCATTTCCTTTATCCTGCCCTGCAACAGAAACAGGCAGGTTCTCACAAACCTCACTTAGGCTAGTCAGAAGTCAAGGTAGAATCTATCTTCTTGACCACTGCAGGCAACGAATGAACTGATATGCTGAGCCATGAGACACAATGCTTGTTATCGGAGTTTCTTCTGAATGCAGTATCTAAACATTATTAACAAACATAAATCTACCCATATTCTTCTATAATTCAGCTATACTATTTGCTCCAGTCACCTTCCAGAGGAACAACTGAGTACAATCTGTGTGTCTAATAGCAGTAATTTATTAAAGTCATCACTAGGTTACTATGATTAAGCAATTGAAATTATGAGTCAGATTCTGCCCTAAGCACGTATAGGCAAATGCCCATCAATATACGTAATTAAAAAATAATTACTTTTGTTGTTTCTTTTCCCTTTTTTTTTGGCAAACATAAAATGTTCTTTGGAGGCGTATTTATTCTTTGCCAAGACAATGAAGCTGTACCTCCCTAGAACAGAGTGAGCTTTGCAGAATACTTAGCTTCTCTGTCCTTCTCTCATAATATCTAGGACCTTACAAATGGTTTTAAACAGCTGATAACTAAAATAGCAAAACGATATCACAGAATGCTGGGTTGGCATAGCTACAAAAGGAAAAAAAAAAAGAGGAGTATTTGCATCTCCTCAAATAGTAACACACACTGCATAACCTACACATTTTATACAATATATTTTTAAGATATGGATGCTAGTATGTAAGTTTTGACAAGAAAGGAAAACAGGATCAAAATAATATATTAGTGCAACTAACCAGTGATTAGCAGATCTTTGCTTTTGCGCTTCTAATTTGTTGATGATAAGAACTTTGAACAAGTTCAGCTTCCTAAATTAA
Organism: Himantopus leucocephalus; assembly: GCA_003993805.1. Lineage (NCBI taxonomy): Eukaryota > Metazoa > Chordata > Aves > Charadriiformes > Recurvirostridae > Himantopus > Himantopus leucocephalus. The sequence continues at coordinate 95,703,008 of RSEF01000002.1, forward strand.
AGGGAAAACCAAGAAAAAGATTCTGAGCTATTTAGCCTATACCTCTTACATCATCTTGCCACCAGAAGAGCTACACTGTGTCCTTGATAAAAGCTTCTAGTTGAAGTTGAAAAAGAGATTACTGGTGTAGCATAGTTTATTTTAAGTGATCACATTTTCACAAATTTTCACGAACGTTTGTTCAGATGTGCGTGCAGATCAAACCTCCAACTCCACCTGTCACTTTTGGAGTCAGAGTTCAGTCAACTATTCCAGTACAACTGTAAATAAATTTTGAAAAGTGTCAATTAAGCTTGTCAAATATTGTTAAAAAGGCAACTTTTTGAAGAATTTCTAACTGTTAAAGTAAGAACATTATGCATGTCAGTTTGGTACAGCAAAACAAAGGAAAAGGAACAGAACTCAGAATCTCAATAAAGCTAATTTTTCTAATTCAGGATAATTAAAATAACATAATAGAAAAGTTTAATTGAATTTTTTTTTAAATGCCAACAAACTGAAAAGTGAAGAAAGGAGAGCAGCAGCAACCATTCAGAACAACTACAATATGCATATCTGTAGCTCCCTCTTCCTTATGTCCATAAGGTACATCCTTTTATGTACCTAAAGGATTTGATTTCAGAAAACAGTATTTTCCTGAGTGACATATTTTGGATGTTCTTTTCAATTTTCCAACAGCTTCATAAGACAACGTCCTATAAAATGAAGTAGTCATTGTGATTCCTATCAAGGTATGGTTGGTACACATCCAAATTTGTTTCACACAGAATAATACATCTTGTCTTTAATTAGACATTCATCCAGTTAACTAGCAGTGTATCTATGTAACTTATAAAGCATTTAGGTTGTACCTTGGGGAAGTTACTTGTAATAGTACATTTGGACAAGAACTCTACATCATACACTAGTAACAACTTACATCAAGAATTTATTAGCTTGTAGATCTCAAAAGATATGCTTGTAAAACTGCTGTGCGAATCATTTAACATTCTGTAAATTAGGCTGTATAAATTTTAATAGGGTAGAAACCAAAAGTTTAAGACTCCTTCAATGCTGTTCCCCTTCTAAAGTCAATATTTAGTGCTTTATGCTTAAGCAGTATGCCTATGTTCTTAAAAGGAGCTTCTTAGGTTTTGCAGAAGCAACAAATAGTTATTGTGGTAAATATCAGTGTTAACTTGCCTAGAATAATCTTTAAAGCAGGTGATAGATAAGATGATTTCTGTAATACCTTTCCAATGATAATGCAGATAAAATAGCTAACAGGAAATTATCTTCCTATTCTCATCTTAACAAAAAGGAAAGAAAAATCAGGCTTATCTGTGCGGACCCAACATGAATCCTATGGAGAAAGTTTCTAAGCGTACTCCTCTTTTGTTGCTATGCATCCTCTAAAGACATACTGAAATAATTTCTTTCCTAAACAATTAGATCTCTTCCTTCTGCTTTCAGAATATAAATAAATGCTTATACAGTTGCAGACAAATGCATGCAAACACACACACACGCTGTGGGACTAGCCACCTCCTTGTCCCACCAACAGAAAACAATTTGGTCCTTGCCAAATTAAGGTAGTAACCCTTCAACTATCCTTGTTGGCATACTTGAAAGGGTACCTCCATAGTCTAACGAGAACAATATAATAGCACAAACAATACTTAAAAAAACATATTCAGTTACCTATCCAAAAAAGAGACTTGGTCACTGAATATTGGTTTTCCACATGACCCCGTATTTCGAAACCCAAGGAGCAATATTTGGAACACACAAAACCTCTTTGTGGAGGTATTACAAAAGTATTAAGATAACTGATTTTTGTGTCAAGTGAGACTAACAGAATGCAGAAATATTTGCTATACAAAAAAGCACACTTTTTCCTCCCAAACTTTTCACTTGAAAAAATTCTTATTTAAAAAAATCCTACAAACATCAAGCAGCAGCTTTTTGGGGGTGGGGCAGAGGAGGAGATTTAGACCTAGTTTTGTTTTTTTTCCTGCAAGATGAGTGCTTTTATGAAAGGACAAAGTGCAATCACAAGAATATCTGAAGATCACGATGAGAAAGATTATGACTACTTACACGCCTCTAAAGTATACGAGTATCCACTCATTCTTTATGTCTTTTTATCGTTCTTGTTAATGTGGAAGTCCAGCACGCAATAGCCCATTTGTTTAAATCACTGATGTGAAATATACTCTCTGACAGACAGAAAGTATTTGCTTTATGACTATACTTATCCCCTTTACCCTTTTGGGGCTTCACCTGTTGTCTACTTATTCAGAAAAAGAAATATAAAATAAAACATTTGTCATCTCTGGAATACAGCATAAGTTTACAACCAAAACAAAGATCACACTGTAGCCAGCCCATTCACATAAAAGAGCATCCTGTAACCTTTGATTGAATTCTTTTTATATGTCTGACCCTGCCCATTAAGTGCATCTGTCTACGCTTTCATAAATGAGACTCATAAAAAGCCATTGCACAGAAATGTTATTGCTTAAACTTATGATTTATGACAGCCTATTACTCTAATATATTCCATTTAGCATTATGAATACCATCTACATCTCATGAGCTGATAATGTGGCACCAGTTACCAACCTTATGAACTGCTGTCATACGGAAAAAAATTTAGAAAATTCAGATTCCCTCATACAACAGCAGCTTTGGCATTGAACTTTGTGCCATATGTAAAGTAAGGCTGACATTTATTCCAGGATGAAGGAGGACCACTGGGGTGTAATAAAGAATGAACTAAATACAACCGTGACTTACAGCCTCTGTAACCTCAGTGAAGTCCACTGGATTTCATACATTGTAATTCAGTACTAAATTTAGCCCAAAATGCTCCTACATTTTTAGCACTATTTTGAGACACTCAAGAAGTTTCACTCTTTTTCTCCCAGAAGGTTTAGAAATGCCTCTGTCTAGGAGGAACAGTAGTTTTCTTTCACATTTCTGATGAGGCAAAAGCCAACAAATACTAGTTAATTTTTGTTTACTTATATGCACAGGTTCTTATACTAATGGCTTGGAATGGAAGGCCACAGAATCAGTAAAATGTGCCAAACTCATCTGAGAGAGGCACCTCCATTCACTAAAAAAAAAAAAAAAATAACCAAATCGAAACAAAAACCCCGTAGTTAATGCTTCTGGTTTGTGTATACACATTACCTCTACACACAATCACATATAAATTAAGGGCAAATAGGTAATTCAATTTAGATACCAATACACTAATAATGAGAAAAATTTACATGAAAACATAACATTTACAAAGATCTCTTACAGGAGAATTACATTAATATCCCTAAACTACTTAAAAGAGAGACTGACGTTATCAAGATGCAAATGTATTTCGAGATTAACAGAATTCCATCTGCACTACAGAATTTTCGCACTACAACATTTCAAAGTGAGCGTGCTACCACACCTGACTTTAAAGGAAAAATCAAAGGAAAAATTAAGAGGACTCTTCAGAAACCATGACCCAAACCTGGGCCGTATACAAAAGCAAGCTCCTGATACTGTGATAAATACACAAATGTTTTTACAAGCTTTGTCATAATAACAAAGCAGCAAGAACATATGTATGTTCACTGTTCTTCATTTTGTTTCTGTGGAAGAAGAAAAGAGATCCTCAACAAAGTATAATCTATAAAATCTAATTCAATAGAGTATACTGCACTCATTGATCATGGAAAAAACAGAATATATATCTTTGTGCAGTTTCTACAGTCATATAATATAGCTACAACATAATATCTTCTCCATAACATACGTAATTGGTAGTCCAACCAACTTCTACTGAAGTCAACAGAAAGGCTATTTTATTTTGAACAGGTACTACGTTTTTTCACATTAAAACATGCAACTTCAGCAGGTGCTAACATCAGCTTTGAACCAAAAATTGTCTTTTTTTTGGTCAGTATTTTCACAAAGTTTGCCTCCCTGTTATACGAGCTCATGGCTAACTTATGAGAACAGATATTACAACTTGGACTGCAAAAAGATTCCATTGATTTAGGATTGCTTGTGTAAGTACTTCCTGAAACAAGCTGAATTTCCTTAAACTTCGCAGTTTCTTATATTTTTCATTGTCGTTATTAGGATGAAAGATGAACAGCTTAATTTTATTCACACTCAATTGGAGATTTAAGCACATCAGTTAAGCCTTCAATTAAATTACTACCAGCCAAATGAAAATAAATACAACTAAAATACAAACATAAAGTGTCCAGGTTAGAAGTTCTGGTTTGTGCAAAATCTCTGTGAATCAGACAGGCAATGACTGTAACAGCTGTTTTTAAGGTCAGAGCACTCAGAACACCTTGTCAGTGGAAGTGGCTCTTCCACGCACAAATTATGGCCCTCAAAAATAAACTTACACCAAGTACTTGCACTTAGAAGAAAAGTCCTTTTTGAATCAGGTGATGGAGCAAGAACCGAGCTTTTCAGCAAGTACAGCACAGACCAAGTCATTCTAGTCACCAGCTTACCTGGTTCAAGAAGATAAGGAACTACGGCACTAGCTACGACGTTCTGTATATGCTTCATATTGAGAGGCTAGTATAGACCAAGTGTGTCAATGAGGATTAGAGGACACTTATTCTGTAAAAGTCTGCACAGTTCAGAGAACCTTTGGCTATTGTGAAAGTACCACTTACATCTGTTTAAATTTATCTCACAGTCCTATATATGTGAGACTGTTGTTTATGTAGCCTAAAGGTAACAGAGAGATACAAACTTGTAATTAGCACAAATCCGACCAGCACAGCCACCAGGAGGCTAATCTGGATTTGAGAGAACTGCTAGGGAAATCATGGCACTCGTGTAGTTAACTCCTCAAAATATCCACGTTCTTGTAAACAGAAGAAACCCACAAAACTACCCCACTAAATGCAGGCATGGAAATTGTTCTGTCTCTGGGGTCTGGGAGTAAAATCAGGAAATGAAATAAAAGAAGTTCAGCAAATGAACCTGTTTGAACCTGCTCTTAAATGCAGTTATTATAGACACAAATGCTGATACAGCCAAGCTTTTCTGAACTTCAATTGGCATGAAAAATATGTAATTTTCACTTACTCTTGACAACTGCTTAACTGAAATTTGTGTTTTTCCTAGGATACGAGAATGGAAGTGTTGTGTGCATTACTATGAGCAAAATAAAGGTATGACAGTATTTAATTCTTCTGGTTACTCAAGTTCTGAATCATTTTTAAGAATGCACAATAATTGCACTCCATTGTGCCTGACAGCTTCTTTTATGATACTTTTTTTCTTGTTGGGGTAAAGAGAATAGCACACAAAATCAACTGAACATCACAGCAAATGCCCTTGAATACACTGAAATTCCAAGAATTTAGGTGAGGTTAGTAAGCATTGAATCCAGACCCCTCCAAGGATCCAGATACTTGAGGATACAACTTCACAATTTGACCATAAAGGCAAGATGCAGACATTGGCAAGGGCAATGAGAATTAGTAAAAGAGCATTTTAGAGCTCTGGGTGCAAGTTAAAACACCGAGGAAAATATTTCATAAAACACAATCGGTCTATTTCTGAAAGATGTCAGACCGAGTTTCAAATATTATCTGACATCCTTAGAAGAAAGGAAAAAAATTACATGGTCACCTAGACAAAACAAAATCTACAAAACCCAGCTTCTTTCCCAGCTGTGATAAATAAAACCACAGTTAAAGAATATTGAAATGGTCTCTGAAAGTATTTGGAAGATGCTAGGCAACGCTATCAAGCAGCTGGGAGGTACAGATCTTGACAGAGGTGTTACAAGTATCTACACAAGAGAATACATCAGTGCTGAAGAAGCGTGTGGGCTATGGATTTGAGTTTATTTCCTCAGCATCCATCGTGCTACTGGTTATCAAATGATCTTTCATCAGGTTTTGTAGCCTTTGTGAATAAGTGTATCTTCCTTTTGTGATCAAGCTATGTCTGCTGATATTCTGGACTACTTACATTACCTCAATTCATCTGGCTTTAACAAATAAGTGTACTAGACATAGAAGGATGCAGTGATGCTATCATTTCGTGTTGGTATAAGGTATGGCAGATTCCTTTTATTTCCAGCTTTGATATCGATACCAAAGCAGGAACTCTTGTTAGATAAACAAAACATTTACAGTTACTCCAACTGATTTTACACCTAGTTATTAAAGCAGAGGCTCTGGCTCAGTGTGTATCCCACTTAAGAATCCTTAGAAGAAAACATGAAAAATAAAGAAATTAGACCTACTGAATATTTTCTACACTAAAAACAAATGGGGAAAATAGCAACAAAGCTGTCAGTAAAAAAAGCTGCATTTCTAACGCTCCATCTAGAATTTATGCTTAATCATAAACAGACCATGAAAAGAGAACAAGCAAGCCAGAAGAGCAACATAGATAACGCTGAATATTTAGTGGTTTGATATTCTTTTGGAAAGCATACCATTTCAGATTGCTACAAATTCAGAATAGCTTCTTAAAGCTAAGCGACATTCTGCTGCATGAGATATTTCAAGTATATTAAATACAGTTTTCTAAAATAGCTTCTCCAAGAATAAGAACCCAATGAATATATATAATATATACTGAAGTCACTAACTCTTTAGAAGTTCTAAAACCCTCCTGCACATCCTTTGGTGTGTGCAGAAAATAAAAAAAAGTGTGTGCATTTTATATACACACACACATCCCCTCAATAAAGAAAATATTATGAAATTCAACATAAGCCTTACAATCCAGAAACCTCTATAAATATCAATTGAGAATGCTTTGCTCTGTACATCTTTTAGAATGCTGCCTGTTTCTACCTAGTTAATTAGGTACAATTATTCACAAGTACTTCCTTGTATAATTCTTGATAGTCTAAAGAATGTATACAAAATATTTATTTTTGTGGAACATAAGCTAAATTACTTACCTTTCTTCCTGCTAAAAGCACGATTCATGTTGAAAAATCTATCCAGTCAGCAACGTTCCTGGATTTGGGTTTTTTCCCCACTTTAACCTGCAGAACAATACACATAAGAAAACAGAAAAGTCCATTATTATATTTGAAGTTAGGTCATTATCTTCATATTAAAGACAATGCAAGCTATTGTAAGGATTCTGAAATAGTTCAGAGAAATAAAAGGGAGTTGTGCTTTGCTGAGGAAGAAATTACAGAATTCAGAAGATTTATGTTTGAATGCCCAGTGGTACATAATACAGAAAGATATTTTAAGGTCTTCTGTGGAAGTCTTCTCACTGAGATTAGAGATGCAGCGCAGATGGTATTATATGTATACATGAAGACAAATACTACACACAAATAGGTTGGAAAGAAAGCTTTAAAATGAATGCTGACTACAGGACTCCATAAAAACAGTCAGTTCACATTTGCACTGCCCTGTTTTGTGTCATTTAGGCTGTCAGATTATTTCAAGCTATGCTTTCATCTTCACGTGGGCTTGACATTGGAGAAAAAAAAAAAATACAATCACAATATAAAGGCTCCTCTTCACCCAGGGATTCAATACTGAAAAAAATGCCTTCTATCAGAGCAACTACGTCCTTGCTCTGATTACATCACACTGTACAGTAAATTCTGTATTTTCTTCATTTAAAAACACTCTGATTTTTAATTTTTAATTCACAACATTATTTTAGAATTTTATTATTTACCAATATTTTGCAGAAAAAAAATATCCTAAACTGCTGAAAACCATCCCATGTCATAATATACAGCATTTTTTCTTTTTCAACCACATTTTAAGCTTTCCCAGACACTTTTCCATTCTGTTCAGATCTTCCAGCCAAAAGCTCCACCACTGCCCTTTCTCTTTCTCTGCTCTCACACAGCAGTCCAGTCAAAGGAAAAAAAAAAAAAAGAAAGAAAGGAAAAAAAAAATATCAAAGCACTTGGTACCACATTATCTCTGAACTCAGCTAGAATATTACCATTGCTTTGAATAAATACAAAAGTTAAGCCAGTATTTCAAATGCCAGCATCAAGATAAGTATGACAAATTTAAGACACTTTATGCAACTCGTGAAGACTTTTGTGGTGCTTGTATTTATTTGAAAGAGGCGCATTCAATACCTATTAAAGCAATTATATCCCAATTCCATGTAGATAGTTGATATTTTTCAGATTAGAATATGTGGGCAACTACAGCCAAAAAACACCTCCATTTTATTTACAAATAAGCACCAATGGGGTAGGACTTCTTTTCCATAAAATCCTGTGAGAATAAAGGAATAACCTCTGTTTACCTAAACTACAGTGTAGTACCCTAGATGTGCAACCAACAAACATTTGCTCCTTGAATACATGTACCAGATAATTTTGATTTACAGATTTTACTGACTATTTAAGAAGGAAGGATGCAATGAAATAAGCAAAGGTAGCAGGATACACTTTCCATCTAGTTATTTGGATACAAAGTCAAGAAACAATGCATTTGGTACACTACACAGTAGTTCTTAACAGCAAAACTGCAGAAGCCTTACATATGCACCCACGGCCATTCCTGATGGCTGCCTTCACTCTCAGCAGTGCTACACAGCAAACTGCAGATACACAGAGGTTAGTGAAGCCAGCGAACACCTGTAAGGGCTCTGAAGTCCTAGGAATTATTTCAGCAGCACCCCTGGAACAGGCAATGGCGTTACTGGGGTAATTCCAGTAAGTAGTTGCTCACCCATGAGGGAGTTTCAGCAAAAGCTGCCAACACACAAGTAGTTCTCTTCGCAGAGAAGGCACAGAGTAGGACTTTCAACAGTGTAAATGCTAACAATCAATTCAGTTTAAAGAAGTAACAAACTGTGAAGAACATTAGAATTTCAGCTTTTCAAGCAACTGACAAGTGTGTTTAGCTTACAGGTTTATTTCTCAGGGAACACAGGCAGCCTGTTATATATTTTTAGGATATATAAGCAATGGCAGAACTTTGTTCAGGATGTTCACCTTCTTCATGAACTATTACAGGCAGTGAAGAAAGCAGTTTTGAGTTAAAAAAAAAAAGAGTATGCTTTCACCTCTTAGATACCCCTGGCAGTTGTCCTGCACAGCACTAGACCAATCACTTCAGTTGTCCTCCACGATGGGATCATAACATCTCCTTTTTTAGAACATCCCCCCCCCCACCCTTTTTTAATTGTGTATTCCTGTCCTCATCCAAGAGACTACTAAGTAACATATTTGAGATGGTTTACTAAGTAGAGGATCCCCTAAATAGCGACTATGCATGCATATCACGAGGCTGTTCGCTGGCCACACTTCTAGAGATCACCAATCAAGTATTTTGTTTAAAACACAGCGTAACTAAGTATGTGTTTTTTCCTCACAGACAAGGATATATTATCTTTAAAGTAATCTACACTAAAACCAGCCAAAATTTATTGACTACTTACCTAAAAATGGACAATATTTTGCCAAAAGCATACTCATAATTTCAATTCCAACAAAACTTCAATAGAAAAAAATATGGAAATGGCTTAGGCAACAACTAGTATTAAAACACTTTATCAGCGTACTTCCACTTATCACAGAAAATGCTATTAAACAGGGAAAGAAACACAATTAGCTATGTGCAACTGCTTTTAAAATTCCCTCAAACTCTAATATGAACAACTTCACCAACCTCTCAGATGCAGAAAAAGCAGATGGTTAAATGCCCCAGAAAAAATTTGCTATTTAAACAAACCAACCCAAACACCACAAGGCGAATTTCAAATTCATCAGTCGGGTTTGGGGCAAGAGGGTGATATCAGACTGTCATTAGCAGCACTGTTAAGTTTTTGATCAGGAGAGGAGCAAAGTTGCGGTTAGACGTATCTGTGATATCTTTGTTCACAACATTCCAACAAACAAAACTATTAGGAGCCAGCAAGCTGTTCTCTGCTCATGGATGCCAGACAGGTTTTGTGACAGAATACGATTTTATTTCCAACAATCCTCAACACAAAGCCACTGAAAGAAACTGAGTTGCAAAACAGTCTGTTAAGAGCTTGTAATGAAATCAAAAGGAAGGTAAATCAGATAATCCCATTATGGTGCAGGGGGCCCTGTGCAGAAGGGGGAGTCCTTCCTGTGAAACCACTTGTTTAGAAAGGGTAAAGCAGTTGCAACAGCATCAGGGAATAGGAACGTGGACCAAACCATTTCATTACTCATCACTTAGGAAGACACACCTATGTAAAGAATGTTTCTCCACCTTACTCCTGGGAGTTTTCTTCAGCTTTGTCCAGAAAGCAAACACTACTAGGAAATACAGACCTGCATGTGATTTCACAAAATGGTTAATTGACAAAATATGAAGAGTTCTGACAGGTAGAAATTAGGGAAATTTTGGGTTGTATCAGGTTATTTCTTTGGGGGCAGAAAGAAAAGAGAGACAGAAAGAAAAGAGAGAGAAAAGGCTTAGAAAACAATTTTATTTAACTAACAATAATAAAAATATGAACAACAGTCAAACATCCTGAGCAGGGGGAGACACGACATTCTCAGTCTGACCAGTGATATGGGCACGTGGCATGGGAAGTTGAATATTTAAGCAGCCATATCAAACTTTAAACAGTAACAGAGGAAAGCAAACACCTTCATCTCCTTTTCCCTTTGTCTTTGCTGTCATTAACCCCTGACTTTTCATGGCGATGTGCTTCTCACAGTGAGGAGGTAACTGCAAAATGGCAGGGGCTGCAATGAAACTAGTGGATTTGGTGACTGTGGTGGCTGCAGGCATTTGGACTGGTGAGTGCAAGGGTGGTAAGATTTGAAGCTGAAATAGTCACCTCCATAATTACTTTCTAACACTAACAGTAGCGTTGGTTGCTGTCTTCTATGCTTTATGCAGCAAAGGAAGCCGAACAAAGGAAGCGCAGTGGCAGCCTTCCAGCTTCCAGCACAAGCAACCACAGTCCTCCCTGGCTGCTGAAACAACACCGAAGCTTCCACACAGACATCTTTAAATGCCTGCGGGCTCCTTCAGAAATGTTGTGTTTTGATATGTTTTCTAAATTTAGAGCTGTCTCAGACAAGCCAAGAGAGGGGGTACTTAGGAAGGGGATGAAACAAACCACCAGTGTAACTGGTCTCATTTGCCTCTTACTTCCTCTTAAAAACTGGGTATTCCTCAGGATTTATTCGGGTGTCGTTCCCCCCGCCCCTACCAGTCCCTTTGAATGGCATGGGCTATAATAATTACCTGGGCTGAGCCTTTTTTTTTTTGTACCTCTTTTTCATTCCACAAATAACTCTTCCAAGAAAACTTCCCTAAAACCCCCAGCTTGCACCCATCCACTCCCTTTAATAAAAAACAGAAAAAAAGTCCAACCTGACCCTTCCCTCTCAAACACACACATAGTTTCCATACAAAGCCAAATTTAGCTTCAGAAGACCTGAAGATTCAGATTTTTTCCCCTCTCAGACCCCAGCCTTTCAAGCATACTGGAAAACATTTCTTAAAGAATGAAGCACAAAATATCTTAAACCCTGTTTTCAAAAGGGCTGCAGCACACAGGAATGTGTGATTCATTGACTTGCAATGAAACTTAGGCTTATAAAGTTACTTCTGAAGGTAAGATGAGAAACTTCAGAATATGGTAACAGCTTTAAAATTCTTTTCCTGAGTTAGACCAAAACACCACAAAAATATTGTTCCAATATGACACGTGACATAATGAAGGAAAAAATTATGATAATAAAAGACTACATTAAGTGATACACAAAACCAAACATCATCACATCATGACATATTCCCCTTCCTTTTGTATGACAATGTCCTGGTTTGAGGTAAAACAGAACCAATTTTCTGTTCAGTAATTTCACTTTGCAGTGGAGTCTCTTCTAACTACTGAAATTAATAGCATATTGTACAGAAACTGTTCCCTCTCAGTATCTGCTCCCTTAGTGACATGACCTGATTGTTTATGCGAAGGAATGGTATGCGGAGAGGCTCTTGCTTATACTTATTGCTGTAACACCCCAGGCCAACTAACTTTGTTATTTGCCCCATTGGAGGGTCAGAAGCGGAAAAACGTAGAGGGGTCGCACCTGTGGGGAGGAGTGGACAGGCCAGGTGACCCAAAACTGACCAACAGGGTATTCCATCCCATCTGCATCACGCTCAGTATGAAAGCTGAGGGATCAAAGGGTCAGCCCTCTTTCTGCAATGGCCGACGTCTGAGGAGGACTCTGCCTGTTCGGCTGCCTTTGACTCCGACCCATGCATTCCTGAATCCAGATTTGGAATTCAGTTCCCATCTGTCACTGATTCCAGTCTGGGACTTTCCCCATGGCTGCCGGTGATGGGATCATCATACTGGGAGCTCGATATAGTTTTGTATATATTTCATTATTCCCTTTTTATTATTTTATTATTAATATTTCATTAATTTAGTTTTTTCCTAAACTCGTAAGTGTCTCTCTCTCTGCCCTCTCCTTGGAGAGAGAGGTGGGGGACAGCATCTGTCATTCACCTCAGTGGCCAATCTGGTCCAAACCATGACAGACATGTAACTGAANATCTGGTCCAAACCATGACAGACATGTAACTGAAACACTAACTTGCCACAACCCCTTTCTCCTCTGAAACAGTAAAATCATAAGAAAAAGATGTTGACACATCAATGAATAAAATTCAGTGCAGACCCAAACCTGCACTCACATGCAGCCTTTTTTAATATTTGGGAAGCAAGCAGTTTCAATTCATGGTTATGAAAAATATGTGTGTCCTTATAAGTTTATAAGTGATAACAGAATAGTCTGTAGGAATATAAACCGCAACAGCATTTAAACAGAATTTAGGGCTATAAAAACTTGCAGGAAAAATACCTCTTCAAGATCCTCAAAAACAGTACAGGTCTATGGGCCTCACCAAAATTGAACCACCTTTTGTCAGCTGAAGTGCTTAGCCTGTGCTTGGGCTTTATAATTGCACAGAAGCACAAATGGAGTATAAAGGAGAACATTTAGCCACTGGAAAGCTTTACTTTAAAAGTTTTATTAATCTCCACATTTTCAAAAACATTCATTAGCTAGAATCAAGAGGCAGGCATTCTTTCTGGCTGGAGGCAAACCTGTAGAGGTCCGAGGTTAATTCTTGTAATTTTTCACACGTGCAGAGGAGGGGGGGAAACTGGTCAAGAACTGGTCTTCTATCTAATACTCTCATCTCCCCAGTACCAAAGTACACCTTGCTGTTGAGATGACAATATTCACAATGGGGCAGAGCTCAAACAACCACTCTGGTGGACTGTCAGCCTGCAGTGCTGGCCCTAGTGCCTGCAGTGAGGGAGGCATGAGAGTGACCAGATGTGTCACTGACGGTCAGCAAATGCGAGTGAAGACAGAATGGTCTGGCAAATACCAGAACAGCTGGAAAACGCAGCCCTAAGATACAGATTGCCTTCCAATATGCTCACTCTCCTGTGAAAGGGATGGGCAAGAACACCCTAATCTGAAGTCTAAAAATGTTCCTCCAGTCTGACAGAGATCACAGCCACCGTTCTTCCCAAGCTCCTGTAACCAGCTGGAGGGTACAGAAGAATCCCACATGCACTATTCTTTTTTTTTTTTTCCTCTCTCAACCAGTATAAGCCTAGTACCATTGTGAGAAATGTTTTTCCCACCACAGTAAGAAGTCTTTCAGACCACAGGTAAAGCACTTCCAATAAAGTAGATCTGCCAAAGCTAGAGGAGTATTCACAGAATGAGGACAAGCAGACAGTAGTGTTTTGCTATAAATATCAACATCAAACACAGATCAGGAATCAGAAAATCTGTATGAAAGTCATGCATTTCATACAAGTTTCCAAAAAGTTCCGGTAAGTGGCTTTTTACTCTCCCATTTCCTAAAAATAACGTACTCCTTTCAATAGGAAAAAAGAAAATACAGATGAGTAACTGGTGACAAGGGGATGTCAATGAGACATCTGACAGCAAAAACAACTCCTTCGGCAAGGTTACCACTAACTTGTGTTTTACAGCAAGAAGAAATAACAACATCAAGAAATATAACTAGAATAAATTTCACTATTAAAGTAGAACTCTGAAGAAAATGTGTTTAGAACTGCTGCAAGCACCAAGAAATAAGTCCTCAGACAAGTTGCTAACAGCACGATCTTAAGAAGAAACAGAGAAATACAGAATTCTCTTGTTTCACAAAACCAGTAATCTAGATCTGGCTTTTAAAGCATTATAAAATATATTTAATTTTTAAAAATATTGCATTTTTCAGCATATTTGTAAGCAATTATTTTGTAGTATGCTTATCAATGATTATGCTGATATATATGTGGATTACATTACTTACAGAACAAACTAAAGTTTATACTGTACAAACAAAAGTAGTAATTTTAAAAACATTAATATTCCTTTCTTCCCAAACTTGTTATATTTTGCAAGAAAAACTGATATTCTTATTTTGTTCATTATGATAGAATAATCATAATAGGATACAACAGGAGCTTCCTTTTTCCTCAAATTCACAAGCACCAGCATCTAGTGAAATGTGGTGAAGGATTTCAGTTGTGTCAGCCTAATTTTTTCTCTGCTGTACAAGAACTTACAAATGTCAGATGCTCAGAGCCAGCAGAAAGGCTTTATACAAGTTCTCTCTCAAAGAACTCCAGCACTTTCATCTGCATCCAAATGACAGATGGCAAACATCTTGCTCACTTGCAGACAAGAGGGTCTGTATTTGACATCCCATTAGCTATTTGATCATCTATATGGAATCTGAACAAGATTTCAGCTGGATGATTGAGAGCCTGGGGAGCTATGTTAGTGTTTTGTTTTTCACAGCAATAGAGTGGGATTCAGGGATGGGGTCCGCTATGAACAGGTAAACACAGCACAGCTCGCAAAAATAAAACAGTTCTGCCAGAAGGGATAGTAGACTCTTTTGAGTTTTTTGACTCACAGCATGAGGAATTCTCCAAAACTTTAGACACAGTTCCATTCCTTGCTTGAATGGATATATACCATTAAAAGGAAAGATATGTCCTGACACTGAATATGGTTACTTCTATGTTAGCACCATCGTTTCTCCTCTGGAAGAGCTGATTGCTCCATACACAATCTAGAGGAGCTATTTATTTAATTAATAAAAATTAAAACCCTCCATTGCATTTTCTTTGCAGGAAAAAAAAAAGAAAAAAAAAAGAGTATTTTAAATCTTCAGGTTTCTGAACAATAGCAAATTCTTGTTAACCTCCTGAAATTTTTAAGGTTATATTTATTGTGTCCATTTCATTTTCACAATCACATTGTAAAAAGTGCCACTGACAGAAAAGGCAGAGACAGAAAGACTCATTAGGTATTCTAAAGGTAATCTCCAAATAAAGCACAACAATTTTAGAAATAACTTAGTCTAGTTCTACTTATATTGAAAAGCTCATTATATTTAGCAGATCCATTGCAGAGGTACAACAGCTTAACTAAAGGTACCATTTTAGTACTCTACCAAAGTATATTTGGCCAAACTTGAAAAGTGCATTGGATATACCATTGTGCACACATGCTTAACAGGTCCCACAAGACCACTCTACATGCTTCCCTCAATGTGCATTAAACTTAATTGAAGTTCAAAAGCTGATTACTGATGTTCAAAAGATGATTAAGAGGAAGTGAAAAACCCAGATGTCTGTTTAGACAGTGGCAACCAGAAAATTCCTGGGTAGGTACCAGGGAATAACCAGCAAGAAAAGAATGAGGAGATAAGTGCCTGCATCTCCCCACACACCCCCTCTTGTATTATCTCTGCTCCTGTACAGACTTCAGAGTACACACTATAAGTTTTCTCCGCTGCAGTTCTCTCTCCAGGAGTTCAACAGACTTGCTCCAATTTATTATAAATGCAAAATGGAAAAAATAATCTCCCTTTCCCCAAAAGTTCTGAACTATGACGCTACAAATGCTTTTGTAACTCTTTAAAGTCATAGTCTGGGGACCTTTTAATTGTAAAAGCTTTGGTTGGGTTTTTTTTTTTTTGCGGGGGAGAGTTGGGTTGGAGTTTTTTTGGTGTGCAAGATCAATACAAAATTAACAGGGATTGTCCTCTTACGGAAATGAGAGGTGTATGCTAAAATGTTACAATCATGTCAAAAGTGGGGAAAAACCCCAATGATATAATTATTTAAATCTATTTATCTGCAGGACTTCAAGTCCATACTTTTATACCTTAACTAATTTGGGGACCCTTGTTCCACAACCCTCCCTCAAAGGAGGGCCAGAACCCTGTATAAATTCTAGGTGTAGACTGCCACACAGAGAGTGTGTATATATACTTGCTTTCTTACCTTTTACAGTCCAATTCCTGTGATCACTTCCCTCCCGATGCTGAAGGTCACATGTTGAAAAAAAATCACTGCCATACACATTTCTAACAACTGATTTTCTCAGAACCTATTTATTAACATATTACTTCTGAAACAAGGACATATAAAAGTGTCATTCATTTAACAAAAGATTTTAAAAGCGTCATTCACATCACAAAGACTTAAAATCCATGATACTGAACACAATCCCTTACTATTAAAGTCAATAGATTTCTCATTAATGTTAATACATTCAGAATCTTTGCTTTAATTAGTTAGCCTCAAGGACAGCATTAAGTTGTATTTATACAGATAAGACAGGCTTTATTAAGTGATTGCAACAGTTTTCAAAATTGAGAAAAGTTGGCAATATCCATTTTGTCACTTCTACTAAATCAATCTCAGAGTATCTTGAAAACTAGATTATACTGGTTTTTAGGCCTTATCATATTACATTCCTTTAGCTTATGTTCTTTAGCCCTTCTGAATAATCCCAACACTTCAACAAGGATGTGATATGAAGTTAAAAGCACAGATACGAAACTGACAAAACAATATATATGACAAATTAATCTCCTCATCTCTGTCCTGTAGATCAGGTATGTGTTCAAGTAGTTCATTATAACGTGTGTTAAGGAGAAACATTCAGGTTCTCTACACTATTACGGTTATTATGAAACTTATTTCATATAGGTAAAGTGATCCATCCTAGTGCAATTTAGTGGAAATTACTGAGATATAGACTACTACATAATAGAATTTCCAAGCTAGCAAGACAAATTTCTTCAATTTTCCTGGAAAGGAGTGCTCAGTATCTTTTAACACAGCTGGGACTAAGGAGAATGTGTAAGTTTTTAAAAGCATGATAGATCAACAAGTTTAGACTCAAACATTCGTTGCATCACACACAGAATGGTACTGGCTGCTTGGGACTTGGAAGACATGATTCCACTCCCTTCTCCAATTAACTTCCACGTAGTTGAAACATGCTATAAGTCTATCATCATGTTCACAGTCTGTTCAGCTTTCCACAGAAAAACCCTCAGTGAAGCATCTCCAATATTTGGGGATGAAAGAGTGTTTTCTCCTGTCCTTTACAAGCATATGATATTTTGACAACGATCCTTAAACCACTACACATAGCAACTCGCTCCCAAGGCAGGCACCATTCTGTGCTGAACTCCCAGAATCAGAGGAGAGAAATAAATACAGATATTCTTCCTAAGAATGTGGAGAAAATTCAGACAACTGCTAACAGCAGATTCAGTGACTGATTCTGTAACTGAACTACTGGATATAAAAGGAGAGGGATGTTTAAAGTAGGTACCAACACCTGCCATGTTTTCAAAGAAAGTAATTTTTAGGCTTTTCTCTTGAAAATTAGAGAGGAAAAAAAAAATAAACCACCACCAAAAACCAAACACCAAAGTTCAGAAGAACAGTGTTTAAAAACTAGAAATGGACCCTTCCCAGAAAGTTTCCTATTGAATGGCTTAAATGCCTATGCCAGACATTTATTTTCCTTTTCTTTCTATACAGATCTGAACTACCTACTCTGATCTATGGCTTTGGGTACAGCGACTAGATTTATAAACACTGAAGCAAAACCATGACAGTTTCACAGCACCTCAGTCCTTTCAGCAATACAAGCTTCACTACCAAGGTTTCAAGAACTCGGCGTATGGATTCACAGTGTATCAAATATGACCCCATTTAAACCAGATTTTCAAATGTATTTGTTCAGGTGAAGACTGCAAGTTAATTGCACTTCAACTATATTCACACATCTTTTACATCTGTCCCTACCAGTCACCACCAAGCATCTGAATACCCAGTGTTGACCTCCTCAGAAAGCACAGCTCCCAGGGGCTAACAGCTGTCCTCCCGTATGAAGAGCAAAACTCAACCAGTGTTCACGTACTCTTTCATGACATCCTTGGAACACGCAGCCATAGAGAAGCATCTCCTAGATAGTTATCACCAGACACCCTATTTCAAGAGAAGAAACCACATCAAAACCATGGAACATAAAATGACTCCCTACTGCATTTGAGAAAAACTGCTGCTTTCAAAAACCAAACCTAGGAGCCAGCTGGTGAAATAAAATCAGAACCATCAACATAAAACTGCACCCTATATTCAACTGCTACACCAAACTACACGCTACTCTCTCCTCCTCCTTCCCCCAACAATATACATTGACACTGCCAATTTTATGAATCACACATAACTAATCAGATTACTTGAATTACTTCCAGGGCAATCACATACAAGTAATACTGGTCGTCACTAATGAAAATTAAATTACTTGATGTTTTGGATTCATATGCAAACACAACTTCAAAAACACTTCTTGAACACTGCTTTCCCAAAACACTGCTGCTATACAATCAAAGAATCACACAAGAGAACGAGCTGAGCATCTCTACTGGTATGTATTTCACTTAAGTTCATTTCAAAAGAAAAAGCTAGGAGTACTGAAAAAGAACAAGCTTGTGTGAAAAAAGTCTTGCTTCTACTGCAGTTTCAATTCTTTGTAAAAAAATTGAGAAATGTAGCAACATACAAGAATTTCTGTAATAGGGAATAGTCATTATGGTCCAGTGTTATAAAAATCCTGCTCAAACACACCACATCTTTAGCTAGTTTTCTGTGCTTTCCGAAAACTCATTCTGTTTTAATGGAAAACTTATGCAAGAAGACTCAAGCAAAGCTCATTCTTTGGAAATTGCTTGAATATATATGCAGATGCATAGATACGCACTTTCAGCTGGCTCACAGATGGCATGTGGACAAAAAGGACTCTTACCAAATTCTTACAAACATTTTTGCCTTTAAAACCAAAAAAATTTAAGTAGCTATTGCAGAACAGCAGCATTTAGATCACTTGAGAAAAACTGAACTTCTCAAAGAAAGAAATCAGTATCTCAACAATACTGATGTAAACCACAACGCAAATTTCTATACATAAAAATATAAAAAAAAATGAAGAAAAAATAGTTCTGTTATGGTTGGGGGGACAGAAATGAAAAATCAAAATGACTAATTAGCAGTTTTCTTAAAAACTGAAAACATAGAGCATTATTTCAGCTAGAAAAGTAAATTACATGTGAAATTACTTATATGCCTTGATAAGCTGGAAAGGAACTGAAGAGGAAGTATAAGATGGGAATAATGGAGACAGTAAGTACTACAGTGTATTGTGGATATAAGTTCCTGATCACTCTGCCAAATCTCTATGCTCCTTTTTCTTCACTATGTTTATGAGTGTGAGCACGCAAGCTCTAATTTGTTTTGTGAACTGCCTATATTTAAACCTTTTTGGAACCCCACTGCACAAATGATTGCGCAAAATTAATCTCACCTTTCTATTTCATCCACAAATACGTCTCTCTGCCCACTGGATTTTCAAAAGTATACTTTGCTGGTCACAACTCAGTGATATTGTTCAAAAAAGGTTTAGCTTTGTGTGTTTAACCTTCCAGAAATTATTCTTTATTATAACCGGACTCTGACTTCTTAAAGAAAGCACAAGTACTAGTAATACCACCAATGTTTTTAAACTCCATTAACATCAGAAGCAACAAGGTGAGAGCATAATTACCACAGGAGACAAATTAAAATATTCTTCTCACTTTGTAGCTCCTTCAAAAGGAGAATATTGTTGAAACTGCCAGTATAAGAATTCTTCTCAAGCAGTTAAACCTCAACATGCTGCCACTGAAACCTGAATGGCTTTAACACCCAAACTAGAGTCTACACTGGTTAGGAGGTATTAACTTTTCAAATGTCATTGGAATCAAGCCAGTGGGAAACAAAATATATTTTGCAGTCTGTTAATTTACAATACATAAACACAACCAAACAGCAGCACTTAAGCAGCCAAAAGGAAAAATGTGATTTGAAAGCAACCTCATTCTAAAACAAATGAACCAACCCCTGAATTTCCTTCAAATTCTCTGGAGAGTTTCATAAGCCACTCCCATGCCCCTTTCCCCAGGGGAAAAAAAATAAAGAACTCAGAACTAATAAGCTAAATGAATATTTTTTTTTTATGCCAAAGTAATGCTGGAGCTATAACTGGTATAACAAAGGAAGGTAGTTGCTTGTTAATTCTTGGGGAAGCTGCTTCCTCTCCTGTAATGCACTTAGCATTTATGAAATCTTTCAACAAAGGATGTAGAAGCACCCATTGACATTAGTTAAAGTTTATAAGTACTCCCATGAGATTATTATCATTCCATCTTGTAGATGCATAAATTAAGACAGAGACACAATACATGGCCTCCAAATGTCACTGAAAGACTTGACAGCTGCAGTAAAACCCAGGACAGAATTTCACATTCCTGTTTAAGGTTTTCTCTAAACTGAAAGTATTTTCTAGCAGTTATTCAGCACATTAAAATGGAGGTATTTTCTTGACTTTTTTTTTTTTTTTTTTTTTTTTTTT
>RSEF01000002.1:95759501-95773104 GCA_003993805.1 Himantopus leucocephalus
TATTTGTCCTGCAGACCTGGGCGTGGAAGGGATTCAAGATCTGTGTAGGGGAATAGACTGCCAGCGTGTGCATGCACAAAGGTTGGGGCTGCGAAGAAGCCTGGAGTCCTTTCCACTAACTCTGTTCAGGAAACCAGAATGTTTAAGCTGGCTGAAAAGAATGCAGCAATGCACACAGAAGTGTTGTTTATGATGCTGTTATTAAAAAAAATACACACCAGATTTTTTTATTAAAAAATGAACTATTGATCTGGCAAAAAAAAAATTATAATAATATGTCATGGCAGTATGTGACCCGTTTTCATAGNTTTTCATAGGATGTTTTGGATGCTTTTTGATTTTCAATATTCTTTTCCACATGCTGTTGCTATGGTAAGAATCAGCACATCAGGGAGAGGCATCATAACAAATAATATCGTAACAAATAACCTGTAAGAGCTTTGCATTTCCTGGGGCAGCACGGGGTCAGTTTGGAGTTTCTACCGAAGCACTGTCAAAAGAATTTTCAAACTGTGGGCGGCATCTCTCTTGTTATTCATGGACTACTTTTCCATGGCCAAAACAAATCAAGAAAGTCAACCTTTTTATCAATAAGATTATATTAACTACAAACAAATTTTCACCTCCTTTAGAAAATTTTAGGTGTTCCTTAAATCAGGAGGGAAAATAGAAAGAAACAAAGCCAGAAGGAAATGTGATGAGGTAATGGAGACAAAGCTAAGAAAAGCAAAATTAGAGAGTTCAAGCTTTTGCAGGGGGACAGGAGGGAGCCCCAGGTTTACTCAATTTTACTTCTAGGAATAAATTCATGATAAAATTGGATGAGTAAGAGAACTTGGAAATACCAGCTGTGGCCTATAATGGCATGCCAAGTTCCTACACGGTAAAGATTGACCAAAGTATTTGAGTATTAAAAAACAAGTGGCATCTTCAGGTGGTTCCAGACCTAATTGCTGCAACTGCATTACCAAGAGTACTTGTGTACCACAGCCTGCTAAACAGAGATCCTGTTGAAGAGAGTTTTGAATTTACTGAACGGAAGTTACCTACATTTTGAAACGTGATGACCTAAGCTTATCACATGATACAAAGCTCTACTTAGTACACTTTTTAAATAGTAAGTCTAGTTACAGATTAATTATATACATGGGGAGAGGTGGAGAGGGGATTAGAGACTCCGGGTTTTTCTGAGTAGCCGAAGCCACAGGAGATGACAAGCAGTGGCTCTGCTGGAAGACCAGGAGATCAAAGAGAGTCCTTATTCAGTGTTAGAAGAGAATGGGTTTGCCACACAACAAGGCTAACTCCCATTCTCGCAGCAGGACGCTGGGGGAAAGATTTTGAGAGGACTGCTGGTCCCCTCCTGAGTTACAGACTTTGAATATAGGAAACTACAGTTTGACCTCTGTCCATTAGGTAGCCAAAACTAGGGAGACTGACCAAGAGAGTTTAGTCCAAATTTAGTGTTTCTCACTGCAAACCTGAGGGGTCCTTTATATAAATGCTCCCGTCAATCCAGATGTTGCTCTAAATTATCACCTAAATGCCAGGACACACGTAGAAGAGTAGCTCTATAATATTAAACCATTTAAAATGGAAAGTATAAAAAAAAAATTTAGTTAGAGGTTTAGTTAATTCTTCAGGCTACAATGATTTCAGTTATTTTTGAAGCAGGCATCTCCTCAGTCGCAGAGTCGGTGGCCTCATGCTGAGCCCAGCATCCCTTAGGAATCATGCAGAGTTTGCATTGCAATCGTGTTTCCAGTAAGCATTTTAGCAATGTGGCAGGCTTGCCTTCAAATATGCTGGCTGCGGTTTGCTCACAGTAACCTTGTTCAGACCCACCTACATGTTCCAAGGGTTAGCTTTCTGCTGTTTATCCTGCTTAATATTTTGATCCAACGTACCAGATCTCACTTGCAGGTTGGTTTGCAAACTTCCCGAGCAGCAAAGTCGTGGTGGAGGTGCCTCCTTGGCAGCGGAGAGACTGTATTCCTGCTGAGGGATGTCGCTGAAGACCAGCAACCCTGGCCATCCTGAGCTTGGATGGTCCTCCTGCCTGCTAGCATAAGTGCCTTCACATAGTGTGGAGACAGTGGAGTTCAATAATAACTAGACTGAGGAAGCGGGGGGCTCAGCTGGCTGAAAACGTAGGCCTCCTGGAAAATCCCCCTCTAACATGTTTCAGTCTCTAACTTCTGTCAATATTAAAAAGGATTTTATGCCAAGGACCTCTCTGAAAATCCTCCTAACCTTCTGTCTTTATTGGTATTAGATGTGGATATTTTAAATCAGTGTGCAGAATTACTGTTACTTTTAGACTGTTTTTCTGAAAGGCTGATGGCAGTCTGCTTCTTGCCTTCCTCCTCTTCTCTCTGATAACTCTTGTGTCCATTTGCCGATATCACCCACATCAGCCATGGGGCTGAAAAGCTCAGAATACAATCCAGTCCTTAGAAGTTTCTTCCAGATCTGTGCCTGGACAGATGAGGAGGACACTGACCCCAAGGATGAGACCGCAGATTGTCCGTGATGGGCCTCAGGCAGACCTTTGACATGCTTCAACCATAGGAGTCGGTCAATGGCTGAACCTTCTTAGACAACTAGGACACTTGAAATCAACACAAGTTTGTAAAAAACTAGGCTTCTTTAATGCCCTTTCTGTAATGCTTTTGTTCATATTCCTGACAAATGGTAACTATGCACATCTTTCATGGCTACTTTTGGCATTTAGGGATGCTCGGCACTGTGCAGACCTTTGTTTTCTGCTGCAACTTTTGTTAGAATTGTGTTAATTTTCACTGTTGTTACAGCTTCTGGTGCATTTTGAATAGTCATATATTTCACTAAGTAGTGTATTTCAAATGCTTCTTTGAGAAGAATTGTGAGATTTAAAATGTGGAAGGTCTGAATGAAAAACAACGTTCTTCTTTGTAGCCCTGTTTTGAGGGTGTCTTCTGACACATGAAACTTTCATTATACTTTAATTATTGATAGGAAGCATTTTCTTACCAGCATAGCACTTACACACAGTGAAATCACTTTTCAGGAGAAATTACTGCAAGCAATTTTTGGATGAGTTTCAGTTTTGCAAATTGCTTAGGGTTTTTTTCCTTTGTTTTTTCTTAGTGCCCCATAAATTAAAGCACAAATGATAAGCAAGATCGTTATGCTGTCATGAATCACTCAAGTTCTAATGGCCTAATGCACTAAGCCTTAATTAGTAATATTGTATTTTTAAAAAGACAATATTGTGAATGGAACCTGAACATGCACTGTTTTATAACTGGGCTTCCCAGAAGATTTTAAATGGATTCCTCATAGTATGTTTTTAAATAATTGATACGGCCACTTCAAGCCCTTAGTAGACAAACGAATTTTTGGCTGCTAGTGACAAAATTTGGTTTGGGCGTAATAACTTCACAGAGACGTGGCACTGCATACATCTGCTGCTCTAATTAGAAAGTTTGCCTAGGGTGCTTGTATCAGAAAGAGTGGCAAAAAATAGTGCTGCACAATCTGTTGTAACAGAGTGATTCCTGCAAAATGTGATTTATACAAGATTTCTGGTTAACGCTTTCAGTTCTGCTGGAACACTCAGATGCCATTTCGGCAAATTTTATACAGGCAGCACTGTGTTGGCCTTACCTGACTGGGCTGCCTGCTTGGAAATGCTACTGTTGTATGCTAGATTTAGGGCCTGCGAGTGCATTGGTCCGTGATGCAAAAGGCCATTGCTGCTCTATCCCACAGCAGTCTGCGAACAGGCCCTTGGGCCGCTCCAGCCACAGAGAATAAGCCAGCCATTGCGGTTCCCTGGTGCTGTCCCCCTTTATTCCAGATAGGCTTTCAAGTTACGCTTTTTCACATAGGCAGTGGAAATCAGGAGTAACAGCAGAGAAGGAGTTTTGGTGCCGAAAGCAATTGCTGTGGGACGATGATCAAGAGCATCTCATCTAACCAGGGAGCATACAGCATTTGCAACCAAGCCCTTCTTACCAGAGCAGTTGTATCTCATCCAGTCGAACAGCATTCGGGTCAAAATAAATAGCTGTGGTTATGGGCAGAATTAATCGGAAGTCTGTGAGTAAGAATGGCTTTTACTGGCTTGCTGATTTGAATTTACCCATTCACCGAATATTTCCTGGGAAAGGATCAGTTTCAACAAATACCTGGTTTTAAACACACAGCAGGAGTTTGTTGTCATGGAATTATAATTTATTGCAGCTTTCTGGAGAAACCTGGTGGGCTTGGTGGAGAGTATAGAGAGACAGGTCCTATTCTCCTTAGACCTCATTTAAGTTAATAAATAATTCCAGTACAAGGCACTTTAAGGGTGCTGAAAATAAAGCAAAGTGGAATTTGATTTAAAGAAAAGGAAAACGTTTACGCCTTGGAGAAAGTGAAATGTGATCAGCCACGTGAAATTCCCTGTTATCAACCCATCTGAATGTTTGAGAGGGTAGATATATGTCTTAAAGGCAAGTACAGGTGTTACAGGAGATGCAACTCTATTTTACATGTCGAATTATGTGTTCATACTATGGTATTGCAAAGCAGCAAAGAGGCAAAGCAGCTCTTCAGATATGCTAATGAAATGTTTATGAAAGAAATATCAGATATCAGGAATCAGAGAAATGTAGTAACCTAATGTGAAGGTGTACTTCTGAATATCTGTTGTTCTTTTGAATTTTCCTTATCGATATCTTTACAGAGTCAGAAAGGATGAAGCAGTATGATGCTGAGGGATCTCATGCGTTTATAGAGCATCCTGCCTGACATACAGCTGGATTTGAATTTCTTTCTTTTACAGTTTTAGGCTTTAGCTAATCCAAGTACTTAAGTATGTTGTTAAATCTATGGTCAGTGTAACTGTTAAAGTATTTATCTTTTTTCAAAGCCACAAATGACGATGGTAGAACGGTATCTGGAATATATATACATTGATGAATTTGTGGATAAATAGCATAAAGTATTTATCTTATATCCATGAAATATCAGAAATTTTCAAACTAATGAAAAGATAGTGTTTTTGTGCCAGGATGTGGGGGGGAATTAGAAAGGAAAAGAGGAGAGGAAACCACAAATTGTTGTCATTTATTTGATCACCTAGCAGCAAACACCTAAAAATCAAAGAAATCTGATTAGAATGGTGAGAGACTTTAGACGACCTGGTGTTGGAGTTAAGTTTATTTTCCCTGTAAGGCATGCTTAAAGTGTTCCATTTATGGGTATTTGAGGCTTTTTTAAAGTTTAATTTCCACTGAACTGAAATTTATAGTTCTAGGGAGGATCTCATAAGGGAGGACTATATAAAATTCCTTTCTTACCCTTCTAAATGATTCTTCTTTTCAGCGGGTCATTAGCTTTTATGCAGTATGCTGTGTTCATTTGTGGACTAACTTTTGACGTATGTATTATTCATGTTGTGATTGGTGTTCAACTTTCATGAATGATTTCGTTGTCCAAAAGAACATTAGAAAGAACAAAGAATGTCATTTTGAATGCACTGGTACTCCACATGCTGATTCATGTTGGGCATACACCAAGACTTTTTGCATATCCTTTCTAAATCACTCTTGATACACAAGTGAAATTGAATTAATTATAGAATGATATTCCATCTTCAGCAAAGATGCGTTACATTCTTGTTTGTCCTGCTTGCCTCATCAGCACAAAAGACCATATATACAGGCAATTTCTTTTCTGCCCTTTTCAAGTCCCCAGACAATGATACAAGACCAAAAGGATGACAGGAGCCAGGTTTTATGCTCAAGGTCCTTCCCTCATTTCAGAAATGATCACTCTTCAAAACAGAATTGAAAATCAGAAGCTGATGGTCAAAAAGTGCAAACGTGGCTAAAACCTAAAATGTGGCAGCTTGGAGATGTTTCCATGGCACCTTGTTTCCATGGCCTGAAGTTCAGGGGACTGATGTTTTTTTATGAACTTCACTTCCTGACGAACCAGTGTCCCCTGGTATAAGGAGCAGCCTTACCCCTTTTTTCGTGGATCATGGGAATCTTATGGCCAACAGCATCATGGAAGATCTGGTCAAGCCAGAGAAAGGAACGGGAGTACATACATTTCAAACCACCATGTGGGAAACACTGTTACTTCCAAGTGCAAGTGTTCTGGCTTTGACCAACATCGGAAGAGCTTTTCTGTCAGACTTTTTCAGGGGAAGTAATTTTTTCTGCTGGAGTGGGGTGAAAAAGGCAGGTGGAGATGGACAGGGAGTATTATCACCAAAGTATTTTTCTGCTGAAATGAATTTCTGATACAAAGCGTTCAATCAAACTCTCGTGCCTTAGCATCACGTGAGCTGGATGAGAACGATGAGCAGCCAAAACCCCAGCTACACATCTTTTTGGGCACTTGTTAGCAGACACCGAAGGTTCCTTGGATCCTATCTGGAGCTGCAACAGAGAGCTGAATGAAGTACAATACTTGAGAGCAATAAGAAAAAAAAAATCACTAAATAATTTGAGTGTAATAGAACTATATGCCTGCAGGTAGCAGGGGTTCACAGAACACGATTGCTCATTAAGCTATTGTATATGTATTCATGCAGGGGGATACATGGAAAATAGGATGCAAGAGCTTAGAATTTATGTGGTGTTCTTACTGGAAAAAAAAGACAGCACTTGTTAAAAAAAAACCCAATTAATTATTTCTTATGTCACATGACCTAAAGTTTGGCTGAGGAAAAATTAAAAATTGCTGGCAGGTGACTCTGAAAGGATCCTACAGTAGCTGGTTTACAGGCACACTTTCTCATCCAGTACCAATTTTGAAGGTACCAATTTTTGATAATCATTTGAAGGTGCCAAGCATACAGTTCTGTAATAAAGCTCTGTCACTTTGTTGCAGTGCAACTTATTGCAGGCTAAAGAGCTGGACTACAAACTGGAAGAAGTACTAAAAAAATGGCTAAGATGTCATTCTTAGTAAAGTAGCTCTCGAACAGAAATAGTAGAAGGAAATGCAGAAAACAAGGGATCACTCAAAAAATCTAGTTGCAAAAATCTAATTTACACCTGCTGATGCAAATTAGAGTTACCCTGGGTTTGGGAGAGCAGATACTAAGATACTGTCTCAAATATTTTTTGTGTAATAAGCAACATTATCTGCAATGTCCCTCCTTTTTTGGTATAAGAATGCAGTTGGGTAGGGGAGAGTGTAGAAGTCACCTCAATATATTTTCTTTAGCATTTCTTTCAAGGAGGGCTGCCATCCTGCCTGGGCTCCTAAAGATTCCCTCTAATACTTGAAGCATATTTTCTGTTGGTTGGAGAGTAGCTTCAGTAGTCAAATTCATATGAATTGGGGACTTAATGAATAAGGGTGCCTCATACAGATGCTTAAAGAAAATTCCTCCTCCTGAGCCGGCTCTTGTGAGATTTATTATGAGGAAGAATAATCCAGGCCGGTATTTGATAATTGCGCAGTTAAATCTGAGATTTATTCAATCTGCTGTCTGCTCAGATAGTCACAGTTTTCACAAAACTCAAGCTTGAGAAATGCACATACGTGTACAGGCACTGTGTGCTTTATTTATTTCTCTGCAATCATATTGCATGGAAATACACTTGTCTATTCTGTGAGGAGAATCAGGCTTCAATTTCCTTATTCAAACCCCAATGTAGTTATAGTCTTCTGTGGTTTTGATTTTCATTGTAGAACTTCTCACAGACAGCTTTACTGGGGTTTTATTATGAGTCATGGTAGTCTGCTCGTCTCTTCTGTTTCTGCCTAATATAATCTGTAAACTTTAAAGTAATATTTGGTTTCCTTTTTACTGAAATTTTAACCAGTGGGATAAAATATAAAGCATTACTAAGATATTGCCATTCAGCATAATTTAGTTTAGCTGGTGTAGTTGCTTTGGAGTCCACCCTAGTAGCTAACATGCACAAGCACTGAGGTTTCTGACTGTGTCGGTAAGCTCAGTGTTGAAATCCCTCTTATTTGTTTCACCATTTTGAACACTTTAACATATTCCACCACAAGGTCTCTTGCTGCACAGAAATATTTTAAATGGCTCTGTTAGAGCAAGTTCAAAAGATGATCTCTCTGACATGCATTCTTCAAAGCAAGACTGCGTTTCTCTGCAACAAAAAAATGTGTCTTACTTCTCCCCCTTCCTACTGTGAGATGTGCCAGAGCTGTCATTTTTTCAGTAGGGATTGTTTATAAAAAGGACCTATATTCTGCTGTTCAGCACACTAGAAACCCTTTAGTTTTCAGTTTCAGTGTATAAATATTGATTTTGTACCTCACTGGTTTTGTTAGTTAACACAAAGGCGATAGCATTTTTGTTGAATAAATGTCTTCAAGGAAATAAAATTCTGTACCGTCCTAAAAGCTATATGCTTGTTTTATAAAGTGACCATTTAATCCCAGCAGCTAATTGCTGTCTGTTTGGGGTATTCTGGCTTGGATGTAATATGTTGTGTTACTTAAGAAAGCCATCCTCAAAAATGACTGTGGATGGCTCTTTATGATCAAGCTATGCAAAATTTACATGCAGATTCAAGTTAAAGTCATCAGAGCACTTGATTCTGCTGTTAGATATGTATAGCTATTCTTGATGGACCTCCTCATTTACTCAGTTCTTTTAATGTAACTTTAGATTAAGCATAAGTATCATTGCCCATTAGAAAGCACTGGATTTTGCAGGGCCCACTCAGCTTCGGATTTCTCTTTCCAGTATGTCAAGAAATTAGGAACAGAGGATGAGTTAGAACCAGGAAGGGTCCCATGCTTTGATCCAGTGAAAGTGCTTTTCATAAAAAGGCCTTAAAGCTAATTATCCATAGAAAAACTGCACTTTGAACCTCGGCCTCAAGCTGTGGGATTTGATTCCTAGAAGCTAAATTTGTGGCTCGGTGACCAACCCTCGCTCCTCTTCCTGGGAACCTGGCTTCAGAACTCCAGCCAGTTGGAAAACACTTCTGTAACCAGAATGAGAACAGCCTCATGCTTGCAAAGGTTACAGATAGAGGATACTTGGCAATGTGAAAAATCAGCCTCACTGGTGTATATTTCAACACTTCTCTGAAAGCTCAGTTTTGCAGGTTGCTGAGCTTTGCTCAGCCGCGATCAATTCCTCCTGAAACCAGTGGACCAAACCCTCAGCTTCATAAATCAGGGAAACTGCTACTGTCCCACATATATGCTTGATTACTACAGAAAAAAAATCACGTTAAAGCTGGAGATAGTCTGCATTTTCAGATCTGCATATTTTAAGTCTGCATTTCTACACAACACTATTTGGTACTAGGAGAAGTTTCTGATCAAACAGGGGGTTTTATTGGCTCATAGATTAGTAAGATCCTTTTTTTTTTCTTTTGAGAGAGTAATTTTTTTCCTTTTCCATGTAAGCGTCGTGTGTCTCACTCCTCCTCCATCGATTAGTAAGGTATGGAAAGCCACTTCTGATTTACCAGCAATTCTTCTCTTCTTTCAAGTGCATTCAGATGAAAGTTGATGAGTACCACCAGTCGTACAATACAACCAGGTAGCAACACTTCAGCTTCCCTGGGCAGGTATTGTCTGCCTTGGACTCGACGAATTGCAGACTTAAAGGTGTTCCCCAGCAAATACGAGAAACAGATCATCTTCACCGCATTGAGTTTTCCTAAGAGGTTGTGGAAGGAAACTTAGGGAGGGTGAACACGGCAATTCACATAAGCCAATACTATCTCCTGCTTTTGTCACAAATACCACATTTGACAAACACAGAAAAGAGCAAAGGGTAAATGAGAAATGAAAGGGAAACAAGTATTCTTGTGTCTGCACTAGTCCTCCTCCTACAGCCTTCCAGAGAGTCTCACAAAATGCTCCACGCCAAGTCAGGTTTTTCACCCTGTGAGCCCTGGAAGCTCATCCATAGGGTTCCCCAGTAACTCCCACAGACTTGCCTACATGGAGAATGCTGGCTCAGGGCTTACTGTCAGAAGGCTTTTCATGCATTAGTGAATCCCAGTATTTCAGACTTGCAAGAAGGGATTCAAGACAACCTGCTCGGAAGCACTACTTTCTCAGAGTTGTTCCTTTCATATTTATTTTTGAAGCTATGCAGCAGGGTATCTGCTCCTAGCTCTCTCCTTCCTCTGCCAGGCTTTCATGCCGTCGTGTTTCATCGTCATCTCGAAGAAGGCATTTCACAGTCACCTGCAGTGCCTGCGTGACTCAACATCAGGGTTCATTTGGGGCAGCAATCTGACTCTACTTGCGCAAGCATGTCTTCACAGGTGCAGTGGTGGCAATTTTATCTGCCTTTTACTCCACAACTAGGAATGAATTTCTTGCTATGCTATTTATTTAGTCAGAATCTGGGTCTTACATCTTTGCCTTTCGATTGTACCTGGACATAAAGGAGACTCAACTTTTCACAGCTCTTTTATAGTTTAATGTACTGCAGTTTCTTTGGTCACTGAAAGTGTCAACTTTACAATAGGGAAACAACACCTTGCTAGCCACCTCAATGAAGATGAAGGTATTGCCTCTCCATAACTGTCTTCCTAATCCTTTAAGCCTTTCCCAGGCCAAATTCCTGTCAACTTCATAGGAATGCAAGAAATCTAGGATAACAACTTACAACAATTGCTAATCCAGTCTCTGTTTGAATAATGCAGTAGTTGTATAGATACTGAAGTTAGGAGTCTACATTTCTGTTTGCATTATTTCTGGCAATTAGTCCTTCAAGAAGCAGAGGGGTTCATATGTGAGAAATGCTGCTAGTTTTCGTAATCTTGTTGTGGTGCTTGTTTTCATTGCAAATACTTGTGTGGATAGAGACAAAAAAGAATCGCAGCTAAAGATTCCATCCACTATTTATTCATTTTTTACCTTTTAATTGTCTTTTATTTGTGGCACAGTAGCTAGCAAAGAAGCTGCGTCGGCGTACATTATTTGAGATAACTTCCTATTTTTGAAGGTAGGGGCTGTGTAAAAATGTTTTGAATAATGACCTTTGGGGTACGGCAGTACTACACAAATCTTACTGTCAATAGAGCTAGTAGGAAGAAAAACAATTGAGGGAGCACATTAGCACTCCAAAGCACATACTGTTAGTTCCGCAAGAAAATACTTACTGAGCTGACAAACACTGGGCAAGGTTTGCCTTGCTGCAGTATAAAGTGACTGCAGCTTCTCCTTCCCATTGTAAAACAATACTTGCAATTAAATGTCTAACAAAAATAGATATACATAAAGCAGACTTACTGATAACTGTTGGTTCAAACCTTCTCAGCACGTGTGCACCCCAATGTCCTTCTCTCCAGAGTCTTTGCTTTGTACTGCTCAGCATCCATTTCCCCACCATCTGAGGGAATTAGGGGGAGAAAACACTGAGAAAGAGAGCACTTTGCTCCATTTTTGAAAAACAAAACCAATAATCTAAAAGAAATGTAAGAAACCCAAACAACGCAAACTTAAGACCTTTAACATAAATAGTTTGAGACATGGGCCACTGGTAAGGCTATAGCCTTTTATACCCTTGCTCTTGCTCTGTGCTCCTCCCAGGTAAAAGCAGAGTTCCTAGCCATGTTTTCACAAAGGATGTGCCATGAGCAGCCAAGGAGCCAGTTTTATAAGAGAATGCTGTCCAACCATAATGAAGAATACTTCATTAATTTGGAACCTTCCGATACAAAATAAACTCTGTGTTTTGATCAACATGATGCCTACAGAAATTGATGTAGGAATCTGTGTTGAACATAACCCATTGTGAGAAATGCAGATCTTTGCCCATTTGGAGTGAGCTAAAAAGATGCAAGAGACCCAAGCTCTCAAAGGCACCAAATGCCCACAAAAATTTCTATGAGCCTTCACATAAATACCTTTGAGGATCTTTCTCTTGCCCATTTGATAACCCAACCTGAACTAACATCTATCGCAATAAGGCTTGTTTTAGCATCAATGAGATAAGCAGCTTAGGATGGGAACACTCTTCAGCCAACCATTATAAACACCACGCGGTGTTCTCTTCTTTAAGCTCTTGAGCAGCTGCCTCAAGCACATCTGTTAGTCAATGCAGAGAGCTGGGAACTTCCAGAAGGCCATTCAGTTATTAAATGGATTGTGTTACCCTCAGTTTTAAGAGGATGATAGCCCCCTGGTAAATGAAGTGTTTTCATTTGTCCTGCAAAGACTTAAGTAACATTTCTGTGGGAACATAAACAATAATTACTACGTGGATCACAGTAGTTTTCAGATACGATCTTACAGACCCTCAGGCATCAGTGGAGTAGTCCTGAGGGATCTGTGAAAGGTAATTAACAATATCATCCCACTGGTAGAAAATTTTGTTATCTAGGGATCCATTCATTCAGCAGAAAATTATTGGGGAATATAAACAGAAAAACGTTTTAAAACACAGGGAACTGCTGCATCAGAGCCAAATGATATTAGCAGTTGAAGAAATATGCTAAATTAGGATGCAAATGAAGATACTCCTTAAATATCTCAAAATGGTAAGGTGTTCTGTCGACACATCTGGAGGTGATAATGAACTTACACCACTTCCTTGTGGGAGCTCTGTTTCCTATGTGACTACATTTTCACAGGGCCAACTGGAGCTGCGTTTCTCCTAAAACCAATTGTCCTGAAATAGGGCTGTGTTTCTGAGTCAGTTCTTCCAGTCTTATATTTATGAGAGAGAAATTGGACGTTTGAAGTGAAGGTGCGGCAGTTGTCTATACAACTGTCTGTAGCATCTGATTGTCCGGTAAGTAAAGAGTGAAACCTTTCAAGAGTTTGATTCTTTGAGCTCCTTCTGTTCATGCTGGTGGCAATGAATACTGGTAGGAAGCCATGTAAAAAGACAGAAGCAGCTCAACTGAGAAGACCATAGCCAGTGAAAACAACAGGAACGTTTAAATGGGTGTTGCAGGAGGTTTTGTTTTGAGGGCATACTGTCAGAGAGAGGACCACTGATTCACCTTTATTTACTGCCCAGCAACATTTGGACAATATTCCACTTTCTCCTACTTGTATTTGTTCAGATTTGTGTATAATTACCCTGCCTGAGGTCCTGGTAACTAACCAAGAGGGACAATTTACATTAGCAACTACATAGACAACTGTGTAGGTAGGGTGACGCAGGCAGTTGATTTTATTTTATTGACTGCATGAATCGGAAGAGTAAGAAAAAATCACACAAAAGGGTTTTGTTCAGAAAATGAAAATCTACAAAACACCCACCCCAATATTTAGTTTAACCCAAAGTGAAAATTGTGCTTATGCTTCATTTTGGGTTTTAAACTCTCCAGTAGAAATACAGTTAGTTTTACAAATAAAAATATGATAGAAATACAGGTAGTCTCACTCAGAAGCAAGCATTGGAATGGTTAATTTACAACTGCCTAGATTTTTTTCTTCATACACAGACCAAAAAAGCAGAGCCTTTGTACTGAGTTCAGGCTGAATTTTGCCAGGGGAGGACTGATGGCCTTTTTTATGGGTGCTCAGCAGGGTAGCGTGCCCAGACCCAGTATCTCCAGTGTCTGAGTATGCCAAGCGCTAAGTTTGAAAAGGTCTGCGATTTTTCTTTCCTTTTTTTTTTCTTCAGGAGCGTGAAATGTTTCTGATGCGA
>RSEF01000002.1:95773204-95837238 GCA_003993805.1 Himantopus leucocephalus
TGTAGTCTGAGTCAGGCTTTGTGTATGCTTTGTAAACAGCTAGTTGGTTGTACAGAAATAAATGGAGACCTTCAAATTCATATATTTTCTTATTAGCATGTGGGTATGCTGTTCAAGTTATGCAAAAA
This sequence comes from Himantopus leucocephalus, assembly GCA_003993805.1. Classification (NCBI taxonomy): domain Eukaryota; kingdom Metazoa; phylum Chordata; class Aves; order Charadriiformes; family Recurvirostridae; genus Himantopus; species Himantopus leucocephalus. Next base: position 95,773,333 of record RSEF01000002.1, read on the forward strand.
GATCAGGCTGCCTTGGCTATGATATGCTCTTGGGGGCATGGTAATCTGATAATAAACAAACACCATGGAGTAGTCTTACCATTTTTTATAAAACCTAATTAATTATGTCAGCAAAAGTATGCAGGCGAAGATGAGATTGGTTGTTTGCAACGGCTCCTTTTCAGGTTGTTAGTCTCTTCCCTTAAATGTTGATCAGCTACTCTGACTGCCTCAATGAAATCACTTCTGGGAGTAAATCCGCACTAAGTGTGAACAGTGTGACTAAATGGAGGTAAGAAGAGTGGTGCAAAACTCTGATTTTTCTTAAAACAGGCTGTGACAGGGAGATTTGTCATTTTGGTTGTGACTTTTTCTTCCTTTCCTTTTGCCATACAAGTAGTCAGTAGGCTTGAATTTTGAGCAAGTTGTTCATCTGTTGAGGTGTGTGCATGTACGTGTGTATGTGTTGCAGTGTTTCAGTGCACCTGGCCAGTTTTTCAAAGGAGCTCAAGACATAAAACCTCTTCATCTGTCACGGACTAAGATCAGGGCTCACTCTGGTGAGCTTTTATAAAAAGCTGGGCATAAATAAAAGTAAGCAGTCAAACTGGGGTCTCACCTGTTATGATAACATGCTCCATAGATTGATTCTGCAGAAATAGACTCAGGAAAACCTTTGGGAGGCAGATACTTCTACAGTGGCACTTTAGCAACCCATTAGATTTTCATGGAAGTGGTTTCTGTAAGCTATTAAATCAGGGAACTGTTCTTGGCCAATTTCCCTTCTCAGTTCTCAGAGAGCTCTCTTCAAGCATCAATATGTAATGCTAGAATAAAACCAGAATTTTCAACAGTAAAGACAGAGATCATGTGGCTCATCTCTTCTTTATCCCTATGTCTACAGATTATAAGATGTGACCTCTTTGCAGTCATTTGTTGTTCCCCCAGAAAGTTTCTGAAATCTCCCCACTTGTGAGATGATTCTCCAGTTCTCTATCCTAAACCTACAAAAATGTTTGGGTAGTTGAAGTGCTGGCAGGAAAAAAAAATAGCGTTGATCTCTCTGCTGTGATGATCCCTCCATAGGCAAGGAGTTCCACATTCAGATTCAAGACTAAATCAGGGCTGCTGGTCTTCAGCATTTGTGGCAGTAATTGCAAGCTTTCAGCTGACATGAGGAGCATGCTAATATTTTGAATGATGAACCCACCAGATACTACCTGTTCTTGTGCAAATCCTGCTCTGGTTTGGGATCTAGGGTGTCTCCTCTGAAACCTCTGTTTGTTTGTATACAGGTATTAAGTAAGTCAATGATGGGCATCTTAAATGACAAGCTTTTTCTTTCCCCTTCCGAGTTGGTTTCTTAAAGTCACTTAAAGGGAAGGCACACTGTAAACCGAACAGCTGATATGTGTATTTCAATCAAGTGAGGCACTTCAGTAAGCAGTTCCAGGATCCACTGAGTGAAGGTCATCGGCAATGCTAATTAACATTAACCATTCTGAGCACTGAATCTTCCCACTTATAGTGAAGTCCATTATGAATCCGTTGTGTTACATGTTTCATCATTAGAACTCTTCAGGAGTGAATTATGATAGTGGCAGTGCTGCTGCTTCTTTAGTGGATGGAGGGTGCATCAGGGATGTCTCATAAATAACCAGAGACGGTTTCATGGTTCAGACTCTGAATTCTAGCAGATGTGATTACTGGTCCAAGGTCTACTGTTGCCACAGGTTGTTTTTTGTCTGAGCATCATGTCTTAGTTTTCTGGCAATAAAATAGCAATCGACATTTTCTTCCCCAAAAGGGTTATCAGGCACTGGGGAACAGGCTGCCCAGGGCAGTGGTTGAGTCACCATCCCTGGAGGTATTTAAAAGACCAGAAGATGTGGCACTGAGGGACATGGTTTAGCAACGGACTTGGCAGTGTTAGGTTATTGGTTGGACTCGATGCTCTTAAGGGTCTTTTCCAACACAAATGATTCTTTGATTCTGATTGTATGATTTATTTTTAGGGGGAGTAGCTTGGATTACATGCTTATAAGTAGTATACCAGAACCTACATAAATATTAACAGTAAGTTTAAGCAACCAATGAAACAAAACTGAATGGGAAAATTAATGAAGAAAGGCAGCATTTCAGTCCTTAGTTCTACAGTTACATTGTAGAGCTTTATCTCCAAACACATTCAGCACAATCTTTTAAAATATTTAATTGTCTTCAGAAAATTATTGCTCAATCTTCATTATTCCATCAAATTAATGTTGGTTTTCATTTGATGCTTTCACACTTAATTTTCATTTTAGGTCACGAGAACGATGAAATTATTCTATGTGGTAAAATAAACATATGGGAACAAAAATAACACCTAGACTCACATACTTATTTAACTTATTACCCATAAATTCTTTCTTTTGTTCCTTCATAGAAATTTGAAGAAAAGTTATTGAAAATTCAAGAATAGTGAATATTTTTGCACCATGGAATAGTGTGTATACACAATTTTAAAGTTTTGAAACTTTTTTTTTGGAGGAAGGGGTTAAAGCTTTTGTCTTGACGTCTTCAAAGGATAATATGGATCATAAAGCAGAACACAGCTGAGCAAACATCTGGTTAGGTATGTTTTGCGTTGACCTGTAGAAGATACAGATTTTTTTAATGTTTTGTCTGGGTTGATTGTTTTGGGTTTTTTTTTGCTTTACATTAGAACATTAATCTTTCACATGTTCAACCCTGTGTAATCGAGATAGCTCATGTTTGTGATGCACTGAAGCTGCATGTCCAGTCTTGAACTGTCAGTCAAGCTGATAAGTATGTGTCCTGTTGACTGTTTCTATCAAAGGTGGTGGTGGGAATCATAATTTGGTTTTGTTTGCTAAAAACATTTCAAAATGATTCATTGACTTCAATAACATTTTTTCTGTTCATATGCTTCTAATTTTTAACATCTTGAGAAGACTCTAATTTGAATGAATGTAAATTTAAGTTCCTATTTCGCTTCCCAAACTGACCCTTCTGCAGTTCTCTCTGCTTTCTCTTCCGTCTTCCATATTACTGTTACTGCTCTTAATTTCTTAGTAGTAGTGACTTTCTCCTTGTGTACCTGACTAGTTATTATTCTGTCCTGAATTTACGTCCACCCTCTCTTCAATGGAGAAATATCTGTTCTTTATATTCTTACACTATTCCAAATATTTAGGCAGTGTAATAGTTACGGAGTCTATTAGGACACCACTTTGACTATAAATAATTCATGTCAACATGCTTGCTTTCAGTGTACATTTGGCTCCATAGCACAATTCAGTGATAGTGATGCTGAGGCTGTAGATTTCACTGGCAGTTCAAGAAAGACTGTTAGATATGGCTTTTAGGGTTCTTATTCTCATTCAGTTTTATTTTACTTCTGGTCAGGTACCTCATATGAGGTTTCACAACCTGTCTCCCTACTGTATTAGTCTTGTGCTACCAGATAACATTTCAGTGACTCCAAAGAAGCTTTGCAGCGTACAGCAGATTAATGTAGCAAGAGATCAGGTCCAACTAAGTATTATATTTGAGATAAAGTGTAAAGACCTAGAGTGTCTTTATTTTTCAAGTTTCTTCTTAATTATTTTGATGTGTTATAATGCTTTTATTGTTTTATTTGGTGTAGTGACTGTATCAGTTACCTAGGGTGGGTTTGTTGGTTAAGAATCAGCCTTTGCTGCAGTGCAGAGTTATGATCCACCCGAGTACTATGAAGTGATACTTTAGATTGAGTGATTCATCCTGGAAAAAAATATTTTAGGTGAACCAGAGGCTAGAAGAGTGTAATGATAAATGAGCTGATTCACTAACCTTGTTCATGCGGCTAGCTAATAATACTTCTGTGTTGGTCTGCATTGACTCCTCTGGCAAATGCAGCCAGATAAGGTTACTACTTTCATGTATTTTTGGTTCGATTTTCTTCTTCCTTTTTTCATCTTCATGTGAGAAATACTGAAAATTATATACTGGAGCTAAGACTTGTAAGAGGAAGTTGGTATCCTGTTTGTCAGGAATACAAAAGTTAATTACTAAATAGTTGTTTGACCCTCTGACCCAAGCTTTGTCAAACTCATTTTTCTTGCCCACTCTGCTCAAGTCGTTACTAATGTCTTGTGCTTTAAATGACATCGAAAACATGGCCTTTTCCTGAAGGAAGCCTCCGTGAGATGTATTGTTGGATAGTCATTGACTGATTTAGGAGTTTCAATTCCATCCTTGCTCTGAAACCTTAGCAATCCAATGAAATGGACGAATGAATGTTATCCATAGCCTCCCTTTAATCCTTCATTGCCTATCTCTTTGCTTGCTGAGGCTTTTAACTCCTATTTGGAGCCCTTCTTCATCTGCCATTCTAGGGAAGTCTTAACTCATCAGTGATACTTTTGAAACTCAGGAGCATCACAGTGCAATATAGTTGATAACAACACCTTCCTGTCTATCTCATGGATTTAATCCTTTTATTGTAACCACTAGCAACTTAATTTGCTAGGTGTATAGCGCAACATGAAATCCATCCGCCTTTTGATTTATGCAGAAATTAACATTGCCAGCTGGATTGATTAGGAGCATGTTGCAGTCCTTGATGTCACATGTGAGATCCATGCATGAATCTGTCTTTGCAGATCTAAAGAGTATCTTGGGAGAGGCAGGGCAACAACCTTGAATTCTTCTTTTCCTTTTCCTCTAAATGTTCGGTGTATTTACCTAAAGCATATTTTGATTTTCTATGTATTTCCTATTGCTAGTACACGGAATTACAGGTTGGGTACCATTTATGCTATGGCCAGAACATTACACTAGTCATGTTTTCACTGTCTGGTTGCACTAAGGCTGGCCAGTGTATCAGTGCATTTGGGTAATGGGGGCAAGAAGTGAGTTTTGATTTTGCAGCACTCACAGTCTCGCAAAGAGCAGAGAGAAAGGGTCTCCTCTATAGCACAGACATTATTGCCCTGATGAAGGCAGTACATCCCCCCACATGTTTCACCAATAGCTCCTTTCTCCTGCAGTTTTCCCTAGAGCAGAAGCCTGGCCGCTGGCTCCTCTTGCTTTGGTGGGCTCTCCCTCCTGCCTCTCCAGCTGCCTGCCGGTCGCCACAGCAGGGCACTAACCCCAGCCTGGCTCCTAAGCCGATAAGGCATGCAGCTTATTAACTCCTGTTCTCTTTCAAGTGCCACTTGCTGGCAACGTAACTGCCCAGAGACGCGGCTGGTGGATGTACAATTTACAGATATTGGACAGAGCATGAAGCTCTTTTCCATTCCCATAATGGCTTTTTAATTTTCTTTTTGAAAACAATACTGCTGGTATTTTCCATGAAAAAGCTCCTGAATAAACATTTTTCCTCCCACTTCGACTTGATTCGGAAATACAATTTTCAGGAAAATATGAACACCAGCAGAAATCAATGGGTTTTACTCCTCTTTTGCTTTCTTCTTTTTTTAAAATAATGTATCTCCCTTCCCCCGCAAACAAGTCCCAAATCCAAAAGTCAGGAAAATATTTTCAGTTTTCTTTTTGTTGCCATCATTTGTATGGTTACATGTTACAGAAGTTTATGTGATGGAATGTGTGGACTTGTCATTGGCTAACTAATTTTGAACAGGAAAAAGTTCTGTGGGAGAACCCATATAACAGTTGGCATGTGCAGTGATTCTTTCTTGTTAAAATACGTCAGAAAATAACTACATGTTGACAGTAATGGAACAGGAAGTGGATAAATATTTTCAATATATAGCCCCTGATGTCTGAAAGTCATCCTCATTGTTGCTAGCAGAAAATGGAACATCTTCACAGCACTACACTGATAATTTCCCTTCTCACTGTGACAAAGAAGAAAGGAAAAATTTTAGGGAGGTGAGATAAACAGGAAATTTCACTGCATTAGGCACCAGGAATGGTGAGGTACTATTTTGAAGCAAAATGTTGCAAATGCTGTGATAACTGGCGTTATCTTTGAGTTAGTATTCATGAAGTTTATAATTAATTAGGATATGTTGTTACTGTTGCAGCTGAATTTTAACTCTACAGCATTTTAGCATGCTCTTTTTTCTTTGACCTAAATCCGTCTAATTTTTTGTCCTCGTTAAAAGCACAGAACAAAAACACTATTGTGTCTTAGGCTGTGCTCAGGCAGATCAAGGAAGTTTGCATTGCTAAGCAAAGCCATATACATTTTAGTCATCCCAGAAATGTTTGAACTCTACACAATTAAGTTAGATGAGTGTCCACGTGATGGAAATGTTAACTGCTTTTGCTTAAACCTGTTTGTAAAACAGACAGTCCAATGGGGGAACAAAAGAGGAAAAAAATCTGAAAATGTAATCAGGCATAATAACACTTAAGCTTAGAGGGGAGAAAAGCATTTCATTTGTAGATGTAAATGAAATGTCATTACAATTCAGTGTCTTCAGGACAGTTCTTCATTTACGTTGGTTAACATTAGCATTTCTTAAGGATGATTTAATATATATTTGAAAACTTTTTTTTTTTTTTAAACTGGGAGATTATTCAGAAGAGCATGGCTGCAGTTTTGCAGAGATCATACAATCAGCACTTCCCAGTCCTGTGATTAAGATTTCTATTCTAACCAGAAGAAAGTGGAATATGTTTTAAAATGCTGTGAAAAATAACAGAATACCCTATGTGCTAACACATTCAAGACAATTGCTTATGGTGTTAATAGGTTCTGTTTTGTTATTTGAAAGTTTGTTCTATTTGCTCTCTGTGAAAGGCAAGCTTTAGATTAAAAACATGCTGGTTTTTTTTCCCCTGGAAGCAGAGATCTTTGATCTATTGATAGGACAGGATCACCAGCTGCCTTACAAGCTTTTACCTAGGCATGGCTTGCTGATGCCTCATGGCCCTAACTGACAGAAATTGTCCTCGCAGCCCAGTGGGTATGTCACTGTCTGCTCACAAGGCTTGTCCTATGGATAAGCTCTAAGCCTAAAGGCCATGTGACACCAAACCAGGAGGAGATACCTGCCTGCTAGGAAATGGGGTGGCCACCCATTCTTTCTTAATATGGCTAATAAGTGGAACTCTAGGAGAAAGGCTGATGTGAAGATTTGAGTGTTTCTCATCAGCTGTGTGAACAAAACAGGAGGAACAGAATTAAAGTAGATTTGAAGGCTTCAGAATGACTTCAGAAGGCTTCAGATCCTGCAAACTACAGTGCCCATTGCAATGTTATTAGCTGCTGGGTGCTTGAAGATCCTTCAGTCTCCTAACACATGCATAGACCTCTGCTTCACATCTTCTTTTGCAAGGTGCAACAATTAGATCCTTCTGTAAATATGAAAAGTTATCAGTAACATGTTTTAAACTTTTCTAATAAGCTCCATTTTTTCCCCTATCTTCAAAACTCCTTTATGTACCTTTTCATGAAGTGTTTTTCTACACTGAATCTACAATTCACTGTCAAATGTACGTTCACAAACTACCTATAGAGTTTCTCTAAGGGTATCTGTAGCCACCAAGCAGCTGGCTTCTGGGCTTTGTTTGCTTGCTACCCTCCTACAAATAAACCTATGGGCAAATAAAACAGCTCTGAAATGCGATGAACATCTGAATGGAGAATTGCACAAAAGAACAATTGCACATGCACAATCTTGCTGCAAAGAGAAGACACGTGGCAAGCTAGAAGTCCTGCTCATGGTGTCTTTCCTTTCCCCATCTGGATCAGTTTCTGTGGATTGAGATATGGAGGTGGAGAGTTCCTTTTATTTCCAGGAAGAGTATTTTCCTGCCAGATTTAAGGATGATTAACTCCAGACTGAACTTTTGGGTATCCTGGGTGTATGCACAAAGCACTGGTGTAGCCATACCAGAGTGAATTACATGAGGCAGATTATTTCTGAAGGTAGGCGAAAAGAAAGGAAGGTCTGCTCACCCTATTTCAGGATTGCTTTATCACATCTTTATTCCACAGTGAGGAATGTGTTTATACTCATATGATTTTAAACTGGTGACCCAGATAAAAAGAGGTATGCATCATCTTGCAATACCTAAGCCACTTAGTCTCCTCATTGCTTTTGTTATTTTCTTGGATATTTTCCACCTCCCTCTATGACATCTCCTGGTTTTAGACATTTTAGAGGCAGGTTGTTTTTAGCACGGCTGGGTTTCAGGTGTGGTGATTATCAAGTAGCCTAATTTTAAATGTTGGCAGTGCTGTTTCAAATGTGATTGTATGATATTTGTTATTAATGTATGTTATTATGCTTTCTATATTTTGTCCTTTTTTAAACTCTGAATTGTCTGAAGGTTTTGTCATCTGACAGATTATTTTATTTATTTATTTATTTATTTATTTATTGCTGGTCCCTGGAGGTTTTCTAGAGTTAGCTAAGCATGGCCGCAGCTGACATCATCTCATGTTAGTGATAGTCCTTGCTTTGAGTGGGAGGTTAGACTAGGTGACTTCCAGAGGTTTTTTCCAACCATCATTTCTATGATTGATCATGTATTAGTCATTCATTTTCTGTGTATCAAAGGTGTCTTTAACTTTATATACTTCCCGTGACTTCTTAACAAGCTTGTGATAGTGGGGGAAGTAATTTTCTGCTGCTCAACAGCAGGTTGAGATACCCTATAGACACAAACTCCGGTTAATGGCAGGCAATGCCACGTTCAGATGGCATGTGCTGTGAGTAAAAATCTGAGTCCTTCTGTAGTTGGTGCCTGATCTTTCCCCCAGGGAAGAATCCTAGCACACTTGCAGGAACGGGGGACACCCGAGAAATTGTGCCTTCGGGTCAATTTCAGTGGTTGTCTGAAAAGCATCGCATTTGGTGCACAGACCTGTGAGGGTAGAGTTTGATCAGGCAGATAAATAGCAGAGAGGAAGAAAAGAAATTACCGAACTGGAGAGCAGGGGGTGGCAGTGCACAGTATACATGGAACTTAATTCACTGGGGTTTCTCCTGTATTAAGTCAGCTGCAAAGTTGATAAAGCAGTGGAGTCATTTGAAACCAGTAGGTGTGACCTAGGCCCTTGGTATTTGTTTGTGAAGAAGCTTGTGGAACTATAAATGTGCTACGTGTATTGCTGTATTTATTGGGCCAAGGTATGGTGTCACACTGAAACCACCTCTGGCAGACCCTGTACCCATGCACTTTCACACGGCAAGAGATAAATAGTTTGGCGGTGGGCACTGGAAAAATGGGAATCAGTCGGGGAATGACGAAGGCTGTTTAATGAACTGAAGATAAAAAATGAGTAAAATTTAAATACATATTTTGGCTAAGTGAGAGACAGATGGAAGAAATCTACAAATTTTGGGGGTGTGAAAGCTCTCCTGGAAGATGCAGCTCTGGTGAAATCAAAATACTTCACAAAAGCAGGTCAACTGCAGTAGACTTTTGTTTCCAAAAAAAAAAAGTCTGTCAGACAAAGCACATTTTAATGTTTTGGAATACATCTTTTTAAATTCTTAAGTTTGAAGTGATTCTTTCGTTCATTTTTCATCTATTTTGGTTTCTTTAGGAATAAGTGCAAGCAATAAACAAATAAAGAGAAGAGCCATGGAATTTTCCTTCCAAGTTTATTTGAAGTGTTTCAGTTTTGCTGTAATTTGGAGCAAAGCCAGAGTATAAAATCCTTGGCAATTGCTATCATCCGTTCAGTTCCCAGGGGGCCTGAGAAGGACTCGTCTTCAGAATCACACTTCAGCTAGTATCTCTTGAGATGCAGAGGCAACACTAATTGCCAGTAGCCGTACTACAGCTCATTTGCTTTGCACTCCAGATTGCAAGGGACTGGATGTGCAAGTGGTTTCAATTTCCCGCTACGCCTGATGTCCAGCTGTAGTGGTACTGCTTCTCCTGTCACATTGCACTGAAAAGTAGCAGCCTTGTTCTTTTCTTCCCCGCTTGCTGCCCCTAATCTCATTCAGGATCAAAACAATTGTAAGGGAAGAATTTTCCCTGACACTTTCTGGGGACTACATAAGAGCTTTAGGAGAGCTTTCCTTTCTCTGCCTTCCTTTTTCTGTTACCTCCATTACCAGGTGACTGGGATAAGCGGTGACTGGCGTGTCTTACAAGAAACAGCTCAGTTCTGCTACCGGCTATTCACTAATTGGTTTATGCCATTGAGAGATTCTTCATATGTTTGTACATGAAGGTTTCTGTGATAGAGTCTGGTGTGTGAGCGTTTAAGGTGTCATTTACTGCTGAAGAAGTTATTGTTCTTGTAGGAATTCACAGGAAAAGTTGCCTGGAAAAATGGTTGCTGTCACTGTATACTTAACACAGTCCTTAAGATAAATCTTTTGCATTACAATAAGTTGGTTTGGGTTTTTAACAGACAGATTGCATTGTCTTTCATTATGTCTCATACGTAGAATATTTAAAGAAACACATAGTTAGGACCTCATTTAGAAGTCAAACAATTGAATGAGCTATTGAATCAAGCATCAAAACTGGAGAAAAAAGATTTGTAATTATCATCCTGGTTCTGGTCTTGCAAAGCAACCTTTGGATTCGTCTGGTACGAGAAATTTAGCATGATCGATTCAGCAACTTTTTGTCCACTTCGCTTCAGTGCTGTCGCTACTGTGAAATCCCTGTTCAGGGACATTTTTCCTTTCAGGCACGCACATCAATCCTACTGTGGATAATTGGTTATGTATGGGTAGCACGGGAAGAGGAATTTTCTTAAGTGCTTACAAAGACACTGCTTCACAGAACTGCAGTAAATAGCGACTTGAGCAGTGGTTTTTAAAACTAGTTTATGAGTTTGTCTTTTTTAGACATAGTGACCTTTAAACTAGCAAATACAAACTGCTGTATAGTTTAAAGATATCATGTGGCATTCTGAAGTGCTACTTAAGAGCATTATGTGCATTCAAGATCAGACACCAATTTACTTTCCCAAATGGCGGAACTAGGTCCTCTACCTAGCTGTCTTTTCAGCAGATTACTTGCTAGAAAGGAAAGTAAATTTGTCCCTGTTAAACCTTTAGTTCTGTTTCATTCTCTGTAAAACCAACTTTGATCTGCACAACAGGTAGTGCCACCCCAGTCTGCATGACAGCTAGAGGAGGGTGCTCAGAAGGTCTCTGGATTTCTTGTACTACTGATGAGTCTTACATCAGAAATGGCTTTTTAAGATACTAGCTACGAAAAACTTGTACAGTTGTGCTTTGTACCACTTTAACTGGGATTCACCACGTTTCAGAGAAATGTTTTATGTCATAAACCATAAAGATAATATTGTATTGTATTGGTGGGGTTAAATGTTTTGAAATGATAAAGTGCTTTTAAAATTCAGATACGTTACTTGGGAGTAGGGAAGGAAAAAAAAATCTAGCATTTCTGTACCTATGCGGAGAATGTACTTAAGGGCTATTGTGTCTTTAACAGATAATTAACATACATGGCAATTTGCAAAAGTTACAGACCGAATTACAGTCAAAGTCACAATTAGAACTACAACTGTAAATAGCAGAAAAACTGGAGCTATCTTCAAAATGAGACATTATGATGTTCATAAAATATTTTTTTGTTGGTGCTTTTTTTTTTTTAAAATGAAAAGGACCAAGATTCAGCTGAAATAAAAAGCATTATGTACAGAAAACATCTAATAGCTTTACATAATATCTCCTGAGTGGATTGCTTAGGTGCATCATATAAGCTAAATTTTGTCAAACTTTAGCTCTTTGTGCATGACAAAGAGATCTTCTAATAGTAGATGAGAGGGAGGAGAGGGAGGAGCCGGAAATCTATGCCAATCTAATGAGAAAACAGGTTATGAACTCAGCTTCATTTAGGACTGAGACCAATGTAATACCAAGATGAGGGCCATTAAAGTTTATTAAATTTTTCTAACAATATCAGCCAGAATTAGTTAAAAAATTACATGGATTATTTATGAAATATGTACAATCTGGAGCTAGTTTGCTTTCAAATTTCTCCTGTGAAAAGTAGTCCTTTATGATGATTTCATAAAGTTGTCATTGAATGGCTAGACCAAATGCATTTTAAAGCGCTTAAGGAGATATTTCATACAGCAGCAGGAGGCAATGTGTGTTCCTGTGGTGATGCTTTTGCATTCATGAGAGAAAAATGTTCTTTTTTAGTATGTAAACATTGAATTTGTAAAATATATGTAGAAAAGCTCTAATAAGATCCTAGGAGCTCCAGTTCAAGGCTTAGCTTGTCGAAATGTCGGTGTGAGGTGCAGGCAAGCCCCTCTAAAACAGATAAGCCAGACAACTGCAGTTCATCAGGCGTGGATATGAAGGAGGCTCTTCAAAGTGATAGAGACACATGCCTCAGCCTCAGCCACCTTCTGACCAGTAGGGCGTGTAACAGACATTTAGCTGTCCTAAAGCTTGCCATCTGTGATGGGAAGGACTTTTTCCTGGAAATGTGATGCTGACTGACTTTGTCCCGATTGACCACAGACCTGGGAACTGGATATGCTGGTCTCTCAGGAGAGCAAGGTCCAGGGCTGCTGGGTAATATGCAAAAGTCATAGCCGTTGGTCGTCTTCTATTAATTGGTCCTGGTTTAAAAACCCTTCACACAGCTGGCCCAAGTTATTCAGAGTAACATACTTCCTGGATGATCATAGCCTTTTCTCAAGATGTATTTTGGTAAATCCATGAAACATGAGCCTCAGGTAGGCAGAGACCACATCTTCTTTTCAGCAAATGAGTTGCAAATGTGATGCTCCCGATTGCTCAGGATGGCTGGCCTTCAGAGCAAGGTGCCATGCTTACTCAGGTGTAGTCTTGCCAGAGACAACCACACAAACACATATACTGGAAGGTACAATGTGAAGGTAGAGATAAATACTTAATTTAGATCTTCTCAGACATTTAAAAAATAAATTAGTTCATGGCATTTAGGCTGTGTAGGGGACATGGAAAAAGATGTATTCTCTTGAGGATTGAGGATTTTAATTTTTGAACCTATATCTTCTGTATGTTTTGCTAGTCTTTTCCATGAATCACTTCATCGCTGCCTCACACGAGCCTTTGTGGAGTAAGCTGCAGCTGTGCAGCATGTCCTGAAGCCCATGGATAAGCAGAGGAAGCATGCTGAGAGGTTATAATAATAGAGATACTGACTGCTCTGTTAAAAACCTTGGCTTGCCCCTGAGTCTGTCAAAGATTTCTGCAGTATCTTGCCTCTTTTCAGTACCCCTAGACAAGGTAGAGCCATTGCGCTCAGTAAGCAGCATTCCTCCTCAAAGCCTTACTTGTCTTTCTTTGCTATTTTTGTGCTAGAGAAGCCCTAAAAGAAGTGTTCAGAAATTATTGATTCTTTTTTTTCCCCCTTTTCTTCAAAACATCCAGAAAGATTTTATTTACATTTCAATATGTTTATTTAGTTAATCATATGGACAGAAACCCACATTTCTGTCAGGGACATTTCCAGCTCAGTGGCCCATCTTGGAGAGTAAGAGAGTATGAAAATAGATTTACTGGAATCTATGCAAGTTGCACAAACATCTAATCCCAGGGAATATATCCCAAAATGTCATGTCTATTGCTGTTTGTACAAAACCTACAGACATATTTCAGGCCTCATGCATGGCAAAGACAGAGCCATGGGGTGGGAGGTTAGATAGCTTGTGCTACTTTAAAAATTCAAATTTCACAACAATAATAATATACCTTGCCAATTTTTTAGTAGGTTTGAATATGGTATTTTTAGCTTATGTTCAGTGGTGTCCATGAATCAATGCTAATCAGTTGATGGGTCGACAGGGCTACAGTTTTCTGAATTAAGAAAAAAAAGAATCATTAGTAGGATGGAGAGTCAGCATTCTTTATGGAAAGAGTAACCTTTTTTCCAAATTCAATTAATAAAGACAATGTTGATTTAATTAAAGGAGGAACTTGCCATCTCTTGCAGCGGATGGAATTCAGTTCCTATTTCACTTGTTTCGTGGTGATTATGGAGCAAAAAAAAACCCTAAACATGTTAAGTTATAGTTTTACCAGAAGTGCATAAAGCAGTAGTGGGTCAGATTATTTTTGTTGATAGCTGGATGAGACTTGTGTATTCTAATTTACAGACTCTTTAGCTGTTAAACTACTAGTTCAGCACAATTTTTTTCTTAAAGGATTAATTCTTTTGTAGATGAGAGCATTACTAGTATAACTTGTTGTTCCTGAAATAACTGGACACATAAAACAAGTGGGGAGTTCAAACAATTGCTTTTAGCAATAGACTCTTTCAAAAGAAACAAAACATAACAAGTTATGATTGTATTAACAAAAAATCATAAAATTAAAATTAAATTAATTCAAAATCTGTGAAGAAAAAGCACTCCCTGATGCACCAAAACCACTCATAAAAATGAATAACAATTACATGACATCCACAAGCTTGCTTTAGTTTTATGAAGAGGCAACAGTTCTTCACAGGATAAGGATAATTCTTGTATTTTTATTTATAGAAGTTTCAGTTTTGGAATCCATACACAAGTAAAAGAAGTGGATGCGTGTGCCACCAAGTAGAGAACGTGTTGCTCACAGATTCTGTTAAGATACGGTGGTTTACTCTTGTCTACAGCTATTCCTCATTGTATTACGGTTGGACTCGATGATCTTAAAGGTCTTTTCCAACCTAAATGATTCTATGATTATTATGTTTACTTATTTCAGCTTGCATCAATCCACAAACTAGATGTATGTAAGGACCATGGTAGAATATTGGTGACTTTTTCCGTAGGCTCGATGAAAAGAAATACAGAAAGACCAGATAATACGAGAACACAGTAATCCGGACCTACCACTTATTGTGAGTGTGGCAGGGTGTTGTTTTCTTTAACTTAGGTCAGCTAGGTTTGTTGTCCTAAAAACATCTGTTACAGCTCATGGAGGATTTGTGGGGTTTTTGACAGGAACTATTCAGTTGTTCTGTATTAATGTAGATGGTCCCTTCTAGATTTTCGGGACTGCTTTAGGCTTTGAAATCAATTTGTCAGAAATGCTGTACGAGCCATGATAAGATGTTTTTCCTTACGTAACTTCCATTTTTCATACCTTACCGTCTTAAAAACAACAGAATAAAAAAAAAATCACCCCAAAACAAAACAAATTGCCACACAGCAAGATATATCCTGACCTATCAGTTTAAAAAATGAAGGATATGACTTTTCCTACAAACCAAGGGACAGCATCACTCCTACCTTAATTTTTATCACTCTTTCTGCACATTTCTGTTGCTGTGGCAGTAAATCTTTGTCCTTGTGATCTGTCTTGCTAGAGGTTATCTCCTCTAGCTTCTGGGATTTTGGAGCTTGTTGTTGTCTTCATTCATGATTCAGAGGACAGTGGGGCTTGCAGCAGTGAACGGAGTTCTTTCATAACTGGCCATCTGTGATGAGTCGCTGAGGAGGGCAATACGCACAATCCACCATCATCATGGGTGGATGAATAGGAGTAATGGTGAATAGAGATTACACAATCAATTTTTTTTCAGTCCTGTATGGTAGGTTTTTTGTTATTGAAGGGTCCTCAGAGAAAGACATTTCACTGGCTGACATAGCCTGTCGTTCATTTCCAGTCAGCTTCACAACCCTTTCCAAGTGGGAGAGTTCTGGTAGAGCGTAGTCCCTTTGCTGCGCCGTTCCTTTGAAAACAGTGACCCTAGATCTGTAGTGCCTAAACAGACATACGCTTGTTTACAAGAAGGATTTCTAAACAGGATGATTCCCCCACCCCCCAGCTGTAGCAGTGATGAGTCTTTTGCTTTTCATTTCCCAATTCCAGTAGCAGCTGAGTAACATAAATAGCATTTGTCCTTTTTTACTTAAAAAGCTTTTTGGAAATCTGAAATTGTGTTCTTCCTTTTCAGACTGGCTCCTGAATCCTTCCCTTTTTGAAAAAGATGTAACTCTTGTCGAAGTAATTTTTTGGAGAAAAAGAACACTTATTTTGTATTCAAAACACAGTCACGGTGTTCAGCTCACTGACAGGAAAAAGATGTTTTGATGGCTCTGATTCTAGTCAATGGTAGAGTACATAATAAACATAGCTCCAGAGGCAGATCTGGGGTTCCCTGCAGGATATTGTCCTCAGGTTGGATCATTATAGCAGTTCTGCTCCTACAGTGAAAATCTTGATCCTGTCTAAAAGTTTTGCAACCACTAATCATACTGGGATGATGTGGTAAGAACTGCTCTTGGTTAAACACTGCTGTCCTGCCACTGAAGCTTATAATACATGTTTTTCTCCCCAGGAGTATAATTGGACTGTAGGCTTTTCTAACAAACTACAAAGTGGTCCAAACTTCCTCTCCATGAATTTCCACTAAGATTTTCATTTCACACAAGACAAAGAATATAGAACATACCTAATAAAGCTACATGGTGCTACCTTACCCACGGAGAACAGCTGACTGTTGCCATCCAGACATAGTTTTACTTAAACTGCAAGCCTTTGAACATTAGGGATGCTAAGCCTTACCATAACAGAGCCTTTCCAAAATCTGTGAGATCTTTTGTGTATGGTACTGAATACTGAAGTAGACTGCTGCAGTAGTAGTGTTGTTTTATATAAATTTTAAAGCTACATATGTTGCTAAATATAAACTATGCATAGGTTTATAAACATAGCCCTGTAGGAATGTGACAATACTTCTGATGTCTCTGAGCACAGCATTTTTTTATTTGATGTTTCTTTTCAGTTGACAGATACATCAACTCAAAAGTAGCCAGACGGCTCCCAGTTGAACATGAATTTGAGAGGGCTGATGCACACTGCTTAGTCTAAAAGTCTAAAATAAGTTACTTTAAAGCTATTTGCTCTGAAGTTGTCAGACTTTACAGGATATACATAAATAACTGTGCAAAACTTGAATCCACTCTCCAGCTTAAGCCATATGCCAATTTCAAGATCTCCAGCACAAGAGCATTAAACATATGGACCATTCCCTAATATTTTGGTGGAGCACATGTTTGATAGGAGGCTGCAGCTCATGCCTACTGGGGCTGAGTCAATGGAATGACTTCTGTTCACCTCCATAGACTTTTGCTCAGGCACCATCTGTCTGGATTGTTTCCTATCTTGGTGGTAGACATCTGACTATTTGAAAACAGGATCAGGTCTGACATAATATTGTAGTGTATCTAAAGGGCCATTAAAATATGCAGAACATAAGTGATTTTTGGATACCAGTCTGAATAAAACAAAGAACCAAAACCGTTGCATTAAATTCCCAGTAATAAAGGAGAAATTATGTTAGTAAGCTGATTTCTCAGAGAAAAGCATTTCATAAACCGATAAGTCCCTCAGAAGAATGTAGGACTTGCTTATAAGAAAAAAATGCTGGAAAACTCAAGGAATCTAAGGAAGAGGGATGAGAGAAAAGAAAATCTATTTCCTTCCCTTTCTCCGTTTATTTTGACCAGAGAGACACTATGAATCATATGTCTCTTGACACTTTCAGGAATGATCTTACTGTCCAAATGGCTTACAGAGAGCTTCACTAGTAAAGAAAATGATCAATAGGATGAGATATTAAAAAGGGAATTTTTCCCCTACTTACTCCAGGCAGCACTGTCAACTCTCTATTGAATTTATGATCTACAGGAAATTAAACACTGACAGCATCACCAGCAAAGATAAGCATATATTGCTTAGGGTTAATAACTTGCTAGATTTTCTGAATCAAGCTATGTACACATTAGTACCTCATATTTTTATCAAGTGACTGTTGGCAAGTAACCACAGATAATGATAGCAAATGAAAATTCCTTTTATAAATGATAGAGTCGTGCCGCTACGTTTTAAGCTCTGGAATTCCAAATGTCCGCCTACTGCCCTGGCAGAGCTCATTTCAATGTGTGCAGTATTTTGTTTGAATAACATAATTGTTATGTCACCCACTTTTGCACACACTTATAGAGCCCTAGAAAAGGAATTAGAAATGCTGAAGCAGTTTGCAGTCCAGCAGGTTTGGAACTGTGTGCCCATGGTAGACTCCAAATTCGTAATTATGCATCTAAATTAATGGCTCTATTTACGAAGATGCTGGGCTCCCAGGAGTTCCTTTATTTGCTTGAGATATACTGATCTTAAAATTAGGCACCAACTCATAGTTTCTGCAGCTCTAATCAGATGTTTTTCTTAACATTCCAACTTCCCCAGAGCTGCAGGCTCCTTTGAGCTTGAGGCATAAACAGATTGACTGAACCTGGGACTTTTTAGTTTGCTTCTGTTTTAAATCACGTAGTAGGGGCAGGCTGGTGGAAGGTCAGTATCCTTTTCCATTCAGCGATATCAAAGACCAGTTGCCTTTCAAGAGTTGCCTTGTTGACATACCGGAGGGAGGCTCCTTGATCACCAGGGTGTGATGTCCTTTGTGAAAGCTGCCCCACAAGACTGGTGATGATCAGTGGGAATTGATTGATAAGGAAAGTGCTGTTGCAATACATACACAAACAGAAGAGCATTGCTACTGTCGACATTTAGGAGATTGCTTCAGTCAATGGAAAAACAACAGGAAGAGAAGCTCCACGCTCTTCTAGAGGAGCCTATGTATTTCTGCTGCCCACAGGGGGAACCTCATTTACCTATCTAAACTAGATATCTGAAGTTCATGCAGCAATTCTACAGTATGGCCGAGTCAGGGTTACTGTAGATACTGTTAGCTTACTGTTGTCTATATGCTACCTATGTGATCTATNTGTTTTTTTTTTTTTTTTTTTTTTTTTTTTTTTTTTTTTAATGAGGAAACAGAGAGGCAAAGAAAAAGCAGTTTTGCCAAAACTGCAGGAAGAATCTACAGAGCAAAGAACATCTCCTTTGGGATGCATAATGATAGTACATGTACCTCCTTTCCTTTTCATCCTTTGAGGGCCTCTATTGAGGCTCTGGTCAGACACAACCTTCCCTTGCTCATGTGAGCTGTAAAGATTAAAGCCTAGATCAGTTTGGTATGCTTTGTTGATACTGATTTATTTTTTTTTACACTGTATTACTTGGAGCCTCTGGGGGTGACACAACAGAAGAGGAATAAAATCCAGGTCAAGTACATAACATTACAGAGCACTGGCACCGGATTATCAGGAAGAAAAAAAAAAAACATAAACACAGTGTATGGGTAAATTTTCCTTAGAAACTGTACAAAAAAATAAGAATTTTTGTAATAAACTTTTTTCCCTCTTGATGCTTTGTATCAGATGCATTTTGTGGGTTTATCCATGTTTTACAAACAAAATTACAAGCATCCAAATAAGGTGGCAGACCAAACATAGTCTATACAGAGTGGAAAATGAGAACAAATAGACCCTCCTGTTGTATGCCTCTCCCCCTTGCACAACTGTCATCCTCTTGAATCCCTATCAGTCAAAGCCACGGCCAACAAAATAACTCAGAGATAGGATTAAATAGAAGACACATTCTTCATTCCTGCCTTGAAGGGTGCTGAAGGCTTGTTATGAAAGACAAATGCCAAGACTGTAACACAGGCACAAGCACCCTTGTAGTAACATCTCTTCCCGCACAAGAGTTAACGGGGTCCAAACCATTTTTGTTTATCAGCCAGATGAAAAGCCAAAGACATTCACTTTGCCAAAAAGAAGAGTAGCAGTCTAACCCCCTCATGTTACCTATCTGTTAGGGAGCCTTTAAAAAAACTGTCCTGTAAACTCAAAGATGGCGTAATTCCAAGAGTGCAATTTGTCAGCATCACTGATAAGTGCACTTTGGCACAAAGAGGAAAAAGGCAAATAATACTATATGAAAATTCATTAAATTTCAGAAGTCTGTCACTGTCACATGGGTCTTTAAGTGAAGAATAGATGGTGAATGAAAATGTATGAAACAACTGTAATGTGGCAGATTCAAAGCAGGTGAAACGCCAATACTTTATCACAGTTGCAGGTTTGGGTGGTAGCTTTGGCCTTAGCAGTCTTCACAGAAGACTTGAGCATTTATGGTAATATGACCATCGGAGTAACTGTAGTACTAACAAAAAAAATATTGATAGGAGTGCAAGCGCTCCTATTTCAGTCTTTGACTGTTTTCCCTTTGGGTTTTGGATAGGTTAAGTATATTTCTATTGAGAGGCAATTCAGGCAATTTCTTTCTTAATAAAGCAAAAGTGCGTGCTTGTTGGGTGTAAAAATTAGTTGTCTTTCACATTAAATCTAGAATCCGTTTAGCAAGTCAAAGACTGATGTACCACTTAGATGCCTAAAAGCAAGGAGACTCAATTTCTAGTCTCACAGAAAAATCCCAAAAACATAAAGGGCAGAAGAGGGTTGTTATTTCAGTTGTGGAAGAGATGCTGTCTTTTCTGCTCTGGCTCTGTGGGGTCAGGGCTCCCCTCGCTTCTGGGTAGCAGCTGTGGTAACCCCTCCCTGGTCTGCATGCTGCAGTCTTCAAGGAAAGGCTCTCTGTTCAGAACATGTATGTTGTTGAAGAGAGAATTAATTTTTGTGTTTCTGGACACTGCATGCTATAGTACAGGCTAATCCCTTGAAAACTGTGCATGTTAAGTCGTGGATGGCCAGGTTATGAAACACACTAGTGATGGGGAAAATTGATATTGTGTAATTGAATGCATTAAAAAAAATAATGAGAAAATTTGCAGACAGAGAAGGTTTTCCAGATATTGAGGGCCAGATTTGCAGATAGACTCATGATCATTATGTTTACATGGTTTAGGTCTATGGAAGATCGATGTCAAAATATTTGTTTGTAGACAAACAATCAAGTTGCAACCAGTCAGACTGTAAGGATGTGTTAAGTACCTAAAGAAGATGGTAGGCCCATAACTGGGATCCAAAAATACAACAGTCACAGAATTTAGTCCGAGTTAGGTATCTAAATACTGCTAAAAATTCTAGCAAGCACCTACATGCTTCTTTTGGCAGAAATAAATACCTCTTAAAATCATGCTAGAAACTACTAAGGAATGTTCTAGATGTCTATCCTACTGTATTTTTATCAGTGACCTTAGCAAAAAAAACCAAACCAAACCAACCCAAACCAAAAAAAAAACAGAGAGAGAGAGAAAAATGGCCTGACACTCTACACTTGCAGAGATTAACAACAAAGAGAAAGATCACAATATAGGAGGAAAATGGGATCACCTTAAGGGGTGAAGTAATACCAGTGGAAAGGAATTTAACAGTGAGAATTGCAAGGTTATGCATTTAGGGCCTCATAAAAAGATCAGCATTTGTCTGGAAGAGATATTAGGCTAAGTGGCAGGAAAAAAAAGCTGTTTTCTATGAAGACATTTAAAGAACCTGGTTTCTTAGTCTAGAAAAACAAAGGCTGAGAGCAGACATTATTATTCTCTGTTATAACATCAAGAAGGTAAACATTTGAGATGAATGAAGTAAGGGACTGCACTGGCACAAAGAAAAAGTGAGTATGAACAGGAAACAAATTTAAAGATTATTAGCTATCAGAGGAATAGCTTTTTGCAAAGGCCTTCCAATATGAGCACAAAAAAAAACCCAGCTAGTTTTAACATTAAGGTTATGGTATTTGGAAAAAGCTTGATCTAGTATTACTGGGTGGAAGTCATGTCCCAAGAGGGGAGAAGTAGGAGGTCTTTAGAGTTTTTAATTCTTGAGATCTTTTTAATACTTTGTGTACTACACCATTGGCTTTGAAGTGTCTTAATAAATTCAGTTCTTAGCAAAATTCTCCTTAAACACTAACCCATCTTAATTTTCAAAAAATGAATAGACTCTTTCTGTTTGTGGTGGTGGTCGTGTTATTATTATTATTATTTTTCTTCTTCTTCCTCTTCTTCTTCTTCTTCTTCTTCTTCTTCTTCTTCTTCTTCTTCTTCTTCTTCTTCTTCTCTGTCTTCTCCGTCTTCTTTGTCTTCTTCTTCGTCTTTCTTCTTTTACTTCTTCTTCTTCTTCTTGAAGGCAACGTGGATAATCATAATGTGTGACAATTTTCAACCAATGTATTTTTTGAAGAATCTTCTAAGTGGCTAAAATTAAATTTTAGTTTGCTAGTTTTATCACATTTGCAATTATTAAAGGAGAGTGAGTATTTCTGAATTTTCTGAATGTCTGTATGCATACTCACCACTAGAATCTCTATTTATAGAATTGATTTAGGACTACTGGCCTCAAGGTTTATGCTTGCCGGTTGCATGATCATAATCTGCAAAGTTCCCAGGAAAATTATGAATGTAATTTGGGCTTCCCTAGTGTGCCCTACTGGCACGTCCCATCCATGCTCTGTATGTATTTTAGTCACTGATTAATGCAGTCATTGCTCAATTGTTTCTACAGAAGAAATAATTTAATGTTAGGCATGCGTGAAGTACCACTGGTAGGAGCCGTGTTGTATTAGGTGCAACACAAAGAAATTAGTCTGTTCATCAGCTAAAAGATGTTATGAGATCAAGCAGATCATTTTATCTGGTTATTGCTATGTCAGGGTTTGGATCTGCCTTGGTCGTTTGGCTTTGTTTGTTGGCTACAGTTTCTAAATTACACCCCCCCACCCCTACCCCATTCCCCGCCAGTAAAATTTCGTGGTTTTTCCTTTTTTTTACCCATGTTTTTTCTTTTCTTTTCCATCTTCCTGGATGCCTTGTTATTTATTCTCTTTCATTTATATGTTGGAAGTAAATAACTAGTTGCTCAGGAGCTATCTTAACCCAATGGCATTCCATGCTGCATACCCCAGTTTTTCACTACCTTCTGAGAAGCAAAAAGACTTTGTTGATATAAGCCAGCTTTCAAGTACAGTTGGTAGAGCAAAAAGACTTTATATAGTCCAAGAAGATTATTGCAATTTCACTTAAAGCTTCCTCAGAAGGGGAATGAAATAGGTTATAGTTGTGTTATCTTTTAGACACTGTGGTCCACAGCTGAACAAGGATTTCAGAAGGACTCCTCAAATTCTGAAACTGTTTTCTGTTAAAAACTCTAGTAATTAGAGTTAATCTCATTCTCTTGGGAGTTACAACCGCTGCAGGCAAGAACAAACTGTGATAGAGAGGAAGTGATTATTTTACCAAAAAAAAAGGGAAGATGATAATACAAAATGGAATTCACACACTGGATACATATGGAAAAATGCTGTCGTGATGATAGAACCCCAATTCAAGATCACCTACATGAGTAACAAGGAAAATGATACTTTGCAGTACTAAAAATCATGCTATTGCTGGTTTGTAAAAAGATGCATCTAAAGAAAAGTTGGTGCTCCATGTATAACTATGAATACCTGCCATTTTTGTTTTTCTTGATCCCTCATTGTACAAGTCCTGTATGCAAAAAAAAGGAGTGAGGTTGCTTTGCACCAGTAACATTGAGTTAGCATCTATTAAGAGAATTTAGGTCATTCAAAGCAATTGTTCTGATATTTCTGCAAATTCAAGCAGCCATCACTACACTAGCATCAGGGGGTATGATTTAAAATGTATTTAATGTTGTGGTTTGGGGTTTTTGTTTGTTTTTTTTAAACCCATGGAGCAAAGAGACCTATCTACATGCCAGCTAGTCCTTCACTTACGTGCCTACGTAATAGTCTGGAGTATATTTGCTTTCTGGAATAAGCTGAAAAAAGCCTTGTCATAAACCATATGTTTCATTATGTGTTTAAAAAAGAAAATTATTTCGTACTCCCAAGAAAAGTTGTAAGATGGGTAAATAAAATGAAAAGCAAGTGAAAAAGTTACCAGAGAGAGCCTAAGCCTCAGATGTATGTTCTACTGGCTTGATGCTGATTTAGGAAGCATTCTTACTTATTTTGTTATGTTTAGAAGAGATCTGCAGGATTCCCTAGAGGCAGCAGCCAAATTTTGAATTAGGTACATCCAGTAAGATAACATCCTAACGTATCATGAACAATAATAGCTAATATTACTCTTTGTGACATATAGTGGAACAGATTCTCTTACTTGCTGAATCATTAGATTAGCTTGTAAAAGAAACACTGAGAATAATGACATAAATTAAATTCTCTATCCTGAAGTAAAGAAAAACATTTTTTCTAATAGTGTAAGGGATGAATATTGAACACTCTCTTTGTTGTATGCACTGAAGAGAATAAGATAAGGGGTGATGAGGAAATACAACAGGGTCAAGAAAAGCTGCCATTGGTGGTCTCGTTCATGGCCATCAACTAGCACACTATGATAAGAGAGATTTTCTTTTGAGTTCTGTTTCCAACCAGAAAATTTCAAAGGCAAAACATCACCTCAGCTCAGTCAGAAATCACTTTGTTGTTGTTCTGTTTTTAACCCACCATTGGCATAATGAGAAGAAGGAAATAATTTCATTTTAATTCAAAACATTTGGTTTAATTAAACAGAATCAAACTGTATTTTTAAACATGTTCGGCCCATGCCAAACAGCTTCTTTTGTCGGTTTACAGGACTTAAACACCAGTGTTGTCAACAGGAAGGTGGGAGAACAAACAGAATGCAGTACCTTTACAGAAGCTGCAGACAGGAAAATGGTAACATTGGTATTACACAATGGTAACATATAAAAAAAAAATCAGAATATAACAGACAAAATAAGTCATGCTTTTTCCTCTGATCGCCATTTTAACTTCAGCTTTCTTTATAAAAAGCGCATTTCTAGCCGTCCCTGTTACAAAAAAAAAGCTTGGAAACCTAATTCCACATATATTTTTTAAAATGACCACAAAAGTATCTATTAGATATTTTTTATGTTATTTTAGGAAGTAAAAAATGTCTTTTACAGCTTGAAACATTATCTCCTTTTCTTTGGCTTTTTGCTACTTTAGAAGTGTTATGTCGTGTCAAGGTGAATAATGTGTGAATCACAGTATTATCACTGCTGTATCTGGAGAGACAAAAGTCCATGGAATTCCTGTCTTATTTTGTGGTTTACTTGTGCTATGTAGTTATAGCAGTAGTCTGGGGTGGCATAGAGTCCAGGAAAATAACCAGAGCTCCTTTCAGAAGCTGGATTCATAGTAATAAATTGCCGATTTTTTTTTTTTTTTAGTTACTGTTTTCCATAGCGAGTCTGTTGAAATAGAACGGAGCTGCTGATGGAAGTGTGGAAGGCTACGCCTCACTCCCTTCCCCTCTCTTTCACAGAAGAGGAAATTAGGACAGGGTATTTTACACTGCTTAGACTACACCGCTCTGTGTTTCTGGGTTATCACGTAGAGTGGAAACTTAACCTGGTGGCCGGCACAGTCCTTTGGAGAAGTGTCTCTGTCTCCATTAACCTTGGATGACAGCTGAGATAGGATAGCTACTCTAAGCTTTGGTGAGTTGGATACCATCCTCATCTGTCGGTCCTTCCTTCCTTCCTTCCTTCCTTCCTTCCTTCCTTCCTTCCTTCCTTCCTTCCTCCCTCTCTCCCTCCCTCCCTCCCTCCCTCTCTCCCTCCCTTCCCCTCATTCCTTGCACTCCTTGGAAGCTGCTGATGATCCAGGTGATGAATTACAGACATATGTATGTAACAGACGATATTTTTTTTACTCTAGCCACCTCGTCTGTTCATTTATTACCAGTTCATCTTCCGCAGCACTAATTTGAGGATTCAGGACTTTGTAGTTGCTTCAGACCACCAATTTTATTTTCAAAATAGCAAGCAATCCAGCGCAGTGCTAGTTTTGTTTTGTTTTGTTTTGTTTTTTAATTTAAACCACAGCCACTGTATCTGTATCCAGCAGCTACCACAGAACACCACTTGCAAGGATTCTCCTGTCCTGAAGCGAGGACGGTTGGGCTGGCAGTGCACTCGGCACAGCTGGAAGGCCGCTGCACCGCCGCTCAGAAACAACTCGCTTCCCAAGCCAGTCAACATCTTCCCCTTCTCCTGCGGCACCCCACCGCATTGATTTCAAACTGCCAGTACCTTTCCAGAAACAACCTGTTAGGGGATTTGCTACTTAGATGGGAAACTCATTATATTAAATATCTTTGCCATGTCGTATCACTGGTTTTTAAGCAGACCTCTCCATTGATCTCACCGGGGAGCCTGCTTTAAACCAATGGCATAATTTGGCTCTTTAGCAGTCAGGTTTGCGCAAATAAGAGCAATCTCTGTTACTGTCACAGGAATGCTTTCACACTGAAGGAATCAACGTGCTTTCTATTTTAAACCTGACTTTGAATTGCCATCCTGCCCGTCTCAAAATAAAAGTTTCAACAACTCCATATTTCTTATTGCGTGCCTAACACATTTGAGTGTAACTGGGACAAGACAGCATTGAAATGCAAAAGCTTGGGAAAAGGAGATGATATTTTCTTTCTCAGTGCAACTGCAGCATTCATGCTGAGAAACAGCTCTGTGCCCCACCACTAATCTCAGGAGATGGTACTGCAGCCCCATCTCATGAAGTCCTGCATATGTCAGATAATTTGTGGCTTAGCTCAGCCTTTAGACCACTATAAATACATGCCTTAACAAAAATAATTGATTCAGGAGATGGTCGTCATTGTTTGTTCTCTTTCACCACCCTGGCACTGCCATCTGTCTGGATATACACCAGATACCCCGGAGGCACAGAAAGCAAAAGCTTTGCTATGGGCATTTGTTCCCAGGCCAAATGAGGAATTAAGTGTTTTAAAGGGAGTAATCATAAAGGGATCACCTAGTTTTACATAGATGATGGCATGAAATACTTCCAGCAGGATGTGCAAGATCCAGTGCTCTTCCTGAGAGAAGGGTACGGCATACGGCAGCACGTCGGTGGAGCAGCAAGCAGTCTGTTTGCGGCATTATCTCAGCCCCAGCTCCTTATCAGGTTATCTTTTATAGACATGCAGATCCCACAGAGAAAGGCATCGTTAGTAGCTGTAATGGCTTCCTGTGCTGGAGTAGAACATTTAAAGAAATACTGTATAGAAAATATAAACATCAGAGCTGCATCTGATGAAGAATGGTGACAACCAGTGACATCCTTTTCCATGGCCAGACTGTGATTTTATGTTTAGATTATGGAAAAATCAGTAATGTTTTAAACCACATCATCTCATATATTAAGCAGCAGGTGTTAAAGGAGCTAATACACAAGACAAAGGTTGAACAGACTGTTCAGGTTTTTAATCTGTAATTTTACTGGGAAGTCTTGCCCCATCCACTTTTTTTTTTTTTTTTTGAAATTATGTCTTTGCCTTGCAGTGGACTTGAAGGTCTGTTTAAATAGTGCTTATTAAAATAAGTGGTACTGAAATTTTCTGTTCAACCAAGTCAACCATCTTCCTACTACCATTTGATGGGGGGGTTTTTTTCAGAATTTTAAGTTTCTTGGCTAGGTTAGCAAACACTTTAAAATCATCAATTTGCTCAGTTGAGATGCGATTTGAAAATAAGCAGCGGTATCCAAATTGCCTGTTGGATAAACTTCGTCATTCTGTTTTACACAGTTTTGCAGATTCTAATACTCACTCAAATGTATGATTTAAGTTATCCACCCAAACACAGTGATAATTATAATAAACAAGTACTTCCTTAGGAGATTCAGAGATAATTTTCCTCTTTTTTGTCAGTCAGCAAAACGCTACACATGAGCTGCAGAATAAAACAATGCAACATCTAACAAGCCTTAATTGAAGATCTTCAAAAGCTATCTGGATTAGTCCTTGGCAACCCTGTGGCCCTGCTTGAGCAGGTGGTGGGACCAGATGACCTCCAGAGGTCCCTTCCCACCTCAAGTATTCTGTGAGTCGGTGATTCTGTGATGGTATAATATCGTTCCCTTTATCCATTAGTGAGCATGTCACCACTCTAAATTTAAAACACACTGACCTGCTAAAATATTTATTGCATACTGTCAAAACGTAAGGGTGGTTTGTTTGGGTTTTTTAAAATATTAAAATGACTACATTCTCTTATTTTAAATAGAGAGCTTAGTGGCCTTCTCTTTATAAGCACCAGATGCTGAGTTCAGTCACACCAGCGTAGCTCAGGAGTAGCTCGCTGGTTTCTAACATTACTGTAACATAAAAGCTGAAGGGTGATGGAAAATCTTGCCTGCTGTGCATATTTTTCCCTGTGTCATAATTTTTTTAAAAAATATGTTTATTGCTGAGTAAATCATACAAGTCTCTACCATGAGGGGTGGGGTTTCCAGGTTTTCTGGGCCGCCTTCAATAATAAGGAAGAGTGGTGTCCCTGATATACTTCATTTGGGAGTCCTTCCTGTATAAACCAAGCAGATTACGCCTATAATCTAGGGTAGTTTTTAATGATTTTAAATAGTTGTTTACTCCCAGGTGCAAAAACTTGGTTTCTGTGGAGCAGCTTTACCTGTAAGAAAGAGCTTGATCTCTGTGCAGACCTGAGTACACATCTGTGCTATAGATTTTCATGCTGTGTGGAGATACTAGAGTGAATTTTAAACAGCTAGCTTGAATGGTGAATGCAGTCTTGTCACAAAAGCACAGAGCTCAGTTCAGGGTCATAACTCCGTTTTCAGCATGTGTGGAGCTTTTGCCGCTCAGTACAAATTCTTCTGATACTCAAAAAGCTTATTTAAAGCAAAAGCGTAGCTGCACCAGGTCTTGTTATAGAAGTCAGTGTCACAACTGCTGACACCATTCCCCAAAGGGGGAGCAGCTGACAGCCATCCGAGGAACCTCTCCAAATACAGCGATTTGGGGAGACAGAGTGTCCTTTCCAGCAGTTTTCTGTTTCATAGAGTGTCTGTGTAGGCTACCCATAAATCTAGCCCAAATGGTGATGTTTGTAGGCTGATGGATCAAACTTCTGCTTCTGTAATAGGCCATGAAACTGTATCTAGAAAAAAAAAAAAGGCATTTTAAAGTATGTTATGAAAATTAAAGAAAAGAAATATTTATGTTCTGGTCTTGTGAGTCAGAGCTGCATTTTGGCAGAAGGTCTCAGAATATGGTGGGTATGATGGCAGTGTAGTAAGTGTGATTTTCAGCAAAGGAAAATTTATCACTGTCTCTGTGGCTGAGAATCAGATGGAAGTGTCGGTTTTCACTTACCTTTTTATCACAAAAGCAAAACAAGGACGCGTTTCTCAGAGTGTGCCAAACTGGGCACTCCTTAGAGGGCAAAAAGAGAAAGATTCAGCAGTAAAACATACTGGGAAGGACAGGACAGGAGAACAGAGTGGTGAGCGTATTTATAGAAGCCATAGATTATCACCCCTGGAACAAGGGCTTTTTCAGATATCTGTGGGGCTTAGCAGGAAAGCAGGCTCCTAGTTCTAGGGGAACACTAGAACCACGGGGCTGCGTGCCACCATCTTGTTTCATATGGTGCTCCCCTGCCCAGGACTAAGACTCCTCTTTGTCAGTTCCCATCTCAAGCCTTTGAGGGAAATGACTATCAGTTTTTTTTGGCAGCTGCATTAAAAGAGAATGTCTTACTGTCTATCTGTCAGCAGAGGGGATTAGTTAAGTGGGAACAACAGAGCAGAGCACTCAGCACAGCTGCTTGGCTAAAGAGAGAGTTCTTCATAACTTGAGGTAGCAGTGCTCCTTTTCGTCCCAGCAGAAGTGTGTCCTGCTCCTGTCCCCTCTCTTTCAATATTACATTTAATGCAACGCTCCAGGGAAAGGCATGTCCTTGTCCCTTTTAATGCCATTAAGTCTAAAGCCACTTCACTTTAGAAATAGTACAAGATTATCTGTGGGATTTCAGGTTGACATTGTGAAACTGTAGAGTCATAAATGTTGTACCTCCAAACTTTCTTAAGCTAGAGCAGTAGGATTTCAGTTGATTCAAGGTCCTAACTGTTTGTGTGTGACACTCAAATATTTTACTGGGCTGTGGAAGTAAAATATCAGACACTTCCAGTCTTGAGTGCTGCTGTAAACAGTAGCTCTTGTGCTCACTGGGAATATGATGCAAATGCACTTTGCCTTCCTTATGTTTTGAAATCACTTTGGAAATTATCCTATAAATTCCATGCAGTGCAACTTCATTCTGGCAGATCGCAATTTGTCAGAAAGTGGGAAAATTAACTTTTTGTCCAAGGAGGAGCAGAGGAGGAGCCTGCACTGTCTTGGTCCTACCAATGATTCCACATTTACTAAACTTTTAAACTGAGTAGTGGTCACATTCATCCAGGCAGAAGAATTTTCTTGATTAACATTAAGTGTATTGGACATTATTGGAGCCTGAAGCCTGAATGAGCACTTAAGTGACCATGAAAGTGCCATGGGGAGGGTTCTGTTAATGCTTCTTTTCACTTGGCAGCAGCCTTCTTAGATGTGAGGGTATCCCAAGCATTTGTTATTGAAAAGAGGAATGGAAAGGAGAGCTCAGCTGTTGGACTGAGGGCCCTGACCATCGTCTTTTAGACGATGTAAGAACTCAGCTGGATTTTGTATGCTAGGCACTAATAGAAACCCTTCCCTCAGTGAATGTTTTTTGGGGGGGTTTGGGTAGTCACTTTTTCTGGGAGCACATTATGGAGGGTTATGTAATATATTGTAAATATGCCAGATGTCAATAATGAGGCCAGTGCTACTCCCATCAAAACCAATGGCAAATTGGTCTACTTCATCAGAAGATGGATTGAGGTTTAAAATTGTTTGAGAGGAGATGACTGTTCGTTTTTATGATTTTTCTTTTCTTATTACTCCCTCTTTTCCCTTTTCAGTGCCATTACCGTATGGATTTAATCCTGTTCCACATCCATTAGCCGCTAGTGCTGCATTAACGTGAGCTGGCTGTATAAGATCCTCCCTGGTGAATGGTCCTAGCTCCCATGGCATGTATAACAAAATCAACTTGGTTCCCCACGGCTTCTCTCATTCACTCCTAATGTATTTACCCACCCTGCCCACTTTTTCTGATCAGTTTTATCTCTGGCTATATTAATGCTGCCCCTGAATAATGACTGGAATTGGAGATATGAAGTATTGAAAATTGACTCTGAAAAGACCAGAAGCTGGAAACAGATGGAAAAACCTTGCTGAGGGTGGTGTGTTCTTCTTAAGAACTGTAATCTAGCACTATTCAATGATTTTAAATGATCCAATTACCAAAAAGAAGAAATGGTACTAATAACTATATGTTTAAATGATCGTAAGAATCCTTTTTTTCCATCCCCCAAGTACTGTAATTCATTGCATCTGTTATGATTACTTTTGCAACCTGCTCTTTTCATTTGGCAGTTTTGCTATACTTTCCGACTATCACAGTAATACTTTAGCTTAAATACTTTTTTTTAATTCAATGAAAACGAATTATTTGTTTTTCATTTTATATTGGTCTACGGAATGCAATATAATATTTCCTCAGTATTCATATTGAAATTGTCAGATGTGTACGTGCACTGTCAAAATCATTGGAGAATGTTAAATAAATTGTGATAACTGTGAGCAGCCCAGAATAACCAAGAAGAATGACTACAAGTTTGTGGAGAATAAATGTAATGGCATGACGAATAGCCAAGGAAACATGTGAAATAATTTTCAAACATGCCCATTTTTTCCCCCGTTCCGCGCCATACACTCTTACCCTCCAAAATGAGCTTGTGCATTTTAAGTAGTGCGTAAGTGTGAATTTGTAAAATACAGAGCTGATAGTTTCTACTCAGGAAGGAGCTATTCCTTTCAAAACTTTTATATTTACAGAGAAAGGACAAAAATTTATGACATTTTTTATGTAAATATGCACACTTGTCTCAGGATCACCATAGCCAGAGGTGCAGGAGCATAGCCAGTTTGCATGTTCACTTCAGAGGACACTGTAGCAGTCCCCTCTGCTGAAGACCATGAAGTTGGAGAGTGACGATGGGGGACAGGGACCGAATGTGGCCCGGTGTCTGGTTGGGCTCGGGCAGGTCCTTTGCAGGCTCTCGGCCACCCATCTGCCTGGTGGCTTTGCATTGCTGCCCAGTGCTGGCTACCACAACACGAGCTCGCTGCAGAGCAGCGCCGGGCTCTCAGCAGAAAGTCATCTCTCCTGGGGACCTGAGGTAAAAGAGCAGCTGGTCCCGTCCTCCAGCAGTTCTCCAGTTGTGGAGTTTACTGTTATACTTTAACAGGAATTAATACAGATGGAACGAGACTCACATGCGTATGTAGGGTACATGTCTGTCAAGAAAATAAACAGGGGATTGTGCAAGTTGCATTCAACAGAAATCTTTTAATTTTAATTTAATATCCTTTAATTCAGGACATGTTGCAGTCCAAATCCAATGAGGAAACTGTGTTTCATACAGCTTATCTTTTTAGTAGCATTATCCTTATAAAGAAACCCAGGGGAAAGCTAAAATGAAAGCAACTTTAGCAGGTGTTTTGTATAAAAATATTTACTACTAAACTAAACAAATCTAATGTATAATATAGCAGTTACTGTATTAAAGTTGTTTAATCTATGAACGACATTCTGTTTTATTTTATAGCTGGACAGGATCCTTCTGTTACCAAAATATTTAGTAGAATTGGTAACCTGTTACTTTTCCATGTTGTAAAATTTAACATGTTCCTACAGTAGGGGATAATACTGATTATTCAAATATACATTTGTTTAATCTTCCCTAATTTGTATGTAGCGCATCTCTTACTGCATCAGGGACATGGTTCTCTGTTGTTAATTTTCCTAAAATAAATGTTGAAATACTGTCACAAGGAATGCTATGGGTCAATTCCATTTTGTTCATGCAAGTGAAATGATCACTGCATCTCAGAAAATCTTCAACTCCTATTCTTCCATGAAAACAAAATCTTACCAAGGGGGAGACAGTTCCACTAGGAATTTTAATAACAAAGAAAGTTAATTTCTCTTTTTTCTGGGGGGGTTGGGGTGGGCATACTCCTAACCGTAGTATGCTCTAGTTACAAACAAAAGACAGGCAAAAGAGTGTGACACTGAAAAGACAAAAATAAAACAAATTACCTGCAGTCTGAAGCCATGACCTTATATGCAGAAGTAGGAACTATTTTTTTTTTTTAAGTATGCAGAGTGACTGACTGGAGGCTAATAGTAATAATTATTAAAATCAAATTCCATTGTATTCTAACCATTGCAATCATTATCCTCTCACAGCTAAAATCCCAGCCAGTGAAATCAAGGGAAAAAAAACAACAATAAATGGCTTGAATGGGGCAAAACTATTCCCTGGGAGTAATTTGATCTCTAACACCATTTTGTTCTCTTATACAGGATCTGGATCAAGTTATTACCTGTAATGTCTAGATAAGGCTACAAAAACCTGGAGATTTCTAACAGCATGAGATGTTCTTAGTAATTAATAATGCGGCCTTGAGCACTTTTGAATGGTAGAAGGTTGATATTTTCAGGCAGGTATTGATCAGACAGAATTTGGGTCATACTTGTAGGAGGCTGTGGAAGAATAGTCACTACCAGGCAAAGCTTCATGCAGCATCCTGTTTGTTAAGGTTACACCAGGCTTATTTTTTATTCTGTTTTACAAAAAAATAACTGCTGCTGTCACAAAGTCAGTTCCTTTGCAGTGCCATCTGCAACATATTCAGCGATCCTGGTAGTCACCAAAAGGTCTTTCTCTGCCCATTGCACCAGGGGGAAAAGAAAAAAAAAAAAGCTTTTTAGAGTTGAAATTTAAGTGTGGCTTGCTCTGTTTGAAATATTTACATTCGATTCAATCAGCTCACAAATTACAGTTCTTTTTCTAGCTTTTGCCTGTAAGACTTTTCAGCTGCATAACAGAGCTCCGGCGTTGTGGATAGGGAACTGAAGATAGATGACAAATAGGGAAAAAAATATCATTTTATATATGCCAGAAGGCAACAGAAGATTTGACTTGGAGATGTTCTCAATCAGATCTGAAGAGCAAAATAAACGTGGAGGATCAGTGGTATAAAGAAGTAATGAATAGCAAATTGCCCATAGTTGTCATAAAGCAATGTTTAAGCTTTTCTACTGGCTGAAATAGGATTGTGTGGCTTAGTAGATGAAAATGCAGAATAATATCATTAATTTATATACCATTTTGCAAATTTCTGGCACACTCGTTTCTTTACATTGCTCAGTCTGTGCTTACAAGTTTGCTCAAATTCAGCCACCTTACAGATGGGCAGTAGGTAATAGTTTCTTAGCATACTGCAAAACAGTGGGAAGGAGGGGGAATTTTGCCAAAGATATTGACATAAACCTCTAAAGAAAAATGCTGCAGAGCAAGCAAGAAATGCAGTTTTAAATACATATGGATGCATTCACACATGGGCAGGCTATATGAAATCTATTTCATCTATAGTAAGCTGGTAGGATGAAAAGCTGTAATTTTACTGATGCCAGGCATCTCAGACCTGATGCATGCAACCCTTACATCTTCCTTTGTGGTGAAGCAGAGGCTTTGCAGAAAACTGCTTTTAGCGCAGGGAGATTTTTAAAGGTTATGAATATGTAGCCTGGAAGGCTTAAGTTTATAGATGAAACCATTATAGCTGGATATGGAAGAATAACCTGCAGACAGAAATACTGCTCACAGCCTGGCATTTCAAACATATCACATTGCTGGTCATTTTTTCAACATGTGGGGCTAGAGCCAAGTGTCAAGTTTAATTGCAGTCACCATATATTATTGGTATGGGACTAGATGATGAATTTTTCACTCATGGTTGCGAGCAGTTAATAAACTGGTAAGCTGGATTTGCAGTGCATTCTCATGTACTTG
Organism: Himantopus leucocephalus; assembly: GCA_003993805.1. Classification (NCBI taxonomy): domain Eukaryota; kingdom Metazoa; phylum Chordata; class Aves; order Charadriiformes; family Recurvirostridae; genus Himantopus; species Himantopus leucocephalus. The sequence goes on from RSEF01000002.1 coordinate 95,807,868, forward strand.
TTTTAAACTTGCAGATCCTTAAAATTCTTCACTTTTTCAATTAGAAATAACGATGATGGCTTTTGTTCACTTCTCTTCCCCTTCTACTGTGTCTCTTCCTTTTATCAGAGAAGAACAAGGTAATAAAAGAAAGCAAAATGAGGAAACATCCACTGACTTTTTATAGTTTCCGTCATTCAGCTGAAATAGAATAATCCAACGATATTGTCTGGGCCTTTTAAAATAAGTCCCTTTTGAATAAGGAGTTTCAAATAATTTTTTTCCCAAGCCCTGTCCATTGGTCTTCAATGACTCACTGTGAAGCTGGCTTCAGCCCTACAGCGACTCCAGAAATGCCTGTAATTTCTTTCCCACAGGAGATCATCACAGACTGAAACATTGAGATGAGAGCTGCTGGTCATATTTTTCTTCCATCTGATTTGGGTGGGATGATAGTACATGCATTACAGAGTTTAGAGGCTGCCTTAATACGTAGCGTGGCATTTTGCCACGGACATGGCCATAGACCAAATCTGCTGAATATTTGTATTGGCTTGTGGTGGTGGCAGTGGGTGGTGGTATCATTTTGAGCAAGCAAAGGCTGAATATCTAATTCATTTTGTCTGGTTTGCTTGATTCTCAGTTGAATCAACAATGACTCAGTAGCTTCAGTGTAACTCAGAATGATTATTGGGAATTACTTCAGTGTGCACTTTGGCCTACAAATACGTATTCAGAGTTAAATAATCAAGCTTTATATGGATGCTTTCTGAAACTAAGAAGGTGAATACCTTATTCAGGTCTGTGACAAAGCCTNGATTATTGGGAATTACTTCAGTGTGCACTTTGGCCTACAAATACATATTCAGAGTTAAGTAATCAAGCTTTATATGCATGCTTTCTGCAACTAAGAAGGTGAATACCTTATTCAGGTCCGTGACAAGCACCAGCTTCCTGAGGGCTGGGAACTGTCATCGCATTGTACATAATGATGATTTTAAGGAATTGCCACTAACTCTCCCAGAAGGCATTTTTATAAGATCAATTGCCCCTTTAAATATGGCATTGATACATAAAAGACTTCACTGGAAAACATCACAAGCATGTGTGGAAAAGTTGACACGCTTTCCAACATTATCAGAACAAATAAAGCCGCAGGCACGTGTTTTCCTTGGCCTGACATAAAGCATAATAAGGGAAACATTGTATTCACCTTAGAAAGTGTTAGGTAAATGGAGGAACTTAATTTGGTCAAGAGCATCTGGACTTTTTGGAGGTGGCTAAGGAGTACTGCTTATTGCCTGGGGATAACCTGGCAATATGGCAAAATGCTGTTACTTAATGGAAAGATGCACCGTTGTGACACGCGATCAGTTTCTGTGGTCACATACGTATGCCAGCATGTTTGCTGATACTGCTTTCTGGGATAAGCAGTAACAGAAAGCAAGGCCTCAAATGTTTCATATGGATTGATGGACGTTGTAATAACTTCAAACAGTACTTTTCCCTGTTTTCGATTATTAGTTCATGTACCATTAGAAATGAATTACGAATAGGATAAACTGGTTGAGTTACTTATATTTCCTCTTTAAATGTAGCCTTTTTTAACAGTCTGCTGTAATTATTTTATTTCACAGAATATTCAGATGTTGACAATTAAAATTTAGAGTCTAATTCTTCTGTAGCTATGTTACTCTAAGGACCAGAGGTCAGATGAAATCCAAGGTTTTCTGTTCATATTGCTGGAAATCCATTTCCAGGATAACAGAAAAAATGCATTTACTGTCTTTGTAAATGTGCACTCAAAACAAGGTGACCGTCAGGTGATTTTTAACCAGTTGAACTTTTGCTTCTGTTTGTTCTTTTGCAATGAATAAGAAAGATTCTTAGAAAAGGTTCTTAGAAATGTTGAAATTTTCCCCACTATTTAAAAATAAGAAATGTCAGAAACACCTGTTCTGATTCTTATTTTTGGAATAATGACTGGAAATCTTAAAGATGTATATTGCAAGTTCTCACACTTTAAGATGAGAGACAAAAGTGTTAACAAAAAAATCTCTTCTCCAAAGTGTCACTCATTGGAGTCACAGAATTTTTTAAAGAAACAAAGTATTTGTGTGCTGAACAGCAACAAATATTCTTTTCTTTACCTAATTTTTATTTTCTGGTTTTCATACTGTCTTTTTTTCATGAGTTGCCTTGTCATTGTACTTTACTAAGGTAAACAAATACTGAAATTTAAGTGGAAAAAAATAGGGAAGTAGAGCTTATTCTTCCTGAAAAAAAAATAAAATATTCATCCTCCTTGATTTTTTACACAAGGCAAAGAAACAGAGGAAAATGCCAGTCTAGTTCTGTGTTCTTTGCCGGTCCCCTTTACAGGCAGTTCTTTACTTGTTAAAGGGCATCCAGAATTACTTTGAACCCAATTTAGAAGATTTTGTCGAAAACTCGCCTGCCCTTTTGCGCATCCCGCCTTGGTCGTAGTTTGGTTCCTTAAAATGTGATGGATTAGGTTTTGTCATTTGGTTTTTGCCCCCCAGGTAGTGTATAATGCATATTGGTAATGTACTGTACTGCACTGATGTCAGATACAACACAAGAAAAAGTCATGATTTGTTCAAAACAAATCACCACCACTAATAATTCATGTGGGATGAAATCTACACTTTTCTGTGTGTCTTTCTGCCGTTGAAGTGAACAAACCAGAGCTTTTATTTCTGTGGAATATCTGCTGGACTGGACCCTTTCTGGTGGTTACTCATGTACTCTCACAGAAACTGCACTTTATAGCAAGTCTGTGTAAATATGCTATTTAATGGATAAATGGGTCAAAGTTAATGTTGTAGATGTTAGACAGACTACTATTACCTTGCGTATTTTAAGGCATTAAAGTTGGAAAGAGAACAGTTAGAAAACAATTTTGTGTTATAAGCAAGCCAGAGCATTTGTTATAAACGATAATTCAGATCTTTTACTTACAGATACGAGGCATATAGTGCATAGACTATTTGACCTGGTTTTGATAAAATGGGAAGATGATAAAGCTGGAAAGAATAGCTTCATAATGTTCCTTGCCTCAGGATTGATTTAGATTTAGGCAGCATGGCATGTATTTTATAAGATTAGCTTATTTTTCTTAGTATCAGAATTGGCTTTTTACCTAGTCACAGTTACAGTTTCATCTCTGTAAATAAAACCAGCTGCAACAACATGTTCTTCTGTCTTTTTTCTGATTATCCTGCAACCCCGGTTGTATTGGGTACCAACCAGTTTTGCACATTTACTCTGATCTTGCAGTAGTTTATTCAGCTTGGGTGTGTCACACTCATCGTTTTCCTGTATTGTTCATGTTTCTACAGCTCATCCCTTGTGTTTTGCTGTTTAAAGAGTGTGATTCATCTGTAGCTGTCACGCCAGTTTACTAAGAACGTTACTAAGAATGACATTTTATCTTTAGAGAAAATAAGGCTTAGAGAAGTTGTGTGATGTGGAGGTCAAAGGCAGAAAAAGATTTCAGGTCTTTTAATTTGCATATACTGCCTACCCAGTCATGCTATTTAGATAATATATGATCTCCTTAAAATAACAGTGAAAATCTAGGAAAGAAAAGTCATCTAACCCAGAATCACATGCCTCTGTGTGTGCGTGTGGATGTAGTATGCTATAGAGTTCAGTAATTAGGAAAAGAGATGCACCCTCCCTTAACCTTTAATAGTTTGCAAATCGCTCGATGCAGATACAGAATTGGAGTGGAAGGATGGGGTTAGATTAGTTTGGGATGGATGTGGTGTCAGCATGCATAGAATTTTTTATTAAAATTGCGGATGGGTTACATTAGTTGTGGCTACCTGTAACACAGCCAGGAACTGAGTGGAGTGTTTTTTCCGAGTGGTAGTGCAGCTCAGGTAGAAGCAATCAGAGCCTCTGTGGTGTCACGTTGCATGATGATTTGAGGTATGAGCAAGGGTCCTGCAGGAATTGTCTTCAGATCACCAGTTGCTATTCTTTTCTGGCTGATATTGGAACTGGAGGCATTTTTCCACCCCCTAAAAAGCAATTAGTTACTGGCTGAGTCTGCGTATTCTTAATTATTTAGGTTTATGTTATACCAGAAGAAAGACTATCTGAGTCAGAATATGCTTATGCTTTCTATATCTTTAGAGGAAGAGGTAATCTGCTTTTGCTTAAATTGTCTATGTCTTGTCCGTATACATCAGTTCAGCATCTACCAGCACCTCCAAAATAAATCCTGGCAGAAGCTGAAGTAATCTATTGCCGGACTCTGCAAAAGAATTTTGGAACTAAGTTGGGGTTTATGCTTTCATGCTTGTAATACTGGAGTGATTTCTTTTGTGTGCTAAATTTATTTACACCTCTAATCTAAAGTACAGTTTTGCCCTTTTGGGTCTTTTGAAAGGGGACCAGTCACTAAAAATTATGAGGTAGCTAGAAATGGGATTTATGGTCCACATTCACTCTGTTGGCTAATACAATTTTTTCATATCTATTCAGCTTATGCAGGCTCCATGTAATGTGCTATTTTATTCCCTGGCAGACAGACATATGAAAAACCTATAATTTTAAGAAACTGTTTGAGGTATCCTACATTTTTATTAGTAGTTGTTTTTGTTTAAATTGTGTATGAAATGAACAATATTTGCTATAATACACTACATATGGTCTTAATTCTGCATGCTCTGCTCAGTTAAAATTTGCCATAGAGGACATTTTTGACTTGTCAAGATTTGCAGGGGCAAATCCCATGGATCTTAACAAATAAGAGTATACTGCAACTGAGAACAGCCTGAACTTCACAAAATCATTAGTCGACACTTTGCTGAATGCAGAAAAATGTCTCTGTTCCACTCAAAGCCTAATTATTGTATTGCAAAATTTTGAGACTCTAATAAGGACGTATTGAGCTTTTGCAAGCCTATTGCCAGTAGGCAATTTATTATTCAATAAATCCTCCACCCATGATCAGATAGCTAATGGGAAGTGCTCCAGACTTGAAGTAACAGCATGTTCTTTCTCTATTAGCACAATGTTTGCATTAAAAAGATCAATCAGAATATTTATTAGCACAATATCTACAGAAGAATATTCCGATTGACTCCGGATTGATGGAAAATTACATATTTTACATCAGGCTTCAAAATATCCCCCCTGAGCTTTGGCCGTGGGCTAGCTTTTCTCCTAGTTTTATCATCAGGCCAAGAATTTTCTTGTTTGTTTTTTTCTGCATCTATTGTTAATGTATGTTGAACTTCTTCCTCAACAATAAAAATCTGAAGTTTGTCCTTTATGTATTCCTTCTAGACATACACTGTTTTGCACAGTATCTCGCTATAGTTTCTTTAAGCTGCTTCTCTGCTGCCTACCTTAGCTGTGGGGACAACACTCACATGGTATTTCAGCAAGTGTATTGCCAAGACAGAGCTGGAGTCTGGGACTGCTCTATAGAAACATGTGTGACATGTTTCTTTATAGAGACAAATGCACAAGGGTATCATGATGTTGTTGAAATCAGGGCGTTGTACCCAGACAATTACCATTAAATTTCTATAGATGGATGAGTAGATAGATCGTTTTGATTTTGTTTTTTTCCACTAAGCCTGAGCTCACCATTTCATTAAGAGAAGTACCACACGGCTCTGATTAATTAAATGTTAAATCTTGTATTTCATTAGTCCTCGCTTGCATTGGCAACCTTAGACCACATAAAATTGAGAGCACAAATGAAAAGACCTATTTGTTGTCCAGGTCTTTTGTTAGACATGGTTACTTTTTGCACGAGTATGCTTACAGAGTTGTGTCTCATCTTGCAGCAGGTAGCCCAGAAACAGACAAACTGGAGTCTAAAATTGCATTCAACTGTTAATAGATAGTTTATATTTATATCTTAGCCTACAACTAATATTGCTTCTGTGTGAAAAGTGTTGGAACTGCACTTGCCACTAAATTACTGTGGCTGTTCCTCATGTTTTGTAAAGAAGAATATGTATGCCTATGCTGCCTTTGAAAAGTTGCCCTGAGTCAGCTCACAGTATTGCCAAATTATTTGTTGATCCAGATAAATGGTGATCTTTTAGGCAAGTTCCTAGATATTTCCTGTGGAATAGTCACTCCACAATGTGCAGGACCCAGAATAAGGACTGGCTTGGGCAGTCCAATGTCTACAGCATTTCTTTAGGTATGCTGCAGTCTGCCTGTGGGCAGATTTTGGAGAACAGCTAACCTCCTTGCTACTTTTGAGACATAATTGCAGACTCTAACTGCTGACTGAGACTATAATTCCACTGCTGTGGAAGTATGGTGACTTCTCGTGACTGAGGACAGGTACTGGCAAGGAGGTCCTCTCATACCATTATGTGAAAGTTTTGCAGACACAAGACAGTTGTACTCCCAAGTTGCCAAACACAAAGAGCAACGCATGTTATTTACTTACCCGCTAATGATCATTCTAAATGCTTAATATAACAGATTTCTAGCATTTTGAGCTCTCCCCTATTTGCAAATATTTATTCTTAAGAGACCACTTCATTCTAAATGAATTCTCAGGAATAAGACAGGATAGAAGAGAAGTGCAACACTGACAATTTAGTCCACGGCTTCATCATGCATGAACAAAAAAACCTGAAATGTTTGGGACCTACTGTATTGCCAGATCTATAGGAAGTGTGGGACCTGGTTTTATAAGGCTTCTCAAGACACCTGAGCACACATGATCTTGAAAGTTTAGAGAGATAATAGACCTTGTATGGGATATCACTTGGTTTCCATATATCCTACCAGGCACTTGCTTTTAGGATGCCATTTATTTGTTAGGTAGCACCAAGGGACATAAGGGTTCAAGAAGAGTTATTCATATCTAGATAATAACAGTCGTCTATTTCATCAGGGTGCATCAAGTATCCCCCTGCCTATCATTTCATTTGCCAGAGTTTGACATTAATGCCAGTACTGGTAATGATGTGTCCAGATTACCTTGGAGATAGGGANAAAAAAAAAAAAAAAAAAGTAGGCTAGCTAGAGGAAGTAAATCTTTATTCTCATTGTGTTGCAACTCACTGAGTCACTGGGCTTGAAATGAGATCCCTGGATTTGCACTTCTCTCTCATGTCTTGCTCAGCTGAAAAGCTGAGCTTCCCCATCTTGAGTTAATTAAAGAGCTTCCATTAATGCAAATTTGTTTGAAATTAAGCTTCCATGCTGCATGCACAGGGAAGAAAAAGTTGGCGGATTTCAGTGGCACAAAACTGTTCATGCATCTATATGCATCGTTAGGGTCCTAAATCACCTTCCGAGTCCAGTTCTTATGTACACGTGAAAACCGTCATCACTGAGATAGAATTCTCTCAAGGAGTGCTCATTGTGGTGAGGTCCTGGCCTGTACATCCACAAAAGCTGCTTCTTTTTGGACATGACAATTAATGCCAACTGCAGGAGATGTAACAACTCAAATTAGTTTGCTAATAGCTTAATTTTTCCCTTGTGCAAGAACTTCCAAAACCACCTTGGTACTCTCTAAAAGTATGGGTGGTTTTCCTGCCATGCATTTCTCACTCCTAAATTAATCTTTTCGTACTCTATATTAGTTCACCAGGACAGGATTTTCCTGCTGCCCCACAGTGTGTATGCCTGTGAGGATATTAATTCACTCCAGCTCCATGAGTAAGTGCGGTGACCTTACTAGATATCCAGTGTCTTCGGTCAGTCAGGGATTCATTTTACATGATATGTCAAGCCGTCTACTAAGATGAGGTTACCTCTTATGTTATCAGAGGATAAGGTGAGATCTGTAATACTGGTAAGAGGACTCTCACACCTCTGTTTGGAAGCCATACCCGTTTTCATTCTCAGACTTAAAATGGAGGAACAGAGAGTAAGTGTTGTCACCCAAGATGAGGATACCACTGCCATGCATCTTTAGTGATTGCACTGCTTTTTCTTCTGCCCTCCACTGTGTTGCTTTCTAGGGTACCTGTCCTGAATATATTGTGAGCATTATTTGTGTTCAGCAGGGGATATAAATTGCAAGCATACAGCTAACTGTGATGACCCAGATTGTTTTTCTGTGCAAGTAAGCTTCCCATTCAGGATTACCTGAACGTAAATACGATGTGTTCTCTGATCAGAATAATGAAGACTTTGAAACTCCATTTATCTATGAAGTGTTAATGGAAACCCTACACCAGCTAGGAAACATGTGCCTCTAGTTCTTAGAAATTGATAGAGATTTTTCATCATTTACATTTTAAAGTACCCTCTCAGAGAGATTACACTGCATCAAAAGACTTGCAATTAAGACATCATTTCAGTAAGGTAATGCTGCACAAAATCTTTTGATTTTAAATCAAATTAGAAAAGGAAGCCATATTTTTTCTCTAAACAAAAGTGAAAGGTAGTAATTTGTAGATAGCCTTACAGATATCAAACGGCTGGTCATGTTGGCAAAATGCTGGGGTGAGCACGCCTTTCTTATTGAACATAGAACACAGGCTTGTAAAAATGTTGTAGTGAAGGTGAATGGCCTGATAGCTGAAAATGTTAACCTTTCCTCTGCTGTTTCTGGGCTTGACATACACCATCCATGCTTCTTATTAGCATTTGCTACTATGGCATGCACCTTCTCATCACTAGATGAGGACTGGGTTTTCATTTCTTCAGTATAGCCCCTGATCAATGCCATGGCTGCCCTCAGTCCTTGAAAATGTATTCCGTACCTAAGGAAAAATAATGCTTTTGAGCTGAAATGTGAACAGGTGAGCCTTGTTCTCACCTCAGACCAGGGGAGTAGGTTTCAGTGGGTGTACAGTGGCTGTAACAGAAGCAGAGTGAGGCCCTTTTTTTTCACTGCCTAAATGAAAGGGTCATCAGAAGGATGAACCTGCTTTGGACTCCAGGGGCACGAAAGCTCCTGAAAAGTCGGCATGTAGGATCTGATGCAGTCCGTCAAGTTCCTAACACAGAGGTATCCAGACCACAGAAAGGGGACTATGCCTAGCACTAATTAGTTCCCTTGCTAACCTTTTTACTAGGACCTGTGAGCATCCCGTGTGCTACGGGGCCTGAATTCTCTGTTGTGTTCAGAGATGGGAGCCTGATTCCTCTTTGCTTTGGTGTTACCTGGTTCTCTGGCATCTGTCCCAAGTGTTTACATCTGTGCAAGCAAATGGCTATAAAAAGTATAATTAGAAAGAATTTATCATTATTTTGCTTAGATAAATGGTACATTGTTTGGTAAATGACGCCAAAAGGCAGAATTGAAATAGATCCAGTTCTTGCTGGATTGGACTGGTCACAGGGATAGAGCAATCTGTTGCTGTCATTGCCCTTGATGTGTCCAGCATGGATAAAAAGAGGATGCTGCACTGAACACTGACACAAAACCAAACAGCGAGTTTCATTCACTGGGGCTTTCATACCGGCTTAGTTCATGATCATTACATTCATAAGCAATAAAAATAAGAAAAGTAAATGAATGGATTAGAGCAAGTGAGTGAATATAATACTTGAAAGGCTGAATTAATTAACAGAAAGTAAAAGATGAACTATGAAGGTTTTATTTCCCCTTTTGAATCAAATTTCAAAATATTCTCTGAGCCACTAAATTAGACAAGCAGATTTATGTTTTGTTTCTTGAGTTTTTATGAGTGGCACAGCTACGTGGGCATTGAACCACTTTGGAGACAGGCAGAAAAAAAAGTACTGAATGACAAATGCCTTTATTCCTGCTGACTTGCAGAAAAATCAGCCAAAAAGAAAATAATTCTTAGAATGTAATGAAGAAAGGTTGCAGTGCTATTTAACAAATAGGACGTGGTATCCCAAAGACGATAAACATTTTAACAAAACATACAAGCTTTTTGTTATCATTCTTTGACTATTATTTTTCTTTTCCATATACTCAGTTGTTCCATGAATTCTCAGAAGTGCGGTACCCAACAGTACCTTTCAATTAAAACAGATGGCTATACTACTGTAGGTTTCTCTGCAGCATAGCTTAAAGATGCTATTTTTGCAACACAGCATTTGTTTCATGTTGCAAAAAAAAAAAAAAGCAAATGTCCTAATGTGATGTCCTCACGTGGGCCATTGAGACTAATCAAATCCTATTAAAAAAACAATTTTTTTTCTTTTTTTGTCCCATTGCTTTTCCCTATACAGCAGTTAACCATCACACGATGCTCATACATTGCATTGAAAATTTTGTCTTGGAAAAATCACTGCGATGTTTTGAGGAATATCTTTATTTTCCTCAGTGGGCAGGTCTTTCATTCTGTCTAACAATAAAATAGCACTTCTATATGCACACAGCCTGCCTTGTGTTTATAGTATTTTGTATTGTTGTTGTTTTGTGGGGTTTTTTTGCTGAATGTGAATAGTCTTTAGTGTCACATAGATAAGAAACAAATCAGATCCAGATACCCCTTTAAAAATAAAAAAAAAAGGTTGGATAACTGAAGAGAAGGGCTTAAGACTGAAGAGAAGGGCTTAAGACTGAAGCCAAGAGCTTAAGACTAGTTGGTGTTGGTGTTGTCAGTGGGTTAGTGTGTTTGGCAGAGACTGGGAGAAATTTCAGTGTAAATTTGATGTGTCCTGTCAGCTTAGTTCATCCTGTACTACTTCTTTGCTTTCAGAGGGGTCATAGTTTCATGCTGATCTGTGCCAGCAGCAAACTATAACATGTTCAAGCAAACACAGCTCCTCGAGAAGTTGGTAGAGAGCAAAGTACAACTCATTTGTCAGTACTTGCTTAAGCCTTTGCCAACAAATCGTGGCTACCTCAAGGTGGGGGGCTTTTCCTGTTTTTGGAGGGTACCATCACAAACTACTAGATACAATTGGTCCAGCTGTAGGTTTTAATACTTAAAATGACAAATCTAATAAGATCACAAGTGGATCAAGCTCTGCTAAATCTTGCTCCAGCAGTGTAAAAGGTTATAGCGTCTTGGGGTTTGTGCCATCCATCCTCCAGTGGCCAAGGGCCCTGGAGCAGAAATAACAGAAGGGAGCATGTATCAGCATCTCCGCCGCTGCAAATCACAGTCCAATGTATCTGCTTGAACTGCCATTGCATTAATATACCAGGCTGTCAGCTGGAGCCTCTAAAGAACAGGCAGCTTTGCTACAGGGAGATTAACGTCCAGGAGAAGTGGGAAAAGAGATGGTTCAAGCAGTTGACGGTTGAGTCTTAAATCTCTGTTTTTCATCTCTTCCTGAGACATTGGTAAAAGGCCAAGACTAGAATAAGCATAGTGCTGAAATTTAATTGCACAATTGATGCCCCATTTCCCTTTTTTTAATCTTTTTTCCCCCCCCCATTTGTAAATTTTTGTTGTTTCTGCACAGGAAAGGCTGACTAACAGTTTTTGGGCTACCATGACTTCTGCTTGTTTGGCAAGCAAATTTAATCCCACAAGAATCTTTTGTATATTCTTCATGAATAGCTAGAGGACTACCATCTTCTTTAAAGCTGCAGAATACACTCACCAGGAATAACTGAATAGATTGTAATATCTGTCCAGAACAATAATTCCCAGAAACCTGGAAAATGTTTAACAAAACAACTTTAACTGCCCTTTTATAATAGAAAATTTGTGTGTCCATCATACTTTAAGACAGGGAAATTTAAAGGATAAAGCTGAATAAGGTGACAATTGACATTTCTTTTCTCCCACTATCTGCCAGTCCAAGCATTACATCCAGCATATATGTATTACTGAGCAGCTTATGTTTTTTACAAAATGTCAGATGTTAATGATACTGTATGGCTTTACTTAAATATTTCCATACATTTCCATCTTACCTGTATGGTATGATTCAATAAACATATGATGATTTGAAGATCAGTTCTGGAAGTCTTACATTAGCCTTCAGATTCACCAAATGCCTGATTGAGCAAAATGGTAATGCAATGATAAATTCACAAAAGACAGCTGGTTGGGGTTTTTTTTTCATTTTGCAAATATCAGCATGCTGATCTTTGTTCATGGATAGTGACATGAGGACAGTTTGTGAAAATGGCACTTCTGAAACACTGCCAGGCTTTGTGACTGCAAAGCTTCAGGGCCGTATTTTCTGCTTTGAGTGAACTCAGAAACCTTGATGGAAAAATCGGTGGATCAGTGGATCCCTCACACATAATCATGGAAAGATTCCTCCACAGGAATATGTTCAGATGGGTTTTCAAGAAGCCTAAAGGAATTAAGTGCCTTGTTTATATATCTGTGTAAAACTGCATTGTCAATCGGTACTTTCATCCCACAGCTGTTAGAGAAGATAGCAAAGCTCCTCTTTGATGCATAGATGCCCTGTAACTTAAATCGCAGTTTGGGGGAACACATATGTCAATTAGGCATGGCTGATCAAATTACTGAGCACACTGGCTCCATATGCATATTGCCTTTATTAGGCAAACAAAAACTACAGCCTCTCCTTTTTTTATCTCATTTGCAGAGTGAGAGTGAAAGGTGAAGGCTGTAAGAGAGAACTTCACTTGGAGCTCAGCAGCCCTTGGATTTGGCACAGGATGCTTTTTCACTCTGCTAATATTTTTTAATAGAATACAAGTCAGTAATACCTTGCATGTGCTGGATTAGTAAGGCAGCCCTGCATAGCCCTGCCAAAACAATCTCTTCTATGTGATTCTCTTGTTTCAGTCCCTTCTCTGTTTGCTCTGGTGTTGCCAAGACAGAAATGCTGACAATGATGGGGAGTAGGAAAGGGGAGGTGGAAAAGGAGATAGAGGATTACAAAAACCCCAACAAACAGTGATCCTGAGGAGCTGATACAGAAGAGAGAGATATTTAGTTCTGAAATTATTTAAGCCACCTTGTAAGGCTCCATTTAAAGTGTCCTGTTCCCATTTACATGAATGGGGAATGATGTTTTGCTGATGTTCCATCTCTTTGCTGTCTTGTTCCTCTGTTCTTCTCCTCCCCCTACTCATTTCATTACTGACTGATTGTCTGAAGGTCTTGCAAGCCAGTAGGTGTGGATGAGACTAGCGCTGACAAGTGCATATAACTGGCCTTTTCATTTTTGCTTCTGAGTGCATGTGGATTAGCTGTCACTCTTCCTGGTATTTATACCACTGGCACTGATGAAGATACTAGGCTCACTGCTTGAAAGCTTTTCCGTTTAGGGAAGACTTTTTTTTTTTTTTTAAAAAAACACTGTAACAATGGTGGTTTCTACTAATAGAATAAGAAGCAAGCAAGAGCCTCAGTAATACAGTACAAACAATAATCCAAAGATAATTTATACTGCTGTGTCCTCCCACTTTCCTGCTAGATGGGCAAATTGTTCGACTCCTGTGGTAATCCACGTGAGCCAGAAGGACCTTTCCGCTGAGCTCTACAGTGCGTATTTTTTTTGCGTTTGGACAACTCCGGGAAGGAGGCAGGATGCTGGCGCTCTTACAAACTAACCGAATTGCTTTTATTTACATAGGAAGCTTCTCGAGTAAAACGGGTCTTGTTGCACAACTACAGCTCAATATATGAGTTATAGAATCCAGTCCATTCTGTAAGTATTTAGGAGCACTACCTGACCGCAGAATGTTAATTTTGGGTTTATCTCACCCGGCTTTCAGTGTCCAGTCTAAGCTGTTTAAGGTCTCTCCAAATTAATATTTTTTGCTTTCTGTTGATTGCAGCCACACAGTGCGGTATGGCACAATATGTATATGTTTACAGGTAGGTGGTGGATGTCAGCTTGTATCTATATGTAGGCATTCATAGCTTATTGGTAAATTTAAGAATAAAATTTTCTGTATTTAATTATGGATCATGTTCAATGTGCAGCTAATAAGATTTATTTTTGAAGGGGCTATTATAGCTTGGGATTTTTCCATGCATCAGCAAAGTGAAGCAGGTTAAACCTCTCCACTGAAATGAGATATGAGGGTATATCAAATTGTTTAATCACTTGTCTAATTTTAAGTGCAAAAGCAGTCTTATGTTTTGTTTACATCATTTAAAAGGACTTAGCTGGCTTACCGCAGTGAAGATACATACTTCACAGAATCACAGGATGATTGCAGTTGGAAGGAACCTCTTGGGATCATCCAGTTCACCTCTCCTGCTCAAGCAAGCTCAGCTAGAGCAGGTTGCCCAGGACCCTGTCCAGTTGGGTTTTGAATATCTCCACAGATTGAGGCACCACAACCTCTCTAGGCAATCAGTTCCAGTGTTTTTAGCAATTCCTGTTGCTATCAATTGTTAAGTAATGTAGTACCACGTACAGTAAGAGTGAAGCTAAGGTATAGGGGGGTGTTTTCAAACTTAAGAAATAATGTCTTCAAATGCATTGAAGATCACTTGATGGAAAACAGACATAAAAAGCTGTGTATCTGAACCTCCCCTTGATCTCAAAAAAAGGGATTATAAAGTATAATAGAAGTACAGATCATTGTTTTCTTTTGCACTGTCTACATTTTCTGTGGTTTCGGAGCTGGGGCTTTGCTCCTGGCTGGTAGGCATAGTAGTTCTGGACATTCCTTTGAAAATAAAATGTGTGATTTAGAATGGTAGGGAGTATTTTTTCCCTGTGTGAAGGTTTGTTTTTTTCACCTAGTATTTACATTTGTTTTTCACATATCGCATTTTTTTCACTATGTGAATAAACAATTTACATGAATGTCCTTATTGATGTGTGCAATATAAGGAGTCTTTTGATGGTAAACAGTCTTATGTATCCTTCAATTCCTATAGACGTTTAGACATTTCGGAACACTGTGTGGATTTGTAACATTCCCTAGAGGTTGTAGGCCCATGAACTGTATTCACAAATATCTTTCTATGATAGCTATATAGGCTATATTATTCTTATAGCAAAAAAAGAAAATATATTTAATTTAAAGTAATGTAATTGATAATTTTAGGGTTTTCTTTGTGTCCATGTGTGAACATATCAAGGTGGAAACTGATAGCAAAAATATACATGGAATTTTGCAGGGTACCTGGTGTGTTCTGTGAGACATGAAAAATAATCGCATATATACTGAAGAGGATCATGCTAAAACCAAAGAATGAAGTATTCGTTTGGGAAGTAAATATTATAAGTACAGGTTGTAAAATCTTTGCTAAAATAAAATATTTGATGATGGCACTATGTCTATAAAACTGGATTGCAACAATCGACTAGTTATGCAACAAGAAGAAAGAACTAACAGAAAATGTGAAGAGTTGCTAAGATAAACAAACCCAGAAGTGTCTTAGAAACCACGGAAAGGTCTTTCTCTCTAGAGGGGACAAAGGTGAACAAACCTGTGTTTCAAAAGCAGGCATTTTATTTTGTTCAGCCTAGTTCTCTCAGGATTACGCAGGTGATCCAAAAAGATGTGGACAGCGGGAGGGTAACCTTGGAGGGAATTCATGGCGGTACACCAGCCATGAGGCAGGCGATCTCAGATCCAGGGGCACTAGTGCACCTATGCACTAGTCTGCGGCTGTACAAACCAATACGTTTCAGTGGAAGCAGGAATAAACACGCCTGCGTGCAACTGAACAGTACGAGTTGAAGGCTTCATCTGAGGCTTTGGGTGGAATGAAATGTTAGAGAGAAATGACCCAGGCTGTGGCCTGTGCTTGGTAGCAGAAATGCCAGCTGGATGCTGTAGAAGAAGCTGGTCTGGGAATACGTGAGTGTGACCCTGAAAAGAAGGAAGAGGGAGGACTTCTTGGGCACAAGGTTTGTTGTAATAGAAAACCTGATCAGAAGAAAACCCTGCTTGTTTTACTTCTTTTCTTTCTGCTCCATTCAGGGAAAAAGGACTTGTTGCCTTTTTTTTTTTTTTTCCTTTTGTGTGTGTGTATGTGTGTGTAAGCAGCATTAGACTTAACCAAAATGCTTATAATCTGTTTCTTACTTTAGCAGAAACAAATCTGTTTCTTACTTTAGTAGAAACAACATTATAAAGGCTCCAGTTTTGGGTAATGTTCAAGCCAAGAAACCAATAACAGCAATAACAATAATTCTGTTGCCACTGCACATCTGTGAAAGTCCCTTCTGTGGTCAGATCTGAATAGCCTACACTGAATGACATTAGAGTTTTATTGAAGAAAATGAAACCAGTCCTTTCTTCTAGGTGCAAGTCTCTGAAGTGAGGAACAGGAAGTTCTATACAATAGCTAAACCTCAGGGGCCGCATTTAGAAAACTTTACTCTGGCTGAAAAATATTATCTTATAAACAATCTCACTGAATTCAGATGAGAAGTATGCTGCTCAATGGGTGTAAATCAGATAGCCTCTGGTCCAAAGTAGAAAACGTTGAGGAGCTGATATTTATTTGTTTCTAACTCTAAGTAAGTGCCTTAAAGATATTCTTTAATCTTGCTGAGTAATGAGAGTATAGATCTGTGCCATGCATTGTGCTCCGCTTTGAAAGGAATACACAGAGAATGAGAGAGCGCATCAGAGGAAAATATCCAGAGCTCTGCAGTTGTTAAATGGCAGCTTGTAGCTCTGCAGATTGGTGTTGCTCAGGAAGGTACGCTTTTCCACACTGTAGACCTCGATATGAAACAGTGTGATAAGGTAAGATGGCAAAAGACCACTCTTAAATCCTGCCAGAGTAACCATTGGTAAGTGGCATATTCGGGCGTTGTGACTGCTTGGGAAAAAGCAAGCAGATTTTTTTTTGGTTCAGAAACAGAAGCCAAAACAGCGAAATGCCCACCAATAGATGTGTTGATCCAATGGTGCTGGGCTGAGGACAGTCTGAAAAGACAGTGTGCATTTGTATTGAGCATAACTGGTGCCTTGAAAGGCACGTACGGAAAATGAATAGTTCGAGGACAGTGCTTGTGAGCCAGGAGGACCTTTGTCATGTTCCTCTAGGGTAGCTGAAGACTCAAATTCGGTAGATTTGTTCCTGTCAGACCATTGTAACTGGGAACCAAATCAATCCTTCTTTGTTTAAGAACAGTTCTGGGAATGCTTGATCAATATTCGCTTCCCCTTTCGCGTCTTTACACAGCTAAGTGATTTGTACTTTTGCTGTGATACGTAGCATTTGTTACTCACAGACTTCATTGTGCAGTGTTTATTACTCGAAAAGTCCACGACTTAGAAGAACACTTTATTTGATCTACATGGGACTGTCAACCAAAGGATGTATTTTTCTTCAGAGCAAGATCTAAAGTCTCATTTTATAAAACAACCATGTTGAATTGCACAGAGAGGAGACAGCCAATTTACCATTAACAAGTTAATCACAACTGAGTATTTTTTTTTTCCTGGAATGCAAAATGAGATGGAAAGGACCATTCCTTCCATTATGCGTGAGAGTACTGCAAACTAGTCAGCCAGCCTTCAGCCCTCAAAAATCATATGCCACTGTCTGCAATTACTTTGGCTGTGAAAGCCGCTCTCTAGCTACCCAAGTGCTGAGTGGCACAGACAAAGAGGATTCACTCCAACTTTCTCCATTAAAAAGCATGGAGCAATTTAAGCTTTCCAAAACCCACAGGGTTTAGCAAGGAAAGGTCTTGCAAGCCAAGTGTGTGTCAGCTAACAATTCCAGCACAACTAATACAGACCCAAGAACTTCTCTTACCTTTGATGCTTTGTACACTGTGATAACACCTCTCCCCCTTTCTCCCAGAAGTATCTGATGTGTTACTGAGACTTTAGCCTCATAAAGGGATAATAATACTCTTGAGGTGGCTACCGGTACAGCAAACCTGTCATGGGGCTACATTTATTGCCTGAATATACCTTGCCTTGTGAAAGGGTGACCAGTCTTTTCTCCCTCGGAGATTTCTTGGTTAGGTAAGGGCCACTAATTCAGTCATGTTCTCCTTCAGCAAGTGAATTCAGTGAAAATACTCCATTCCTTTCTAGTGATGGCCATTATTTTTTCCACCACATGTCAAAGAAAAAATAATCTTGAGCTCCCGCACCTTGTTGGATCTCCCTGAAAAAAAGACACTCTTAGAGGGTAAAAGGCTTCTCTATATATATCCATCTGGAATATATATTGTTTATGGTGTTTGTATTGGTATTTACCTGACTGAAAGTATACTGCAGGTAAATATATCTGCAAAATGTCTTCCACTTATTTTACATTCTTCTAGCACATAATGCACCATCTATATTTTAAGATTAACTCCAGAGAGCAGAAGAGTACCTTCTAGCCATCACTTTCCCATCTTCCCTTTTTCTTTCACTTCTTTGAAATTCCTTCACAAACTTCTGGAGCTGTTTACTCAGAATAACTGAGGTCCCCTGCTAGCAGTTCCAAACAAGGTAAGCCTAAGCAAAAGTCTTGATCCAGTTCATCTTCTTTCAAAGTAAACTTTGCTGCAATGGGATGCTCCAGTTCAGATAATCTGACTTTTATACTACCTGTGCCTCTGAAATAAATGACTGTCTTGGGTGTGTGTATATCATACAATGAAAACTGCCCTTGAAATGTATCAATTCTCAAGATTTTGAGGGGTAGAGTTATTCATGCAGAACAGTTATTCCACCCACCTAGATGGTAATTTAGGGATGTGAAATAATCTCTTTCTAAAAGTAACCAGTACCAAGGGTATAGATTCAGGTGTTCATGCTTAATCTGGAACACAGAGGCCATGCTCTACAATGGACATTGCTCTCCAATGGCTTTTGAACCACAGTCTTCCCTGGTTTAGCTATTGTGTCAGACTAAGAAATTCTTGTGGCAGGAGCAATTCTGTGTTGAAATCCTTCACAGCAGACTTCTTTACCTATGTCACTTGGCTATTGATG
Source organism: Himantopus leucocephalus (assembly GCA_003993805.1). Taxonomy (NCBI): domain Eukaryota; kingdom Metazoa; phylum Chordata; class Aves; order Charadriiformes; family Recurvirostridae; genus Himantopus; species Himantopus leucocephalus. Next base: position 95,826,595 of record RSEF01000002.1, read on the forward strand.
CTCTCAATGTGATAGCTTGATTCATGGCATTTCTGATAAATCATTATTTTCTAAGATTGTATTTCTGTCTAAAGCCAGTATCACTTCTTGACGTGAACAGTTTAGTTAGGCACCAGAAGATAAACACTGAAGATCTTTGAAAGGCAGATTCTTTGCTAAACCAGAATAATGCAGTGCTTTTCCATAACTCTTCGCATGCCACTCAAAACCTTCCTTTTCAAGGATCCCCGCTGCAGTCTGTTCTCTAGCTAGTGTGACTACAGGCATTTGCACTTGCAGTTTTCAGAAGGTGTTGTCATAGGCAGTTTTATTTTCTACAAGATGATAAGGCCAGACATTATTCTCATCATTGTGAATTTAAAATATTTCTCACAGAAAAATATTTACTGACAAAGTCCAGAGAATTATTTTCTTTCTCGCAAATAGAACTTTTTTAGTTCAAGTTAGTAGTGACTCTTCTGAACTTTCAGTTATTTTTTGCATTATCACGGGAGATTTTCAAAGACAGAACGATGAATTAGGCCTCTGATTTTCACTGAGTTAATGTTTCCAGTGAATGGGCTCCTGAGTCTCCTCTAGGTCTTTGAAAATCTTCCACATGATTCTTTTCATTCTTTGTGCATCCATTTCCCTGGCACTGCTGCTTTTCAAACCTCTATAGAAACACTCATGTGAACCTGGAGGAAATACGTGCTCTATAGTCAACTCCTAATTGCCCTACTGGGCCCATCTCATTAAATGTAATGTCTTATTATCCATCTATATCTTAGCCTTCAAACATAAAGTGTGACCTTGGGCTGTGAACCCACTACAGCTTGCACAAGAGATCTTCAAGGGGAAACTAAGGTATCTAAAAAAGGTTTTTAATGATTGAGTAGGTGACCCCGATCTCGGTGAGCCACAGGATCAAAGCTTCTGACATGTACTATCTCACCATTTTGTGAAACAAATAGCTGCATTTTATACTAGTTCTTACCATGAAAAGCTTGATGTAATTTTTCCCAAGAATCAGTGAACAAAGGACCTGAGCTTTCTCTTTGCACATCAAAGTGCTTGGACTCACATGTAATTAACCCAATTGTCAGTCTGTCCCTTCAGGATAGGTAAAGCCAGTGACTGGGTCTCATAATTGCTATGATCTCGGCAATCATAAAACAATTAAAATTATGAAGGATTTTTCTGGTGGAAGAAATTCCCTTTACAGGGTAAATAGCCTCAAAAGCCTTTGTGGACAGCAGCAGAAACAATTTCTCCTTGGGCTGGGCTATATAAAATGCTCAATAAATGTAGTTGTACACATACCATACTTTCATCAAATGGTGTTCTAATGAGTCTATATTTGGCTTTTGAAGATTTAAAATATGTAAAATTATGACTGAGGAAAAAGTCTGACGTTTTTATCAAATACCTACTAATAAATAGTAAACCCCTCCTCCAAGTGACATGTTAAAGACAATACCGTCTCTTTACATGACTGATGACTTATATAGCTAGAAAAATGTCACAGTTTTGACTAAGATTTCAATTCAAGAACATAATTTTAAAGATCTGAAATACCATGCTATTTAAAAACTCATACGTTGACAAATTGATAATCAAGGCTAACAACACAAGTATTAAGAACAATATTTATTTTTATATATACATGCAATCATACGCGTGTGCACACACTTACGCACACTTATATAAACACAACAGCTGTCAAAATGAAAACAAAATGAAGCAATCAAATATAAAATTGACAAGTAGACACAAGGAGTCAGGGGAAAAAAATCACAAACCTGACTCACGGTTGAAGAATAATGATTCAAGATATGATATTAAAAACTGAAACCTTTTCTTTTCCTTTTGAATCAATTAGCCAAAACATGCTGTTAAAACGCAAACACACCACGCATTAAAAATAATGCTCCAGGAAGGAAATAATTCCCTTGCCTCTCAGTATACCATGTAATAACATCAGAGGATAAAGGGTAGGTAGGCAAAACCTTACAGTAGATAATTCATTAATTCCTCCTGTGGTACTTGCAAAGGCAGAGACTCATATTCATACAGAAAAGAACCATGTGAAGCTGGACTAGATTAACTGGATTTGGCCATGTATTTCCCATGGACTACTTCTTCCTCTATGGCAGCTATGTTGGGCACTTGCAGAAATCCTCAACACTTTATTACACCCTGTTATCCTCATGGATGACACAGTACAATTGTTTCTTTCTGTGCCTCTTAGATCTTTCTTCACTCTGTTACCTGCAAAGGTAAGAACTGATTCGGTCAAAAGTCATGTATTATAGAGAGAACTAGAAAATCTGTTAGTGAAGGGGAAGGGTCTGCTTGAAAGGCAAATGAAGCATTCTCTACAGTGGATACTTTACAGCGGGCTGCTTGAACTCAGAAAAGTAAGGAATGTTCTCAAAATAGCATATAGAGCTTGACAGATACAATTGTTCGAATTCAGATGTGACATAAATAGGAGCAAACAGAGGGTGGAAGCAACACTCTCTTGTGTTCATGCTACGGAGTCCAAGATGGTATCACTTACGTAGCAAAGCGATTGGAGAACAGGGCTGAAACAGGAAAATCGACTTGCAAGAAGGGAAATGCAGACCACAGTGCACCTACTGTTTTTGGAAGACAGGGAGATTGGAAAGAAAATATGCACTATGTAGGCCAGAGGCTGGCTTTTGAAATGTATGGCTGATCTATGAGTGTCTCCACAGGTTCCCCCGACTTTGGCTTTGTGTAAGCAGTGATCTAAGTCAATGGCACTGTCTCATGGACCAAGTTTGTCTCGTGGACTACCATATGAAGAAGCCTGGCACAAGGACACAAAAATGTACCTGTGTGCTACTTATCTGGAGATGCTTGTGGTGCCAATCAGTGCTGCAGATAGTTGCAACCTACTTACTGAAATCACCTTTCACTTTTACCAAGGAAGAAGGCCAGCTTCGCTCTACTGTTCTCTGGAGCTGGGATCTACAACTGTTTCCAAACTTATTTATGCATAACACAGGTCAGAAGTTGTACCCCCTGCTAAGTTAGGAATTAATAAATCATCTAGATGTAAAAAGAAAAAAGATTTGAATGCTTCTTCAAAGATAAGAAAGATATTCATTCAAGTATTAGTTTAATTAATGTTATGCAATTAATTCTGTCTGGAAGAATGACAAATTGAGAAGAAAGAATGAAAGAAAATGTTACAGGTGAGCATGCAAGCCTTGGAAAAGTATGTCCTTTGCAAAAGGGAGACTTACCAAGGGGAAATAGATAAATCATGGGTTCAAAGGAAGTTCTGTAAATCTTTTTCCTCAATGTATGGTTTACTTTACCAGACAGTCTTCTGTATGTCAGTGGAAACATTCCCACTAGTAAACGTAAAGTGAATTATTCATGTTGTAAGTCGAATCCTTAAAACCTAAAGTATTTCTCACAAAATTAAAAGAACTGATTGAAGAAGTGTTATCTAGAGAGCTTGTTCTTAATCTCGGCTGCATAGCATTCATTATCATGCTTCAAAAGTGCGTGAAGGGATCTTTTATTTGGTGCAGTATTGCCTCTGACAGAGCAAATTAAATCTACCTACAGTGGATGTTGCCTGTTACTGGATGGAAACATTTATTAGGTCTAGTGTGTGATGCTCCAACAGACAATGAAAAAGATAAACAATTGATTGCAATCAAAAGACAAACCAAAAACAATAACACAAAACAATAACGTTACTTATTTGCATAGTTATCAGTAATCCATGGAGGATATAAAAAAACCCCTTTTAATGCATATACAGCTATGCAAGTGTCTATGCTTTCTGAAATTAATATAAAGGCCTGTGTATGTAATCAATAACACATTTTACATCAAAACTGTCCAACTAGATATTTTCCCAATATATTTGTAGCACCAGAAGTCACATTCCTAAATACTATCATGTATTAATGTCTTTACAAGCAACATTTATGGAATAGTTTGTGAAAAACATTTACTGTATAGCTACTTATAAATCACTTCTGTCATTTAGATCAAAAGAGCACTGCAGGATGTCCTTTGTCGTATGTATCAGAGGTGTGGGCTGGGCTGAGCCGTGTGTTTTGTGGAATTCCAAATCAGTCTTTCTACTAGTTTGTAGCTATAGGATACTATGAGGCAAAATCTAGTTTCTTCTCCTTGCATCTATGAAGAGGCTCAGAGAAGCAGCAGCGAGAGAGAGAAGCACTCGTCCTCCTGCTGTTGTGGTTCAGAAATGTTAGCAGTGCAGCTGATGAGCCCTCCTGGAGCTATTCAGCAAGCACATAATTGCACCAAAATATGAGGCAGAGAGTTTTGTTGCCCTTTATATATGAGGAGTTAAAGACAGCATGTGAAGTAATGAGTCTCAAACGAGAAAATAAAATGGTAGCACTAGAGCTTGGAGAGATGGATTCCCAGGCCATGCTTTTTTTAACTGTCCTTGACATAGTGAATGAATTTAAGCAAGGGGCCTGGGGGGACAGGTACCAAACATTATCAGACTGCGTGGTGACTATTGGCCTCTATTGTACAGTCATCCAGAGCCAGGCAGAAGAGAAAGAGGAATCTTGATTTTAAGATTGATGTTCAATGGGCAGCTAGACTGCCTACTTGTGGGTAAAAATGACAGTTTGTTTTCAGATAAAGGTTTTGGTGGGGATTCTATATGAAATTCTGCCTCTCTGAGAAAGGTAAGAGTTTCTTTTCCCAATGGAAATAATTTGCACTAACAATGCAAGACAAAGCCTTCGGGGCAGTTATTCTTTCTAGAACTCTTCAGAAATTGTAATTTCCATTTAATCAGAAATTGTGATTCCAATGTTTTCCTTTCCAAAACAGAATACACCACCAAGTGACACTTTGTCACTTTGTTTCTGAAACAAAGCTGATGGGAGAAAAGAGTCTACAGAGATATTAATATAAATAAATAAATTTCCTTTTTCTGTTCAGGATGAGCTCTGTTTTTAGTACGCACATGTCATTGTGTGTTCTTGCACAATGAAAGTGCTCTGAGGACCTGATCTCTTTCTACCTGTATTCATTAGGAATGAATAATCTGAGTCTGGAAATCTTGACCTGTCCCATCTCAATCATATCATTAGTTTTTTCTCCTACCAGAGTCTTTATTGGAACTCCCAGTGACTTCAGTGGAAGCAGCACTGAGACCTAAATTCCTTAAAATTATATGACACTCCAAGGGCAATCCCCCTCCTCCTGTTCCCAAAATGGGCTAAAACATTGATTTTGAATCCATGGTTTGGAGAATCAGTCACAGATTAAGTGTTTTTTTGAGGCAGGAATTCGAAGTATAGCAGTGAGAGAATGCTTTAAATGAATTGTTTATATTGTCTGCCAACTTGTTTTTGTATTTCAGCATTACCGATGTTGATAAATTAGAATTATATATTGTAAAATGGCATGACATCTGTTCTAAGGGGGCAGAGGAATGCTGATGTGAAAGCCCCTCTTAAAGAAGAGCAGTTGAAATATGTGCGAGCACTTTTATAGTTTTGTCAACCAACATAAAAGTGTTATTCTGGATTTACTAGCAGGAAATAAAATCCAAATTGAAATAAGATTTTAAAATGACACAAAATCCCGACATTTTTCATGTCAGCAATAAAAACCCACACATCCTGCTAAATATGAAGCCTTAAAGTTGCAGTATTATCTCATATGTAAGATCAAGAATATTATTTACTCAAGCAAAACTCCTGTCGAAACTTACTGACACTGGAAAGTGAATAAGTATAATTCTCTGGAAAATGAATAAGTATAATTCTCTGTGTTTTCTTTGTTATAGTTTAATTGCAATTACTGATAGAAACACTGACTTCACCATACGCTTTTAAATATGTCTGTAGGGCCTCAATCCTGACATCCTGTCTTGCCGTTCTTCCACCTGGAAACCTCAGTGAGGTTTTAGCTTAGTAACAATTCACATGTAGTTTGAGGCAGTTTCAGGACACTCAGATTTTTAGTGTTCAGATCTTAGAAGCATAATCCTGAATGTGCTGTTGAGTCACGTTACGGTTATTGACTTTTGAAATACAGATGATAAGTGGTGTTCCTTTTTTTCCATTTTGGAATGGAATATTTATGGCCAAACTCTACTTCTCTTTCTTATTTGATCCATCTCATCAACTTTAATGGAAAGCAACAGACAGGGTTTGGCCAGTGGGCACATAATGTTGAAAAACAGACAATTCCACCTCTATCATTTTTTACATTTTTGCATCTATGTCTGCAGGGCAGTCAGTTGTTTTCAGTCAATTTTTGTAGTCCACCATTGCTTTTAGCTGCGTATAGTCCATTTTTTGTTTCTTTTAAAGACTACTTCATCTTTCTTAGTGCTGGCACTGGCTCTTGCTTTAGCTGGTTTTCGGACAGAGGAAGGTGTCTTGCTTGTTGCAACACAACATTGCAACACAACATTGCACACAATGGTGTATTGCTTGTTTCTCTGCCTGTGGAAAAGTAAATCTACTTACAAATGTCTTCAAAGGAAGACAAAGCCCTCTCTTCCTCCTCCTCCTCATTAATATAAAAGAAAACCTCTTGGTAGAGTGTGATGTGCTTGGGAGAAGATAAATGATGGTTTTATTAAAATTAGTCAACCAAACTGTTTTCTATGGATTGGGTTGTACTAAAACATATTTTGCTTTCTAAAAGGGAGTGCAATGACTGCCTAATCTAGAAGTAAAATAATTCTAACTATTATTGACCAATTGTCAACAGACAAAGAAGTTGGCTCATTAGCCAACTTGTGAACAGAATCTGCAAGTGAGAAGGTGGGACCTGATGGTCTCTGCCTGGCAAGCAGGAACTCACCAACTTTAGTGTGTAAATCAGCATGGTACTGTTGTTAACACTGTTGAGAATCACCTCTTCTCTTGGAAGAAGAGCTCAGAATTACTGCAAAATGGGGTTACAATACAGTACTTAGAGTCATCTACCTAAATCACATTGATAGGTATTCTTCTGCCCTTAAGCAGCAAAACATATTTAGAGAGAAGGGAAGGGAAGCTGAAGGCTATGTTTAGCCTACCACCACTCTGCTGTGATTTTCCACATCCTGGGACCAGAGAGTAGCCTGTATCCCCCGCTCTCCTTTCTGTCCCTTAATGCAGAAAGGAAGAAAAGGAACATTCCTCTGGTGTTTCTCTCCCTCAGCTCTAGAAGGAGGGAATAACCTCAGCCCATGGAAGAAGGGTAGAACTGAATTTGAGGCGAAAGTCAGGCGCTGGCTTTGAGAGCATGACGTGATATGATTTGGGGTGAGAAAAAGCAGGGGTTTACNAGAAGGAGGGAATAACCTCAGCCCATGGAAGAAGGGTAGAACTGAATTTGAGGCGAAAGTCAGGCACTGGCTTTGAGAGCATGACGTGATATTATTTGGGGTGAGAAAAAGCAGGGGTTTATGCTCCAGGGCATTGCATTATCCGTTATAAGGACTGGTAACCAAAAATGTATTCTAACTGGAATATAGCAATACGGTGTGGTCTGAAAACACAGTAAGGGCTGGCAGGCAGGAAAATCTGATCAGAACAATTTACTAATATCTCAGGCGGTAGTCTGAGTCCAGTCATGATTTTTGATAGGTGTGCCCAGGTTAGCCTGTTGTCTTACTTCAACCTCAGATTGACAGAGAAAGGAAGCGCTGAAGAAAAACTGCAGTCAAACAGCCAATGGTTTCTGGCCTGGGAGATCTGGGGAACTGAGCTATTTTCTCTTCCAGGTTTGGAGGAATGTTGCACTTCCAGCCAGCGTGCCATCACTTTATTTCACATGGTCATTTCTTGTTGTGCAGCAAGACCGGATTAAATTGTGCTAGAAACTGCAAAGAACTAGCTCAGGAATCAGGGAACATAAGATTGCTCCCATTCAGGCTATTTACTTCATCTGTTCCTCTGATTTATGGGTGTAGTGGGGGATTGACCCTATCATGTTTGAAAACCTGTAGAGTAACCTGAAATCCCATAAGAAATGTCAGGATACTGAGTTACAAACAGGCCAGTTTGAAGTCAAAGTTTAGATACTGTAGATTTCTGTGCCTGTGCAGGTAGGACCTGTCCTGAAAAGAGTTTAGCTCCTCCAATTACACTGGATAAAGGAACAGACCTAATGCATGTGTTAGGGCTTTTAATTTACACAGATCAGAATTTGATCAACTTGATATTGCAATTGTGAATATAGAAAGCTTTCAAAATTCACAATATAGTGTCCTAGGTGATTTGTGGAAATAAAATACCTAGAAATCTTGCACATTAACTATGCATATGTTTTTATATGCTTTCATTTCAGGTCTGATAAACTGATTTGTGTATCATCTGAATGCACTCGTTGTTTTAGAGTAATCAAGCCTGATTATAATTTTCCCTTCTTAGTCTCCTTTAAAACAACCCTAAACCCAAACAAAAATAACAATTTTCTCATCTTCTGGGGTAACATGCAAATGAACTGCTGACTCATAAGTGCTTGTGTTTTGCACAGATTGCCAGCCTGGGAGAAAATTATGAGGAGACTGTAACTTTCTGTAGCTTTTAAATTTTGTGGATGCCACTTGCTAATGTGTATGTGGGGTTTATGTCAGTGAAGGGGTCAGTATTTTATCCTCTAGGCCTTCCATCTAAAAAATTAACTTGTGATTAATTGCTCCATGCCACCATTACTGCAATGTAGATGGACTTTAAAAGCTTTTTGACAGAAAGATGCACCTTGGGGTTTTTTAAATGCGGTAGCTGTAGAGCACTCTGTAGTTTTATTTTGTATTTCTTATAGTGATTGAAAAATCAGCTTCAGTTAGGGTCACAGGATAATAATATCAGTTCTGTTCTTCTCCAAAGTTTGATTTTCTGTTTGTGTGTAAGAAGCTGACAACCATATCTGAAACTCATTGATTATCTGCTTATAATAGCTCATTGTCTTGATGGAACAGATCAACAAACCTTTTCCACTTTGTAGAATGTATTCCAAATAGCAACAAAATGGGGCCAAAATATTTGAAGTTCAATAAGAATAATGGTAATCTGGTTTATTTATTCTGAAAAAAAAGAGAGGTATTTAAAGAGTAACTTGTGATCCATTGAAATGGATCATGATTTTAGATGAAAGGAATCTTTCTCTTCACTGGTCTAAAGAGTGTATTTATCTGGAGGTTCTAGCATTGCCTCATAGTTTTATTTGCTTTTTCTCATAAATGAGATGAACATCTTAAAACAGTGCATCCATTCAATTAATGTTATTTAATCTACTGAGTCTAAGGTTTTCTCTCCTAGATTTTTTTTTTAATCTTGCAAAATCCATTGCCCCACACCAATCTTTAACAGTCATCCACATAACTTGAAATGTGCTGCTTCCTCATTAAATCTCACCAGATTAACATTGTTATTCAAGTGGGTGGGAGCGGATGGATTTCTTTTTTCTTTGTATTTAAAATCCAAATAATCTACTGGGTATTCTTGTTTCAGTTTCTTGGCCTTCTAATCTGTTCAAACATACCAGAAAAGAGAAATGTATCCTTTCCCCAGTGAAACCAAGGCAACCTAGAGAATGTCTTTGCTGAAGAGCACAACTGACTGTCACAAATCAAAACAAATTGATAAACTACAGTTTGCAAATCACTGCAATAGGAAATTAATGTAGTGACTTGGAATAAAGCAGATTTCAGCACTTTTGGACAACTGCATGCCGCCAGCTGCAAAAGAAAATTTTGTTTCTTTGTCATTGAATATACAGAGATTTTTATATAAACAGAATCGAATCCTTTCAAGAATCTGTGTTTGATCACAAAAGAATGAAATGATACTTCACAACAGATCTGATAAATGAGATATTTATATACGAACAGGCCCACTGATTTACCTCTGATTTTTCAAGAATTTTTGAAAAGCAAAGTAGAAAGAAATTTAGTGCTCTGCTGTTTATTCCGGGAAGCCAGTGTTTGAGCCATGTGCTGTAAGTGACTCAAATCTGGATGTTTGAATTTCTTGTCAATATTTTGACAGAATGGATGTAATAGTCAGCCTTAAAATCAGTTAAAATTGTGGGCCAGGATGCCTGTGAATATAGCTCAAAGATGTGTATCATCCTAGGATACTGGCATTTGGTTTTGGTACTTCATCACAGCAAAAAGCAGCAGTGAAATTTGGATCTGTCAGAGAAAGATTTTGTTTTAAGAAGTAACAATTTTAGTGGTCAGTCCTCTAATGTTAGTATTTCGTAAAAAACCCAGAGAAATTTTGATATCAGTATGTCTACCTTGCATTAGTCCATATAAACACTTGGAGTAACAAATTGTGGCTGAAATGAAACCAGTTGGCATTCCGACATGGATCCCAATGGAGATATGGCTATTCCTGTCCTGTACTCCCCTTGCTGTGGCTGGGCAACTTAGCTACCCTTAGCTACCTCTGAGTTTGAGTGACAGGAAAAATGAACTAACCAGAGCTCTGCTGTGATGCGGCAGCATTGCAACATCATGCTCGGAGAATGTTACCAAGAAAATACATGTGAGTTCATCTTTCACTTTTAAATGAGTCAGGTTTCCCTTAGAGCCTTTCGGTTAGAAGAGAGAAATAAATACTTACCAAAGGCTACTGATAAAATCTACACTTCTTCTTCTCTCTCTCTCTTTTTTTT
>RSEF01000002.1:95837338-95873089 GCA_003993805.1 Himantopus leucocephalus
TTTTCCCCCATGAAGTTGCTTGAATGTTCCCCATTGAGCTACTCGTTAGTGTAGAAGTCAGCTTCTTACTAAATAAAATGGTATCACTAAGTGCTTGTTAGCTGAAGAGATGGCCTGTAACTGCACATTTAAGTTAATTTTAGCAACTATTCAGACAAATTCTCACCTCCTCCCCTTCACAGATATGTTCTAATTCCCTGGGAAAAAGGCAGAAAAACGCCTGAAAAGGATGTTTCCAATTAGTGTGGCTTTAAATTCTGCCTCTCTCTGCCAGATAATTGAATAAAATGTAATACATTCTTTTGATCTTTGTCGAGATGATGTAGGCTGTAGATATTGTTTCGTTATACAGTTCATGTTGACGTTGATAGTATTATGCAACTTATAGCTTCTTTGGCACAGCTCTGGAATCAAGTGTTCAGCAGTGATTAATGACCAAGAATACACAGACCTACTGTTGAGTCTAGGATCTCTCTAATCTCTGCTCCTGTTCTTTCTCTCAATTCCAGCATTAGTTAATGCGGCTTCTGTGAACACATCATTTCTGGTGACTTGTCATACAGCTTGTACTGCCAGCAGATATCATAGTGGTAGCACAGAGCTAATGATCATTAAAATCTCAGTTGTCTTAATTCTTGCCTATTACTGTATCTTTGATGCCCTTTCTCTGCTTTGAAATTTTTTATTCAGTGTTTCACATAGAAAAGAATTTTAAACCTGTGCTAGACTTTTTTTTCTAGTCCTTACACAATGTACAATCAATTAATACCCTTTGATATGTTATGCCAATTAAGTGATATGTGCGTTAATATAAATATTTAATTGTTAAAGGAGAGATCACTTTGTCCTAAAGCTTTAATTAAATTAGATGCTTCTCAGATGATTGCCAAGATGAAACAGTCCATTATGAACATTTGCCACTGCAGGAGATTTCTGCTTATTGAAAGACAAAAGGGTAATTTCATCTAGGATTGTTGCAAACTGTACGAGTCCTTCATACTGATAAGGGAATTCTCCCTCTTTTAACCTTGATATGTACTGTAGTAATGAATTTATGAATCTTTAAAGTCAGTCACATCATTAAAGTGAGGATATGATGTTAGCACTGTCAAGTAAACGATAAGGATGGAAATTTATCTACATAACAGTTAAAGAGATCAGAGTCAGTACCAATTTGTCAATAATTACCATTGCTTTACAAAGCAAAACTGACATGATAAAAGTAGGCAGCTATGGGTCTTTATTGTATACCAACTGGAGCTTGAATCTTTCCAATGACATAGCCTTCGTATTGCAAACTGGAGTTTTAGGAAAACTACATATCCTTGATACTGGGCTGCTGAGGCACCTAAACTATAACTCCCATGAGATACCTCTACGGTAATATGGAATCCAAGTGTTTCATTATTAATCCAAAATATTTCTGGTTTGGGGCAAAATGTTCCTGTATTGCAGTTTTTCCTAATTATCTGAACATCTTCCAGAAATCAGAAACTTTTTTTTTCGCTATGCTGTAGATTCTCTAGTCATGCATATATCTCTCACAGAAAACACGTCACAGCAGTTTCCTTCAAAATATAGTACAGCTATGCATAATGTATGATAAGACTAGAGACGTGTGCTATGTGAATCAAAGTTTTAATGTCCTAGTTTTCCAGTTATTATTATCTATTCACTGTGTTTTTAAAGGAGCTCTGATTAAGAACCATGTCAGTTGTGACAAGCGATAAAGCCAAGCAAGACTTTCAGTGAGAACCTGCAAAAGACTCTGAACATGTTTTAATATTAAAATCATTATTGGGGAACCTGGTTCTTATTTTGCCAGGGGGAAGAGGATTGCATCAATAAAACCCTACTTGCTGACAACGTGTTGTCACCGAAGATCTTGGGGCAAGGAAATTCAAAGCACAATAGGTTTTCTCTTTGTGTCTGAGACGGCAGTTCTTACTCAAATGGTTGGTCTGTATTTGCTTCTTTGTATTCATTGACCAGGTGTCCAAAGAGAGAATGCAAAAATCCAACCCTTCTTGTCACCTTAGGACATACTGCTAAGTNCCCTTCTTGTCACCTTAGGACATACTGCTAAGTAGCTGAATGCCTGGCTTGACTTGAAGTCTTCTCTGCCTCCTTGCTCTGCAGAGCATACAAATGTCAGCAAGGCTATTTAAATATAAAATAAAAGCTCAGCTTCACATCTGAGTGCAACCCTGTTGTGGCATAGTTGGAACTGGACCCTCTCTGGTTACCTGAAATATTTCCTTTCCTCAATATCAGACTCTGTTACTCAGAGTCTGCTTGGAAGTTTAGGTTCAGCGCCGTTCTGACATAGGCTGCAGCCTTGAGGCTATTTCAGCCGTTTCAGTTGCTCACCCTCTGGGGTAGACACCTTGAAATAGTCAACAGTGTGTCTGATGCCAAGGTTATGTCTACATAGTGAGGGAAGTTGTATCTAGATTAAAATGCAAGTGACAATCAAACACTTTGCTATTTCTGCAGGAATATTGGGAACGGTTCTCTCAATAATGTGAGATGCTCTTCCGTTCTGCTGTAGGGCAAGATGTGACCGCTTAAGCAGCGGTGAGGGATTTCTGTTGTTCCTGGGGTCTTGTCCAAGTAGATAGTGAAGGAACAGATTTGTGAAAGTGCTTTTAGAGTCCCAGGGATGGAACAAGTCTGAAATTAATTATTTTAGGTACCTGGATAATTCTATTGCCATATTGTTTTCTTTAATGAAAATTGTATTTAGTGAGCAGTATATTACTGAGTGTATTTATCGAGGAATAAACAAATTTTATTTGATAATTTCCATATTTTTATAGTTGATGGTAACTGCAAAAAAGAGAGCAGTGCAAAACTGTTTGACATACTACAAATGAGAATTTATTCTGTTTTATTTAAGAATTTTAAGTATCATTAAAACAGTAAGTTAGAGAAGGTGCTATTTGGCTGAATGCTTTGGCATCCACTAGCAAGGCAGCTGATAAATCTCTGTTAAAACATCGTTTGAAAACCTAATACATGGAATGAGTGCTTACTGGGGTCTGGATGGTCACTGTTCGTTTTTCTAGCTGCATTGTTTTGTTCTACCAGGGACAGTAAAAGGAGAAAAGGACTGTTGCGAGTGCTGAGCATGAGGGTCAGCATGAAGGTCAAGTTGAGAAAGTGGGAAGGAAGCAGACCAGTGAGGGAGTAATGCGTAGGTTTTGTTATAGATATAGGCAGAGTCAGCGTAAACAGTGAGGGAAACGTGTACATTTTAAATGCATTCAAGACTGACTTTTCAGTCTGAAGTTATTGCAGTTTTGCATGCATCGGCTGAAGGGAGGGAAGTTAACAAGTCACAAGACAAGCTTCAATAATGTGATTGATCTTTTTTTCTGGAAAATCATCCTGATTTTGAGTGGAATCGACTGTATGCTTTTGGATCTACTGAAGCTGAGAGCACTGGGTATTCTAAGTCCTTTGCCCAGCCCAAAAAGGATGAATGGGCAGACCAGTTGCTCCTCTGGCTGCACTGGATCTCAGTGGCTGCCACCACCCAGATGCAGTCTGGGGAGAAGGAGCTGGCAACCAGAGGGCTGGGAGTTGCTCTGAGGGAACTCCTGTTCAGGCAAGGGGAAAGAGTGCCCTTGGGGAAGATAGGAGAGAGAGGAGGACACTGCAGCGCAAGGTGCCTACAAAATAAAGGAGCAGACCCACACAGTGGGGAGGGATCAGGACAAGCTGACGCTGCTTAATGTCCCGTTTCTCATTGGAAAGGGTGGGCCTTGCTTCCCCATCTCTGTCCTTGCCCAGTAGAGCCAAGGTAGAACTGACAAGAGGAAGTGTCAAGGAAAACCTGCTCTTCATCTCCTGCCAGTTTCCTCTCCTCCTGCTGCCCTTGCCCATGCCTGCCTCTGCTAATGGCAGTAAGGCTGGAGGGCAAGGCATGTCCATTTACTCATGGAGGTGAACCTCACATATCAACAGCAGTAGCTGGTTTTGTCAGGGAAATTGTGTGCAATGGCACCTGGGCTGGGCAAGGGCAACTAGAGAAGACTCTGAATCTAAGTCTAGACAGAACCAAGTGTGACAGTCTGCGGAGAAGATTTTCCAAGGCCAATAAAATGCCATAAGCTTGGACATCCGCTTGACAGCTGACTTCAGCTGTTAACTGAGATACCCACCTTTAAAGAGCTTGCCTGCCCATAGCATGGGAAAGGCTGCATTGGAGCTGCGGTGGGGTTGCTTTTGATGCCTTCTGCCAATGGAGGGAAGGCACGGTGCACTCTCTGTTGTGTGCCACTTTGCTTTCCCTCTGCCCGTGTCCTCATTCCTCTCCTTGTTGATGATGCTCAGCAAAGCATCATCAGGATTAGGCAAGCAGCACATCAAAGTTGGTGCGGATTCATTGAGCTGTCCTTACCAGCCTCAGACTGACTCAAAACGCTGCTACCCAGGGAAAATTCCACACAGGAATGGCTCATGCCCTTCTCCTCATGCAGCATTGTCCTGAGGCTGCACAAAACGGCACAAGCACACATAGACTGCACTTAGCTGGTTGCAGAATGTAATGTCAACCATCCTGCATTGTATAGTTGTGAAATGTGGGAAAAGCATAGTGTTTGCCATGTTTTAAGCGAAACACCCTTTACATTGGAACCTGCTGAAACAAGCGACTTCTGTGCGAATGGGCTGTCGTGCATACCCACATAGTGAATTAGAGTAACCCCAATCAAATCAAGAATACAAGTCTGAGGAGAGAGGAGACTTTGTTTGTATAAACATTACTCTTGCACATGCAGATTGGTGCCGGCTTACCGCATTGATGGGGTTTTGTGCACACAGTCTTTGCAAATAACTGCACGTGCAAACTCTTTGTTTGCAAATTTGGAAGTCAGCTGAAAATTACGCCTCAAGCAATTTTTTTTCATAGCTGTGTACTAAAAAGTGTCTGATGCCCTGTATAATGCAATGAAGAAGCTCACGCAGAACACTGATCTGCACTGACAGTATTTTTTTATATTTACTTCTATGCTGGCCTTGTGATTCAGTATGATGTGGGTGAGATGTTTGTACTAGTACACAGGAAACCCTTGAACATGGAAAATAGTACTTACTAAAATAGATCACGTTCCCAAGGGGGAAACGGCAAAATGACATGAGATTCATAGAATAAGGAATAACTGAAATTGCCCAATTATTTAAACTGAGGTATTTTTCTATCAATATAAGATCTTGCTGAGCTTCTGGAGCATAATTTAGAATAAGCATTTTGCCTGCAGTTCACAATATAAATATTTTATATGATCTCTCACACTGTTAGAATAATAGAGGTAGTGTTATTTAATCCACTCCTGGCAAATCAGATGCTTGCCAGAATGCATAAAGCACTCAAGGAACTGGTTTTGTTGTAGTTGAAACTAGTTGGTAGAATGATTTATCTGAAGTTAGATTCCTCATTGTGGAATTGGATTTGATGATGCTTGTGAGACACAATTTAAGGTTGTATTGAAAGCTCATAAAAAAAATACGTAGTCGATGGGAATGTTGTTAACAACAGAAGGATGAAAAAAGCCTCCCTAAAAGGAAAGCAGGTAAAGCAAGAGTCTTGGCTGGGTAGGAGGGCAGGGAAGGGGCTGGAAGAGACTCCACGTCTGTGAATTCATTGAGTTGGACTTAGCAGAAATTGAGACCACAGATAAATGGAGTTGAGTACACCTTTTCAAAAGCAGTTGCAAGCATAGGAACTACAAGCCGTAGCAGAAAGCATGCTACTGGTATGATTTCTGTTTTGTGGTCTCAGAAAGTGTGTTGCAATCCTACAGGGATGGAGAAGTTCAAAGTTCAAAGCTTTTCCTAAAAATACAGCCTTTGGAGTATATTTTAATACCTCTCATGTGACAGTCATTGTCTCTCTTATTCTTTACCTGCAGCACATGTTTCAGTTGCCTATAGCTGATATACAGCCCTTGGGTCTGAGGTGGGTATTTGGGTGTCATAGGAGTTAGGGTAGGTGGTCCACATATTCCTTCGTTAGCTTCCATTTCTACAAAGTGGAGAGGAGGTGAATGTTGATTGCTAAGCACTATAATTTTGCACACTTGAGCCAGGGTTTAGTAATCAGAATAGCATTACTGCTAAAATCCTGTGGAAAACATTTGATGCTACGCCCTGAGGTGATTGTGCCTAAAGCTGTTATACATAGGGATTGATAAAAAGATGACCATTTGTTGTGTGCATTTGTTATGTGATATGTCATTCAGCACTCTTCTGTTTATTTACACTTTTTCTTTCCTGCTTATTGTAGCTTTTATTAATGTGTTTGATAACATGGCACCAGCTGCAAGGCAGAAATGTTTACTCTGTTGTGGTTTTGTTGAACTTTTCAGTATAGATTAAAAAACTTCAGCAACCCCTGGATGGATAGGTTTGAGTTGGAAATTCACGTGTGAGTAACAAATATTATAATGCAGATGAGCCAGACAGGAGAAAGGGAAATTTATAATAAGGAACTCCTCTGGCAGTATTAATCTGCCTCATGTAGACTGCGTGATGAATCATCCCACATCGCCACAAGGACTGCTGCTGCTGCTGAGCTCTGTCAGCAAGTGGGACAATAAAAAGCGTGCACGGAAGGGTGGAGGGGAGGGCATATGCGAGGGATTAGGAAAGGGACAAAGAAAGAACAGCTATTTAAAACTGGACATTTCAGCCCTGGCCAGTAGTTCGTGTTATATATAATTCATCCAATTTATTGGGTAAATCATTTCATATGCTCCATGAAATGCAATTTGCTTCCATGGCCAAGCATGACAAAGGTTTCACAGAATTGCAGTTGGCAAAGAGCTCTTCTAGGATAGTTAATTCAGGGCCTGTGAGATTGCTGAGGCGTCTTGTCAGAACATTAAATAATCACACAATGTCATGAGGGAATATCTAATTAAGAGCCCAATTTCTCAAGGGTCTGAGTACCTGTTACAATGTGCTGAAAACCCTTAATTCCCACCGACAAGAGCGGCAGTTTAGGGTGTTCCCAGCAGGCATTTAATAGGATTGTGCCCTTACTTCATTTGGCCGGGGTAAGTCCAGGCCAGTCAGGTGAAGCGACAGTAATCAAACAAGACAAGATAATGACAAATAGGGTTACATCCCAGCAGGAATGTTATTACTTGCAGATGATGGAACATACACCAGTGTGAAGCCCCTGTAAAAAATTAGGGCCAGATTTAAGGGTACACTCTTAGGGGTTAAATTTGTACCTTTGAGGAAGATCTGCCTGTACTCACCCCATGCAAAGGATCTGTAAAAGGCAACATGAATCCTTTAGCAGCCCAGATTGTCGTCCTGTAGGAATAAGTGACAGAGCTCCCATCCATGGTTCGGTCCCAAGGACTTCAGTGATTTAAACAACCTCATGACGGCTGCCTGCCTTACAAAGGTGAATGGCATTTCATCCAGTGTTTGGGAAGCATAAAGCTTGAGTAGAGTAATTTCAGGGAAATTTGGGTGCTGAAGTTCCCTGAGCAGCATTCTTGGTGTGACTCAAGAGATAGAACAAAATTTGAGGTGGACAGATGGAGACTTATCAGTGAGACTTTTGTCCCTTCTTATATACCTGCAGCTATATAAAGGAGAAGGATGTTAGATGCAATCAGAAGAGAATAGACATTGTAAGTTGGCTTATGATACTTCTCTTAGGCAGAGACAAAGGTAGAAATGGTGTTCTTTTTTTGGTATGAAGAAGCGTTACAAAAGGAGTAAATGAGAAAGGAGCATGGCATTATGTTAAGCACTTTTGGGAGAGTGAAAAGTTAAAATCAATCTCTGTGTTGTCAGGCTCTTAAGTGAGGAATGATGCATTAGTCTACCTGATTTTATTTGATTTGTTGGGAAACCAGAGCTGCTGTGCTGTTTCTTGAACAGAATTATAGGCTTCATTTAAAGAGAGATGCAAAGCGCACACATCATTCTGGAAGAGATCAACATAAGCGTTTTCTATATCATGAGTAATGTTTACTGGAAGAAATCAAATTACTGTTACACAGACCATCTGTTTTCTTTGCATGCAATCATGTAAGTGTTTTAGGACAAGCCATCCTATTTAATCAATTGTAAGTCTCTTATGGGAAGGCACTGTTTTCTGTAATAAAATCTATTTTTATGATAAATGTAAGAGTTTTAAATGCTGGTTTCCTCTGCATAAATATAGTGTACATATTGTTCATAACATAAAGAGTAGGGGTGTACAATATTAGTTATTATCTGTCAAGAACTTAATTTTAGGGCTTTTTCGGTAGCCGTTTTTGGATATTTGTTAGTTCTGCAACTCATTGGTGTTCAACTATTATAGCAAATAATATAATCAGTAAAATTGTCCCTGTATAGCCTGGGAAGTTGCTTCCTACCTACATTTAGTAAATATAGTGTATCAGGTCTCTATTTTGTAGCATGCCTACTGTGATAAAGGTGAATACCAGGGAAGATGATTGTCCATTGTCTATATGCTTACATTTGGAAAGACCTAAGAAAAAAAGGCATGGCTCGTTGGAAAACGACCCCGTGGAATGACATTAGAGAAAGCTGAATTTATGGCATAAGAAGAAGTCAATGACAGAGCGTGAGATTTACTTCATGTTTAAAGGTAGCACATTCATGGATGTATATGGTCCTGTTCGTATTAGTGGATGCTTAGTTGACCCTGCCATTTTATTTTTTTATCACTTCTGTTGGCTTCCCTGATTTGTACATTGTCTTTAGGTACACATAGGTTGCTCATGGTTTCAGAGGATACTGAAGGTCTGCAACTTAAGCAAAGTCTCCTCTGATTTCAAAAGAAGCTGTGACCGTGCAATACCAGAAGTTGCACTGTACTGTATCAAATGCCCCTGAAATAAAAGAAAGGAAAAAGAACTGTAAGTAACACAATTGGAAATTCCCCAAGAAGGCTGGCTGTCCTTCTCAATGAGGTCGACAAGCCTGAATTTCATTTGTTCAGACACTTCCAAATCAATAGTATTTTGTCTGAATAATTAGATGCTTACTCAGGCTTGAAAAGTGTATGGTGCTAAATTCTTGCTTTTTCTTGGGTAAACATGAAGAGGCAAAGAGGGAGAAACAGATGGAGCATGCACCTGAAAAAATGATAGTGCCTACACTCTGGTGCCATTCCATGGTACAGTGGAAGCTTTCTACCCAGGGAAATATCAGGTGAAATGAAAGGCCCCTGTAAGTCCTTTTGTGAAGGCTGGACCCGAGATCTCCATGTCCTATCTATGCCCACTTATTATAGTGTCACTTGTGAACTGCCAGTATTTGGCACAGGGAAAGCTGACTACCAAACTGTGCTAATCAATCCTAGCACCTACCTAGACTTGGAGCTTACCTAGATGAGTCAAGAATCTGATGAGAACTAGGTCGTCAGTTAATCTTCTTTTATTGGTCTGCATTAATTCAGTGAAAGAAAAAAAAGCAGAACAAGGTGAATGGCTTACAAAATCATATAGGTAATAGAGAGTGAAAGATAAAGCAAAACACAAAAATGCAATTAGTAGTGGTCTAACAGTTTTACCCCGTTCAGAGTATTTTCTATTCAAATTCAGCATCTTTTCTTTCAGAAAAGTATTAAGAGATAAATTGGTACATTTATCTTTTTTTCTGGTTTTTCTTTTTACTTCCATCCTTTATTCAGAGGGAAGGAAACTGCAGGGAAACTGAGTATTTCATAGAATCCTGTTGGTTAGAACAAACCTCTGGAGGGCAACAACAATGTCCTAGTCCAAGCAAGGGAAACAGATAATGTTGCTCTGGGCCTTGTTCAGTTGAGTTTGGAGGATCTACAAAGATGGAGATTCACCAGCCTCTCCCAACTACCTGTTCCTCAGTTTTGCTTTTACTGCCGGTTTTTCCTTAGAAGTTCATCTGGTCACTCGTGTCCCTCCCCAGTTTCATCCAGCTGAGGTCTGGCTTTCCCAATTTCATCCAAGCAGGTCAGAACAAGGAAGTTCTGCACTGCTCCCAGGCAACCCTCCCAGCCTCTTCATCCTCTGTCTGTCCACACTGCCCTTCTGCTCTGCCTACATGACTTTCCACATGGGGAGATGGGATGTCTCTGTGCAATGGGGAGGCTGTCCTCAGTGAGCAGCTTGATCTTCTGGGTCCCTCTGCTGTCTTCGTTTTCAGGAGACACATTTCACTTTGAGCTGGCAAAAAAATTGATGCAAATGTTGGGTTTAGGTTTTTCAGGTCATCCTTCTTACTTCCCACCCTTCCATCTTCACATCCCCAAATCTTTTTCAGCAAGATATAGCAGTGTAATCTGAAGGATATGAAAATGTATTTCCACAAGATTTTTTTTTTAGCATGATTTTTCATTTGTATGTGAGTAAATTTACTATAAATTTGGGGCTTTCTTAAGTGTTTGCTTAGAAGTTGCCAAGTATTTTGAATTTTTTTCAGGAATTTCTCTTTTTTTTTAGCCAGAACTTTGGAGCAGTCACTATGAGTTCTCTAACAGCTTCAGTAGAATAGGCACTATGTTTTCCAGTTGTATGGTTGGGTTTTATCCAAGAAAAATATATTGATGTATTTACAGTTGTCATAGAATATATTGGACTAGTTCTAGGAACAGTAAATGCTCAGAAATTATCATATTTTTATTATTAAGAACTAATTCAGCAAAATTACTTCATTTGCTTAGTGGTAAAGAGAGTGGTAAACTATGAATTACNTTGATGTATTTACAGTTGTCATAGAATATATTGGACTAGTTCTAAGAACAGTAAATGCTCAGAAATTTATCATATTTTTATTATTAAGAACTAATTCAGCAAAATTACCTCATTTGCTTAGTGGTAAAGAGAGTGGTAAACTATGAATTATGTTGTCATAGTTACACTATATTTTGATATAGTAGTTGTGTTCTTCTGAACAGTAATAAAATAATTTGCTCAACAAGCAATTACAATGAATATCTTAAAATAAAAGTACAGAACTCCTGACTCCATTTTGACTGCAGTAAGTAGAGAATACTGCTGCTTATTTTAAGAATTTCCTGTGTCTGCAGTGCTGATTACACTGAAGTGGGAATCAATGACAAGGTGCCATACAGGAGACTTTATTTATAGTATCTTTATAACTGATCTAAAGTGAGACAATAGATTTTGATACCCATGACCTTTAATAGAAACATCTCTGAAAAGAAGTTTCCAATTTCACCTCCAAAGCTACCCCTAGTGAAAGTACTTTGTATTTTAGGCTTTGTGAGGATATTAAAATAATTACCCATTCTTGGTTGGTTTCTTTTTTTCTGAATTATTCTAGTCCCTTTGCTATTCAGTCGACAAATCAGAAAAATTATTCAGGGACACTCTGAAAACCTCAAAGCTAGGCATTTGCCCATTTCTGCTTTTAATAATGTTCTTAAATGTAATATGTTTGGGGGTTTGCATGTTTTCTTTTCTTCACTTGACCCACGGCAGCCCAGTGGTCGTAGAGGACATGATTCATGTGTGCATTCCAAATTCTCCTCTTCCACTTCTCTACCAGATGCACCAATTTTCTGAAGGAGGTGGAGCAGAAAAGTGCCATAGAAGATTATCATGCTTGACTTTGTACTGGTCTCCCACAGATCACTTGGTGGTACAGGGAGGAAAAGAGGGAAACAGAAATGCTTGGTCATCATTCTGAAATATATTTATGTCAGACCAGTTCATCCTTAAAAAGGAAAAGTCTATAGGTATTCAAAAACCCACAAAACCAATGAATAATCTTTAAGGAAGACATTCTGGAGAAAAAAAAAAGAAGTAGAAAAGATAGTTTAGAGAAGGTACAGGAAAGAGAATATGCATAGAATGATGTGTTGAATGAATATTTCAGAAAGGATCATAGTCATTGCTGTAGTATCTGAACAGCGGGACAGAAACTTCAAAAATAAATGCGTTTAACACTGATGAAAGAAAAACTTATTTGAAATGGGCTCAGTTAACTAGTAGAATTGATTGATATAAGATACTATTGAGTAGAACCATGGAAACTTTCCTCACACGTATTATTTTTATACAATTAAACAGGGCAGCATAAAAGATTCTGTCACTTATTAAGCAATGATCCCCCCAGGCTGCTTATTTGGAAACCATCTCTTGGGGTTTTTATTCCTTGATATTAGCTACAGTTGAAGGCAGGAGGTAGGAACTACTTGAATTATAGTACGATTTGAAGTGATTGTTTCAGTGCCTTCATATACCATGTTTGCTCTCTGTATCCTCTCTGTCACAGGAGACTGTCTTACACCCAGAACAAGAAACATAAGTTCACTTGGCTACCCCATATCTCTAAGGGACCCGATGCATGAGTGGACTAGAGAAAGGAAAGAGAGAAAAACTCCAGACACCTACAGGTCATCTTGCTGGCAGGGTGAGTAAATGTCCCGGCATATCGGTCTTGTGTTGTCAGGTACGCAACGAGCGATCCTGCTTTAAGCGTTCCCTCAGAAATTTCCTCTCCAGTAATTTTTGAGAAAAAGATGATAAAAATGTCTCCTCTTTCCAGGTCTCTGACACTGGTACCCCACATGTGTTCAGAAGTATTAAGCCAGATGCTTCCTATGTTTTCAGTTTTAAGCCTTGAACATGGATTTAATAGAATAGGCGGTTCTGTGTCATGGGGATTTTTATGCATGTTGTGCTGTTAAGGCCCTTTTCGGATTGGGTGGGTGAAAGAGAAATATCTAACTATTACCGAATCAGTCCAAACTCCTCATGACTCAAAAAAGATCCAAAAGAAGAAAGGAAGAAAACTCATTTTCCCAGTGCAGACTGTACTTAGACTCCTACAGCTCTGGACCTGTGTTCCCTGCTTTCCCTAGGCAATTTTTTCTTGCTTACGAAATGCAATGGAAAAAATTACTAGAAGAGAAGCAAATGTGTAGTCGACTTATGTGATAGTCAGAACCTAATTGTACAATCCACTTTTCTTTCTTTGGGTTTGCCTGTTCCAAAAAGTGGTAGAGGCAGAGACCACAGCAGAGCCTGGAGCATTTTCTCCAGTTCACAGAAGGGAGGTCTGTCAAGTACCAACAAGCCAATCCAACAGATTCATGAGTCCCATGTACAGAGGATTACTTGTTTTTCAAAAAGTTGATCCAAATCGAAACAGATGACTAACACGGCAGAAAATCCAGGCAAAACCTAAAGATTACCTCGGAGTCCTCCCTGTGGTTGTTTGAGTCTCTACAAAAGACATAATAAAAATGTTGCCCTCCTCCACTGGGATGCCTGAAAGTCACCCTGAGTGTGTGATTCCCCATCGTATGTGATCCTGCCCATTTCTGTACCCTAAACACTGGCAGGGCCCATCTGCTTCTGTCTTCTCTGCTGGGACAGAAAGGCATGAGCTGAATGAGTAGAGCAAACCCATCTTCCCTGCAACCCCGGCCCAGTGGACACTTTTTTTTTAAAAGAAAATGTAGAGCAGCTGAATTATGGTTTTAGCTGTGTGACAGCCCTCCCCAGCTAGGAACCTTAAGGCAATTTGCCAGAGCCTGCAACAGAGCAGAACTAAACAAAGGGTGCTCCAGAGGACAGG
Source organism: Himantopus leucocephalus (assembly GCA_003993805.1). Taxonomy (NCBI): domain Eukaryota; kingdom Metazoa; phylum Chordata; class Aves; order Charadriiformes; family Recurvirostridae; genus Himantopus; species Himantopus leucocephalus. Next base: position 95,850,902 of record RSEF01000002.1, read on the forward strand.
TACTTTCCTGCCAACAGCTCTCTGATATGCAATGCAGTATCTACCAGTACAATAGTGCCTTTACAATTGCTACTAGACGATGTGTTTAGTATAATATTAGGCTGTTTTTCTTAGCATACAAGCAATGTTTTGACACTGATGAAAGTCTGCTTTATCTTATTGCAAGTTCTTTGAGGGGATCTGTGTAAACACAAAGGTTGTCTGGACTTTGCCTTACTCTCCAGTTAGAAGAAGGGGAATTGTGCTATTTTTGCACTTTGTTTTGTTTTGTTTACAGTAAGTACTGCTCTAATTGTGCTGAAAGGTTATGCTGGTGCACAGAATTTTTACAGAAATTGGGTTATTCCATTGCCCACTCTGAATGCGACAGCAACAGCAACAACAGCCTTGCTCTATGTTGCTGGATTCTGGGATCCATAGGAAAAGGTGTTCAGGGACTGGGGATTCACTTTTCTGCTCTAGCAGCTGCTTCTTGCCTCCTTGTGGAAAAGGCAGTGGCGCAGATATAGCCTGTGGGCACAGGTTTGTCCATGCTTCATAAATAACACAGTGTCTTCTTCAAGAATGTAATTATACTCTCTTGTTTTAATACAGTAGTGTACTTTCTGAACCACCACTTATTTCCCTCTTAGTTCTACTTTATTTTATACAATATCTGTGAAATGGAGATGGGCTTGACTGCATTGATACCGTATTGCCATTAAGTGAGGGCCAATATGACTGAGAACAATAAAGGTGTTCAGTAAAGGTGTCAACATAGTTGAAGATTAAAGTTAATATTATTTTTATTCTTAAAATCATTTCTATGTGTATTGCTTTTGCAATTCACATATAAAATAAAATCGTCCTCAAACTGAAATCTTATTGAAGCTTCATGAACATTACTACAGGGAAAATAAAGAAGTGGGTAAATGATTAAATGTATAATTAAAGCTTTCGCATTTAATCCTGTCACTGCAGTGATTTATGGTTTCCATTATTTTGTCTAAGTAAAGCACTTCTTTTTTTCTAGCGTTTTTTCTTTCCTTCATTGTTGTTAGTGTCTGTAATCTTATTGTAAGGAAATTTATCACAAGGACAACATTTTTGTCCTCAGCTGCAAGGTACAGAGGAGAATTAAATCAAAACATAGAAGATGCAATACACTTCCCACTGCAGTTGGTGGGAAAATTGTGAAGTGTTTACAATATTGGACCAGAAATGTTTTATGTGTACGAACAAAGGGCAGGATGTAGTCTCTGTGCTTCTCTGCTGTCATATTTAGGCCTGAAACAGGTGTCTTCAGTAGCCAGTCCCAGGAAGGCTCAATAAAGACATAGGGCTGGGACACACAATCTCCCTCTGTAGTGCATGCCAGGATTGGGTGGAACCCAGCAAATGCAGCAGAAACTGCCTTGAAATAGCCCATAGCAACGGCCGAGCACAGACCAGTTCCTACAGGCTGCAGAGTCCAGGCTCTTCTCCAGAGGTAGGTCCCCATAGAAGGGTTTTTTAAAAGGACCCGTCAGGCTTCGTGGTCATCCTTGCAGCCTGCCAGATATGTGGGAACTCATTGCTTTTGTGATACTGAGGGCTCTTCCCTTCCTCACCAAGTTGCCCAGCCATGGGGCTGTGCTATCCTCTTGCGAGTCTTTCTACCAGCTGCATGAAATTTGCAACCTACGTCACTCTTGCAGGGCTGTAGTGGGACTAGTGGATCACTCCCCACTCCTGTTTTCCAGACCAGCTTGTAGTTCTGCTGGAAAGTGGGTGTCCATGCCACCTAAGAGTGGGGAGAGACTGGAAACGAGATCCCTCACACCCAAGTGAGTGCTCCAGCTGTATGCTTTTGTAATACAGGATACTGCCTCTTCCAGTTGCACCCTAGAAAACAAGGGTATTTTCCAAGAAGTGCCAATTTGCCTGTCTGTTAGGTGTACTCTGAGCAGATCTGAGATTTTGGGGCTCAGGTGTTGTTCCAGGGTTGCAGGGGCTCCTGAATTTGAGATGAGCACCTTGTTGCTGAGGTGGAGATGTTTATGGGACTTCAAAGAGTAGGTCAGAGTGAGAAATTAGCTTCCGCAGCCACAGAACAAGTGTTTTCTGGTGGCAGTTGTCATATTCAGACATGTAAATTTGTATGTGGTCCAAACTTCCTCTTGACCAAGAACCCACCTAAAGAAATAAGATTTCTTCTTCTACCAACATATGGTACTACGATTCCCCTCTTAGTGTCATTTCACATGAGAATTGCTGTTCTTTTCCAGACTATTGCAGGATTAAATAGCTTGGGTTTTATTTTTGGTGGGAGTTTGAATTCACACCCGTGTAAACTTCACCTAGAGCTGTTAACCAGAGCAGAAAAAATATGCTGTCTTGTCTTCACCGTTTTACCCTAAATATGGCTTATAGATACACTTACTGACAGTTCACAGCGGTGTTTAATACAGTTTAATTATGCTCTGTTGAAGGCATTCTAATTTACATTCTCTATACATATATATATACATATATATATATGTATAATTTTACAGTGTTTCTTCTTATTCTTTGTTTAACTGAAAGTATTTGGGCCATTTTGTTTTCATCCTCTGCAACAATTACAGTAGAAACTTCTGAGAAGAAGAAATCTTTACAGAATTGTGGCAGAATAAAAAAGCACAAAAGTGAGTTTTCTTGAGAAATGGTTATGTAGAAAAGGACTTCTGTTTTGTCTTTCTGTAGCATGTCTCTTAGCCTTTTGGGCAAGTTTTTCATTGCCCTAGTATTTTTCAGTTCATTTCTTTTTTGTTGTTATTTCTTTCTTCCTTTTTTTTTATTTTTTCCTGGCACAGTGTTTTAAGATAGGTAACCAACAAGAACAAGCTGTTCCAGGAAGTTATAAGAAGTCATAACTTCAGTACTGCCTTTCATAATATTTTTGGGGGACGATATTGCTGCTTTATGAGCAAATGTACGGTCTGTTTTAGGGAAGAACTTGTTTACATGAAACTTTGTGATATTTCCTTGAGTGAGAATAGCTAGTTTAAAATCTAGCAAGCTGCATGAGAAGTTCCTGTTACTCTACTTGATCAGCAAACCTTTAATTGGCAGCCTGGCATTCTCCCTGCCGTTGCAGTCTCCATTTGGATCAGAGGTCTCTCAAGTTTTCCTAACAGTGTTCTTCAGCCCTGACTAACCTAAGTAATGGTTTGTCTTTACCACCCCTTCAGAATAATAATTAAATATCTGTAACAGATCCAGGCCTACAGCAGTATTGTGTTGTATCCACTTATTTACCTCTTGCTATTGTTGAAAGTCTCTTGGTGTTAACTCATTTTATGGGTACAAAATATAAGTGTAGTATCAGGTGCCCTTTAGGATGGGTTGGGGTTGGCTGTATTTCTAGTCTTGCACTGGGAAGTGCAGGTGTAGGTCACCTCACAGGGAGATGAATGGTCCCAGTGATTTCAGCAGGCTTCCTTGTGTGAGTCGGAGATTAAAGAATGCAGTGTTTGTCTTCCTCATAAGAAGCTTCCAGAGGTGCATTGCTGTGTCCTGCCATCCCTAATATTTAGCCTTGTCTGTGCTTAGAAGTGAATAATTTGTATTTCAGAACCGTCATATACATGCTTATTTGGACAACACTCTGGTTGGGTGTTTTTTTCATTTATCAGACAAATGCCTTCTTTTCACAGTAAACTGAATAGCTTTCACTTCTGAGCCATAGAAACACAGCGTGTTAATTCATTTGAGCTTGAGGATTACTGCCCTTTTACTGTTTATGATCAAAAGTGTTAGTGTTACCCTTGGGGCAAATGTTTTGCTGGAATGAAATGGCACGGGTTATTTGAAGTCAACTGGTTGAGCCAGTTCCAATATACAGCAGAGTCGAATTTGGCCCCTAGTTCACAAGCCAACGGTCTACACTGGAGTTTTTACCTACACTACTGGCATATAAAAGAGCACACATTTGCAGGGAGAGTATTTTTTCTGTCATCTGTCTGACTCAGTATCGGTTGGACTCTCTAGATGCTACAGAGTTTCATATGCCATATTTAAATTTAAGAGACATAACAGACACTTTCATGGACTGGGAAATCATGTGCAAAGACTGAGGCCTGTAGTGTAGGATACAAAAAATACAGCTGAGATCCCTGAGAATGCAAATTCAAAACAGAAGCTTTGCTGCTCAGATGGGAGTCCTGTTGAGACAGGAAAGGTCCTTTCTTAATATCTCATAGTACATCTTTTTGACTTGTTTAGCATGCAGTTCTTATGTGACGTTACAGCTGTTTCTTCAGAAAGTGTGGACAAAAACTGCTTTTGGCAGATCACAAGGAAGAACAGAAACAAGGAAAATGGTGCTTGTTTTCTGAAATGCATATATTCTGTTATGCATTGCTGAATAGCGGGGGGCATGCAGGTAGGAAGAGTTGGTTCAATGAGAAATTTATGTAGAGGAGAGTTAGCATTGCAATGTGAATGCACGTGCGAATTTTTCTTGCTTCCTTGCTTTCAGGCTAAACTTTTCCATCAAAAGAACTTCAAGCCATGAGAGGCCTCAGAACCTGCATGAGGACAGTTTTTCTGAGAGGGGATTATCACTTTTTTAGTCACTAAGTTCTTTAAGAACTTTGATAGACATCACATGAAGCTTCTGGCTGAAGCAGCACATCTGCAATTTGACTTGCTAAGCAGAGACATGCAGAGAGCTGGGCTGCTGCCCAACGCCTCTGATACTGCATCAGGCAAGCCTGGTCCCAACGTGCAATGCCCGCAGCTGATTTCTGCCATTTCAAACACAAAACAACGTTCCACAAAAACCAGACGTGGAAGTTATTCCTTTAATTCTCTCCTGTTCTGCTGTGCTGAATCCAGATGATATCATTCACCTTCTCCCCTCGTATATTTGCTACAAAGGAAAAAAGTGTCGTTCCCAAGAGCTGCTGGAGTCAGACTGCCCTGGAATTTGTGGCAGGGACCCTACTTTCTTGTAGCATTATAACATACCAGGATGAAGATTTGTAGCAGAATGGGATGCGCTCAGAGAGAGAAATAAATTTAATAATTGTGTGATATACCCTGATTCTGACTTTCTGGATTTTAAATAAAAACCCCATAAAAATTATTATAAACACTTTGCAAATATTATTGGGTTAACCTGGACTATTAGTATTCAGGAAAGCAGCACAAGTGGTCTGGAACTTCATAGCCAGACCTTTTGATGTAACAGAAAGGCAACATTTCTCTTTCTAACCACCTAATCCATACAAGAAAAAATTACTGAGAGAAAGACTCAATTTATTTCCCAAAATCCAGTAACAGCTACCTCTCCTTGCTTACCTCCCACTGCATCTGCTTTGATGAAATAATTGCGTTCATTCTTGCTGAAATATTAGCATGAAATAATTAATAATTGCATTTAAAGGAATGTGTGTTTCAGCATCATAGTTAATATCGTGTTAAGGTGGAAGACGTTATTTTATTCACTCTTTCTGGCATCCCAAGATTGTACACAGAGCTGAAGTATATTAAGTTGCTTTTCCAGTTGTAAGCAATAAAAATGCTTCTGTCTTGCAAGACAAACAGTGAACTTGGGGTGCCATTATTTAGCAGCTTTTAAAGATTGACAGCAAGGTAGCAATTGCTCTGTGATATTACAGTTTTACAGGCTAGCCTAATACATAATCATGGTTTTGATGGATACGAAATAAGATTGAAAAGTATGGCAGCTGTTTTAGTGACGCTTATTCCTTTTTTCTTGATATACAGTTTTGTGTAGTGGGAGGGGGGAAGAAGGTAGAGTGAATGAGAATCCCTGGGGAATTTTCGAGGCTGAATGGAAGGAGAACAATTCTGACGGGTTTGATAGGAGAACGACTGGCTTCCTCAGTTCTGTGATTGCCTCTGGCTTTTGCATTTAAGAGGCAGTAAAACTTCATCGGTGGGAAGAAAGATGCTTTGGAGCAATAAAGATTGAAGGTTAATGAAAATTAGAGGTATCTTAAGTAAATGAAGAAAGCCTGTGGGAAAGGCAAGAGTGGCTGGAGCAATAATCAAGTGAACAAAATAAATATGGGAGATGGGGAGAAAGAAAATTAGTGTGATGGGATTGATAATATTTTTGTTCCCACAATCTTTGGGATTTATTCACTGTTTTGTCTTTAAGCATATAAACATACCTCCCACCAACCTGGGTTTAAGCATATCTGACTCCACTTACTGCATTAGATTTTTCTCCATACTCACCAAAACTTTTTAAGAATGGTGCTCTAAATTACTATCCAAGGTAACTTAAATGGGTTTCTGTTAAAATGGAGAGATTCTTAAGTAAGCAAATTGAATATTAAATCCATATCCACACAGCTCTCTAGCCTTTTGGCTTTCTTTTTCCTCGGGCAACCCTGGACTAGCCTGGGAGATTTTACTGACTTCAAATGCATTAAATATATTGATCTGCAGAGAGCTTTGGCGTCAGGCTGTCTGTAGCCTGTGTCATGCTGTTGGAAAGGAAATGCTTTTGCCTCTGTCTACAGAAGAAGCAAAATGAAAAACATTATCAGGGTTTCAAATCACTGTGGAAGCTGGAGAGGCCAGGGGAATTGGCTAATAGCATCTGTATTGCAATTAGTAGGGAAGAGATTGGCTAAAAGTGGCAATGGTTCTTTCTAGCATCTCACAAAACTTTAAACAGTGTATTTTGGGAAAATTACTTGTTCAGAACTAACCTATATAGTCAGTATATAACTTCTCACCAGGGTCAGCAGCATTTTGGAGGGGATACTTTACTTCTCTTTTCCCATTTATAACATCACGTTCTTTCTTCATAATGGGGTTCCCTTGATGTCAGCACAGTCTTCGTTGAGTTTTGGACTAGCTTCAGGCTGCGATGGGATCATATAAAGCCACTCAAATTTTGTCTCCGATTTTTCTTTACTTTCTCAATAAGTTGCTTAGGTTAAGTGTTTTGCGCCCATGAGTCTCTTTGTACTCAGTCAGGTGAAAGCTTAGTTATACAAATACTGCTCCCCTTGCAATAACAATTCATGCGAATTGTCCTCCATCATCTTCTCACAGAACACTAAGTCCAGGCTCCAGCTACAACAAGGACTGAATGGCTGTAGTTTTTCCACCATAGAGGTTAACTGAAAAAACGTGACTTTGGTCACTGAAACTAACTTGGGTTCACCAAAAATAGTTAAAGGATATGACTGCTGCCCTGAGTCGCTTCCTATGCCATTGAATAATTACTTTTTTCCCTTAGTAATTTCTTGAATAAACTTTTCCTTTAATCAGGCCCAAATAGGCCTTTCAAACACCTTTTGCTGCACTGTCTAAACACATCCCCTTACAGTATCCATCACCTCAACACCACACGCTACACAAAACTCCCCTGCTCCCACCTGCACCAGCCCACATTTCCCTGGACCCATCACACTCCTCTCTTCCCTGCCAGACAGCACTGTCCTACTTACTGCACTTTGCCATACAGGACGTCTTCTACCGCTGTTACCAGCAACCCTTGCACAAGCATCTCCCCAACGTGCTGGTTTCATGCAGCCACAGGTGCCTCGGGTCCCTGCCTCTTCCCTCCTGAAAGTAAAGTGGTGCAATGGGGGGTGCAAAAGAGTGGCAGTGGCATGGCAACCCTCTCCTGAGCTAGCCACACTAGATTTGGGAATTCAGCATGCTTCTGGGTGCTGTCCGCTCTCCGGAGAGGGGAGTTGGTCTGAGTTTTGTTTTTAAAATGTTGTTTATGAACATTCATCCATTTTTTTTTCTAAAACATTTCTGTAAGTATTTCTACTCTTATGGTAGTTCACACCTCAGTGCAGACATTACAGCTGTTTCATGTGCTTTTTGTTTTACTTAGGTAACATATACTCTCATCAAGTGCTTACAGGCTTCCCTAGAAAATATCTTTAGGGATCTGCTCTTCTGAGAGTCAGTGCCCCCTCCACAGGTGCTGCTGTTTTGCTTTCTTAATTCTGATATTCAATTATCCTCCCCAAGAGCAGGAGAGGCTTCCTGTAAGGCCCAGGTGAAAGCTGTCTTCTCGTTACAGTCGGTTCTTATCTGGTGTCTACCAGCCAGTACTAGAGTTCATCTTGCTGTGGAGTTGTGCTGGAGTGAGAGAAGCAAAGTCTTCTGGTAAGATAAACTTGCCTTGTAAATGGAAATAAGATGTGTATCCTGGGTTATGTCTTGTAGCTAGTTATCATAAATAAAATAATATTTGGTTTCCTGAAGGAAATGTTTTAAGAGTGATTTGTTTGTGTTATCCTTCAGCTTTGGAGTGCAATTTTGTATAGTGCATAAATAAGGGTGCTGCTGGGGTGAATTAAAATTGTTTTCTGTTGTGTAGTTATTTACTATCTGTAGTAATGATGGAAGAGGGATTGGAAGTTGTCTTTTTCTTTGGTAACAGAGTGGAGATGACTTACTGGAAGAACAGGGCTGCTTAGTCTATCTGGCACTAGTGGCTCAGATGGAGGGAGAGGGGGCTGATGTGGGTGAGATGGGGAATGAAGAGGAGACAATTGAAGTTGTATCTTAAATTACATGAACACTGGTGCTATTTGCTCTTTGATCAGTGTGACCTCTGCTATTAAGTAGAAACTTAAATAGGGAGTATGGGATTGGCAGGGACCTCCTGAGTCATCCTGTCTTTCCTCTTGCTATCATAGCTGCTGCAGTATATAAATTCCTTTGAGAAGGCTGTCATAGTCCATCTTCAATTTAGTAGGGCTCTCCGCCTTGTTGCAGGCTGGTTGTTCCCCAGCTGAACTCCTGTGAAAATTAGAAGCCTTCTAATTTTTGGCTAAGGCAAGTTCAAAGCCAGTTTATTCATACTTGTTTTACTGCCGATACTGTCTTTTGGCTTAAATGGTTTTGCTTTTCTGTTGTCTGTGAGACTTTCTCAGGCTTTATTTCTGTGTGATTTAACAAACTAAGGCCTTTGAAATGTGTCTTTTCAGGTCAGTGGAGTGGGGAGGTGGGTTTTGTTGTTGTTTTACTATTTTGATAAGTTTTTCAATCTATTTTCTCATTTTTTTAATTGTTATTGTTTTAGGATGTGTAAAAAAAAACTATGATCACTCAGCATTTCAAATTACTTTTCCACCAGTTTCTACAGGATTGGTGCTTCCTTATGTAAACACATTTCTTGATATATCTTGGGCTCTCCTACAGAAAGAAAGATTATTGATAGTTCATAGGCGTCTCAAGTAAGATGAATCTCCCCTAGCTCTGTATATCTATGTCTGAACTAGTCACCTTGGGCTGCCTCTATAGTCAATAGAGAGAAATAGGTAGAGCCAGGGTGAGATTAATCTGACCTGTATTAGGCATCTAATTTAGGATGAAAGGAACTGCACTCTAAATCTCCAAGAATTACGGAAGCCTAAGGTGGCTTGCGTTGATGAGAATTTCTGCATTTAATCAGAATAATCCTATTCCTTCTGACTGGCAGATTAGCTCCTGGTTTATAGTGGTTATTCTTGCTACTATCTGAGTGCATATAATGGGAACACACTAGAATATAATGGTACCGCTTCTCAGTTCTTAATATACACCACCAAATGATGAAGACAAAAGCTAAGACCTGCTTGTACAAAATGGACCTATTTTCTATAGACATAGAGGGATGATTCTGCACTTAATTTTGCAAAACACATGGATTTTTGAACTGTGTCCAAGACTTGAAGGCAGAAGTTCATTGTTGGCAAAGTAGGAGTCTCTCAGACCAAGATGCTTTTTTTTTTTTTAGCTACTTAAAGCTGTTAGATGTTAGACAGAGCAGTGGGACTTTCTGGCTGCTGCTAAGGGATAGAAAGGAAGACAGAGAGGACCTTAGACAGTGTAAAACATTCTCGTTAATGTTTCAGTTGAAAAACACTTTGTGCAATCTGACCTACTAGTTAATATTCAAGTACTATCATTGAGGACCAAGAGTAGATCAAGAATTTTCAAGGTTGGTCAGTGCTACACAGACCTTGAAGGAAGTACAAAAGCGTTCAAAGTGCTTCAAGGCTGATTTTCAACCTCATGCTAAAGCCAAGGATCAGCTTGGGCTTTTATTGATGTAATGTTCACAGTGAATCCCTTTTCTAAGGAGGCAAAAATATCTGTAAAGGCTTGCTGAATGATAGTTATTCAGCATTATTTGTAACAGTCTATTTGGAAATGCTTCACAGTTGTCCGCAAGCCTTGTAGACATGAAATGTACTCAAAGCTAGTACAAGGCTACCAAAAAGTGGTTACTCCAACACATATACTGGTGGCCAGTGATGATCATAAAAGTTCATGAGTCTACTCACACTTACTGTGTCTAGCTCCACACCACCACCACCCCCAAAGTGGAATTCCTCACCGAAGATTACTGGTCATCAAACCAAGGAATATGAGTCCTTCTAGGCTGGAGGGCAGTGCAGGCTGGGGAAACACTTTCTGCTTTGCTGGGGAAAAGGGAAGCATTTTCCTCCTTTTGCAGATGGTGCCTGTTCAGAGCCGCTCAGGTACGCAGAGAGGTGAGATGGATAAGAGGGGTGAATGCAGCTGAGACAGTCCAAAGACCTTGGGTGAGCTGGTGGTCAGTGTAGGCCAGGGTAGGGCAGATACTTGTGTTCTGTGGTACATGCATCCAAAATAAATGGAGAGACTGTTATTACTGTGAAACGTAAAGGGAATGCGATTCCATGGATGATATCAAAAGAGGTTTGGATTAGGTGTTATGCTTTGCTCACACCATCCTGTGTAAATAGAAGTCATGCTGACAGTGTTGTCTGCCAAGGCAGAAAATGAAGTGTATAGCTTTTGTGTGTTGCCACTTCATAGGTTTTGGAATATTGATTTGTTTACTTTCATGGCGGAGTTACACTTTCTGAAATGATGGTAACATTCATCTAGTTTACATCTGTTGGTATGATGGCTGTGCATCACCTTGATGGCTTATGAATGGATGAAACAAATGTTACTACCGAGTCATTCTTAAAGTCACACTCTGCTGTTTGACTTGGCATACATGGACTTCACTGTACAACTGTGCTTTTGTGGGGGCAGAGCTGATGGATGCCATCCAGAGTCTGTGTTCCCATCGAGAAGGAGCTGCCAGATCCTTTTGATGTTGCTGCAGAATTTCTCTACTACTTTATCCTTGCAGTTGCTTCTATGCTTATACGACTGAAGAATTACTTTTAGGGCAGCGTGGCCCATCTAATACTGTGTTCCTGTGCAATTTGTAGACCTTGCATAGGATCTTGTTCTTAATTAACAGCACTGCCCTATGTAGTCTAATGATGCTGTTCCTAATTCATATCACACTTTGCTGTCACTTCATATTGCACTTTTCACTATCACTCCATTGCCATCTTACTCGAAGACTTGTAAGACAACTACAAATGATGAGAGCTCATTTTGTCTCATTTGGCTGTACCTGCTGCTGTGGCATGAAAGCTTTATGGGTTGCTGGAGAGCAACTGTTTATCTTGTTTGATTCATTTATAACCTAGCCTTGTGGGATTCCACAGTGCTAGTGTATTTTTTCACTTCGGGAATAATATCTGTTGTAATTACAGGTATTGCGAGGGTTGGAGTTTCACAGGACCATAATGCTGGTGTTATCCACCTCTTATCCAGTATCATCTGCTGTTGCAGTCTAAGGATCACCATCTGCCTTTAGAAGGCTACCTTTGGGGTTTGTCTTTGATAAGGGGTTGACTTTGCTCTCTCCAGACCTAGAATACCATGGTTGGAACATGCTGGCTTTTAAAGCACTTAATTTTTGACAGGAAACAGGGTTTATTAGTGAAGTTGTGGGGTGTGTTTTAAAACTAGGTCTGATCTAAGGGTTATCCTACTCATTATGAGTCCAATTTATAATCTTTGTTTTGTGTGACACTGTCTTAAATAGCAAAGGTGAAATACTTCCCTTGTTCTATGTAGACCAAGCCTCACCAGTAACGCCTTCTCCTGTGGCATGACAAACAGGGCTTCCTCTCTCTCCCCCTGTGAAGAAGTACAGCTAATAACTTGAGCTTCTTGTTGTATTCCAATTACTACAAATATTACTCATCTATGTAAAATAAACTAAAAAAAAATATTGAAAACTTCAGACAGCTTGTACCTAGAAAAGGAAATTGCATACTCCCAAATCTGAAATACTTCAGGATGTTCTCATCTAGGTACTACAGTACTGCTTCATTTCAAACTTGTAGCATTTTAAAACATTAAAATCTGCTCTGCAGACTACATATATGTAAGTGTTTGTTCAGAATCAAAAAATGCAAAAATATGGGCTGGATATGCAGACTGATACATCTGTAGTTACTTGAAGTTCTCATAAGACATCGAGTCTGACCACGTGAGCTGCTTTCTTTGGTCCTCTAGCAGTTTTCCCCAAATGACATGTTCCAATTCTCTCTTGTGGACTACTTTTTCACAGTTCTTGCCATGCTGGAGAGCTGCTGGTCCTCCTCAGGCAGTACTTGCGACAATATGAAAACTAATGCAGCTATGGAAGAGAAAGGAGGACAATCAATGCAGTTTTTCCTTTTTTTTTTTTTAAAAAAAAGGTAATAATTTCTTACTGAAAGAGATGAGGATAAGGAGCAAAATGCCTACTTCAGGTGTAAAATGTTTTGATGCCTGAAGTATTGAAGTGACAAGTTTAAGGAGATATAACAGTTAGGAAACCTACTTGCAATCAGATCTTTTCAGGTACTTCACAGGGGAGCAATGTGAATGATTCTAGTTCAGCTTTATGAAAACTTTAGAGGTTTGGAAATTTGTCATCTTGTGCTCGAAGAAAAACACACCTTTGGACAATGCAAAATCAGTTCATGTCAAAAGGTCTCTTTTCAGTCTTGAGTCTAGTTGATCAAGCAGAGTTTTGGAGCCACAAAAGCTGTTGGACAAAATATTATCTTAATGAAGAATTTCAGCCTTTAGAAAATATTTGACAAAATAGTTATTCCAAAACTTCTACCCAGAACCTTGTGGTTATAAGACCAACTAATTGTCTAATTTTAGACAATTATTGTGGACAATAGTACTTTCTGATTAGACTATACGATGATCAAATTCTAACAACAGGACAATCATTTATTTTTTAGTTGGTTTACAAACCTAAACAAGTGTTAATTGTCCCCTTTCTTTTTTTGGAAACAAATTTAAGGAAGAAAGCACTCTTGCTCTTTGATATCAAGGTTGACGCTTTGGAGGTGATTTAACGTTTTTAAAACGGAATTATTAGTAGTAAACTGCACATCAGCTGAGAACAGTACAAGCCTCATGTTAAAAAGGTTCATTAGATAATTAGTAGTACAGAAAAAATCAGAACACTAGGTTTAATATCAAAGTAGAAAGTAAGTTTTGGTTTAAACACAGTACGTGAAATTACTGTGTACAGTCTTATGTTTCTGAGGTATCACCACATGAACAACTTTATAAATTGTGATATGATGATAGATATATTTTAACACATTAAATAAAACTGTACAATATGTAGGACAAATAATTTCCTCAGGATGGATTGAACTACAGGACCTATCTATGAAAACTTTCTAGCAAGCATGGTACTTTCTCATGAAAATATACATGCTACTTGCTTGTTGTAATCAAGGTAATGCCATGTTTGAAAATGTTAAATGCAGATTTTGCTGGAATAAAAATACAAGATATTTGCTAGAATAAGCATACTTTGAGGGGAAAATAATTAAATCCAATGTATTGGATAGGTGTTTCTATAAAAGTGGGGCAGGTGTCATATAAAAGCCTCTAAAATGGGGCTCTTCAGCAGCAAGTCAAAGGACCACATTCATATTGCAAGATTGACTCATCTGATCTATTGGATTTCCAGCTCTTTTTCCATGCCTCAAACAACATTTTGTTGTGCGGTCCCAATACATTTAGTGGCAGAGGGCCATCAGCATAGGATGATTATGACTGGATTGGACTGGGGGGGAGGGGAGTCATACCTATATGGTTCACTTCCTCTGCAGATCTCCTTATCACCACCAGCACCTTGGATCTCCTGCAGTGCCTTGCCCCGCTTCCTCTGCGTGGCATCAGCAGTAGCTGATATGAGATCCAAAATGGGAAGAGGTTTGTAGGATTCCAGTAAAGGAGGTTTTAGACCATGTACACACTCCCTTTCTTCCAGCTGTGCTGGGTTACAGGGGTGCTCTCACTGGCTGCCACAGGCAAAGTCTCTGATGTGGTAGGACTGAGGGAAGGATGGAGAAAGCAAGAAAAAAATCCTGAATCGGAACATTCTAGCTTCTTGTCTCTTACGTGATAAGTGGACTGGGATACTCATGTGGTGGGAGCAGGGATATAGAGGAAGCAGAGATCAAAGTAGGAAACGTGGAGGCATATTGAGCTGGGGCAGTAGGAATGGATTTGTGAACGTCTCTACTATCAGACTAGCACGTGTCTCATTGCTTTGTTTTATCTGACCCTCGAGACTGTAATCTCCCTGAATCTGTGTTTTAATAACTTTTCTAAAACTCTAGAGTTTTTGGAGTAATTTTTCTTACAGTCCTATATAAACTATTGTAGTATCCAAGAGCAACAATGTTTGCATTCTTTATTCAGAGCTAAAATTTTCTGTGTTTATATTTGAACCTTAAGATGTATTTTGGATGGACTCAGGCAGTGTGCTGGACTTGGTTTTTTTTCTGATTAAAATAAAAAATTGTCTGAATGCAGTGAAAAGCTAGTCACGCAAGAAACTGTAAAAAAACCTTGAAAGAAGTTTATTGTGTTAGATGTGTGAACAAAATATTTTCCAGCCTTCTTCTGTTTCCCATTACCATGCAAGACTACACTTTGCAGCTGTTCTGTAGGTTTCTGTGGAGAATTCGTCCAGGTCTGTGTGATACAAGATACAGTAGTCTGACCACTGCTGGAGTGCTAATATAAATTCAAAGTATTCTTCAACTTCTAAGACAATAAAAAAAACTCACTTCAAACTTCTGAAGGCCAATGTAGCATAATGTATATATGTGGATTTCTGAGCCGTGAAAACCCTTAGCTGGTGCATGTGTTGGTGTTAGCACAGGTCACATGTGTTTTCTGGAGGTTCACAACCTGCATGTGTCTTTGCCTACATCATCCAAAACCATACTTCCTCAAACAGAAACTGTAATGCTTCCTTGTTCCTTTAGGAGCTCTGTGACCATCGCTACAGGAACCATAGTTCTCCTTTTCTGTCAGTGCACAAGAAAAAGTGGTATCTGGGAAAATATACATACCAGATAGGGGAATGTTAGTACCAGGCTTCCACTGCATTAAACACAGCATGCTGTTCTGCATGTAAGAAATCTTGTCTATCAATACCAGCTCTTGGTGACCCTAGTGACCTTGAGATTTTTAGTTCATAAATGTAGTTGTATGAAAAGTCCCTCTAAGTTGTATGGTCTGGTCCCATATCAGTTTTTAGTTTCAAAACCTGACTTTTAAGAATGCTACTTGAACAATAGTCTGTGCTGAACAGAAACAGGTTAGCATTGCTTTGCTAGGAGGAAGGGTGCTCTGATGTAGCACCCAAAGCTGCCTTTTGCTCTTAAAATTCAAAGTGTAAAGCTCTTTCAGCTACAAAGTGAAGTTCTGGCATCTCTGTCTCATGTTTGTACAGCATCAAATATGATGGGGTCCTGGCCTGTGACTAGGACTTCTAAATGCTGTGGTGTATGAACAAAAACGCTTCTAAGTGGAAATTTCAAAACTGGCTGTGACTTGGTCTCATTCCAATAGCATTGCTTATTGAGAGATATCCATGTGATTCTAATATTGCTTAGATCATAACTATTGATGACAAGCTCTGCTGACAGGCACTGAGCTAAATCAAGGGAGACCTTGTATGAGGGCAGGCTTTCTGTTCACTGAGACCTAAGAGACAGTCTAGGGTCTCTTCTCAAACTAGCTGCTGCCACTTTCCCCCCACTGAGGGAATGCAAGTCCTCAATATTCTTTGTTTTACAGTAAATAAGTATGAAATGATTTTTTTTGAAGATGTAAGTTGCATCCATGTTGCCACAATCTTTGCCTTTTCAATGAGCAGCTTGGGAGATGAGAGAAAACCTGTTAAAATTTAGTACGGATTTCCCAAAAGACCTTGGAACAAGACATACGGAGAAATGAGTAGATCCATTACAACTTTTGATAACAGAGCAATTCTTACGAAGTATATGAACAGGTTGCATTTGGGGATGAGGGGGTGGGTGTTTTGTTGTTTTTTGGGGTGTTTTGTTTTTTTCTTTTAAACAGATACTTCAGGGTCCCAATAGACAGTTCACATTCTCTTTGTTCCCATTCTGAAGTACCAGGAAAATAAGTGTAATCTTTTTTCACTTCCCTTCTGGTGTTATTCTAATATATTTCCTGGGCATCTTCTGAGATAAATGTAACAAGTGTTAGCACATAGCTATTAAATCTTCTAAGACTGTGAAATAGCTGTTCCTGTCTGTCCATTCACAGCCTTGTAACAAAGCACCTTTTAACGACAAAATCTGTCAAAGGTGTATGAAAGTCCTCACATTCTGTGTTTTCCTATTCTGCTCCCTGTTAAGCCTCAAATTTACAAAATAACATCAATGTCAACTGTTACTCAAGATTCATGCATGCACAACTGAAAGTGTAATAGAATCCTCTTTTTTTTTTATTGTGGGACTCAATTAATACAACCTTTGTTCAATACTAATTTTGATACCTGCTCAGGATGAGATCTAGAATCCAGATGATGTTTCAATCATGTTTTATACTTGGTAGTATAGATTGCTACTGTCTCTGGTTTAAGCTAGGGATTTGTTCTATCCTGCATAGCTTAAAACCTATCCCCTGCCTGCAAGATCTGTTCTGCACTTGTGCACAGTGAATCTTTTCCCTACCACGTGCATACAGTAACTTATTAATTTTAGTCTGTTAATCTGTATAATACAATGCATATGAGACTCCTTGAACAAAGCCCAACCTGTTTATAAATTATGACATCTATGGGAGAGGAAACATTCTATTGTTAGTTTCATGCTTGCTTTTTATTTTTTTTAGTGGTGGGTTTTTTCCCTTCTACTAATTCTATTACAGAGACTACGTGGTTTTAAGGCAGCGGGGATGAGGAACCTGCCATATCTTCAAACACATGTATAACCTTCTTTGACTTAATTTAAACATCTTCCTAAAAAACATGGTCCAGTAAAGATAAATCTCTGGTAGATGTGCAAGTGTCTGCTAGCTTTTTTTAAATTGAAGATCAGAAGACTTTTTTTCTCCTTTCATCTTGTATCTTCAGATCCACAGATGATGTTTTATTACAATGCTTTGTTTCCTAGGGGCAAGCTAAACAGTCGTCCTCAAAGTTATCTCCCAAATCTTCTTGCTTTCCTGCTCTCTTCTGCCTTGATAATCAAGAAACAAGATACTTGCTGAAATTCTTCAGGGAGAATCTTTATTATACTAATTATTCCCATTCCACGAAGCCTTAAAGCTGTGTCCCTTACAAAACAGCAAGGGAAATAATGTGAGTACTACTGAAACCAAATACCTCTATTAATACAAGGTTAACCTGAGTTTAATTTCTCAAGTCAGTGTTCCCATAGGAAATTGAATAATTCCACACTGTCTTTGCCTTTTCCTAATGCATTGTTTAAGGCCAGATGTTGTGTGGAGTGGGGTGGTGTTGTTCACAAATCAAGAAATTTTATTCATAGCTTGCTTTATTTGGGGAATTTGTAGAGCTATGCTGCTACACACAGACTCTTCCCTCCTCTCCCTGGCAGTAGCTGTATCTGCTCCAGTCAGATATGTAGCACCGCTGCACCTGCAGAGATCAGAGCTGTCTTCTCTATGGCAGTTGGACATGCCTTCATTTCTCAAAAAATTAGGTGGGCTTAACAGCAATTTTAAGATACAGTATTTAACATAGGCTGCAGGGAAAATAAGTTTCACACTGTGATCTCTGCATATGTTTTTGACTGTCTTATAACCATACACTCAAATACTTCTCCAGTAAATTTGGTATAAACAGTCCAGTGAAAGAACAAGTGTGTGTTCCTCGCACATACAGAAAAGAAAGAGCAAGTCTGGCTTTTTACCCCCTCCCTTTCCTTCCTTGTTCTTCTTGAAGGGCTTAGGCTTAGAGTAATAGCCTGATAGTTGCCTTCAGCTGTGAGCACAAGGTCTGGGTTGGGGTTCAGTGGGATTTCAAGTCACAGCAGTGATCTATCATCCTCTCCTTACCTCCGTCTTGCAGGTTTCATGGCCCCACAGTAGCATTCTCACTGATATACAGAGTGTTTGTTTCCGTCTCAAACAGGGACATAAATATCAGTTCCTTAATGCTGCAATATCACAATTTCCAGAAAAGTAATTTCCGATCATTTTAGGGAGTATAACAATGTATTAGTACAAATTTCTTGACAAATTGCAGCTTGGGTACTTGCAGAATATAAGACAAACCAACATTGTACTATGAAGAAGAAAAAGAATAGTGCTGATGTTGTAGTATTTTACTGTTGTTAGCAATAAATTATGGGGAAATGTTTCTGGAAAATGATATATCAGTTTTGATTCTGCTCCTGTGATGTTGTGGCTCCAGTGATTAAACATTGAATATTTGCTCTTGTTTATTCCAGAACTAAGCAATGAATTAGCTTCAATGTGATTTGAACTGTGGAATTCATTGGAGGTAACTCCTGTGACTTGCTTCTAACTTTGCATTTGATGTGTTTAATAATGTGTTCATAAAGTCCTTTTATTTGCCCAGTCTGGCCCTAATCCCTGAATGAAACCCCTAGGTCTGTCTTATGGTATTGTTTAAAGTAACTTAGCAAACATATGCCAATACCAGTTAGACCTCCACTCACACAGAACCTCACAGAACACTTGAGGCTGGAAGGAACCTCTTGAGATCAACTGGTCCACCCCCTGCCTGTTCAAGCAGCTAAACAGGTTGTCAAGGATCTGCTGACAATACTCTAAAAACAGGCCAGGATGCTGTTGGACTTCTTTGCCGTGAGGTATACTGCTGGGTCATGGTTGTCTTGTAGTCCACCAGGACCCCAAGGTTATCTACAAAGCTGCTTTCCAGCCACTTGGTGCCCAGCACATACTAATGTTTTGGGTTATTCCTCCCCAGCTGCAGGACTCTATACCTCCCTCTGTTGAAATTAATGAGATTCCTCTCTGTCCATTTCTCCAGCCCGTCCAGGTCCTGCTGAACGGCAGCACACCCATCTGGTATATCAGTCATTCCTCACAGTTTTGTATTGTCTACAGACTTTCTGAGCATGCACTCAGTTTTGTCATCCAGGTTATTAATGAAGGTGTTAACAGTTTTGGCCCCAGTATAAACCCCTAGGGTACACAACTAGTGTTTTGCCTTCAGCTGGACGTTGTGCCCTCTGGGCCTGGCAGCTCAGCCAGTTTCCAGTCTACTTCACTGCCTTCTTATCTAACCTGTACTTTGCCAGCTTGTCTGAGAATGTTATAGGAGACAGTGTCAAAAGCCTTACTAAGGTCAACATAAACATCATCCACTGCTCTAACAAAATCCCCCAAGCTGGTCACCTCACTGCAGAAGGTGATGAGGTTGGATAAGCATGGTTTCCCCTTTGTAAATCCATGCTGACCACTCCTGACCACCTTCTTGCCCTTTATGTGTTTGGAAATGGTTTCCAAGATAAGATGCTCTATCACTGTCCCAGGGACTAAGGTGAAGCTGACTAGCCTGAGTCCAAGTCCACTCCCAAGTGTGTTAAATAATTCTTCGTGTATGCAAAGCACAGATCACACCAAGTCCTTTGATTTAAAATAACGATACTATAACTGTCAAGTATTTAAGTGTAGTGCCTCACGTTTTTCTGGCTGGATCATTCTGCTCTGGGATGCAGCACTGCAGGCCAATCTAGTTTGGCAGCAGGGAGGCACTCCACCAAAGGGAATTTTGGTGGTTCCTAGCATTTGCAAGCATATATGAGAAGTAGGCAGACTTTGTATACAATAAGGTATTAATGTCTTCATTATGGCATATTCTTCCTCCAAGAGAAAAAAAAACAGCAACAGGCTGTTCTGACCCTCCTGCCCTATCTGTTGTCACTGCTAAGTGTTCATGCTACCCCAGCTGCAGAGGTGGCAATGGGGTCAGTGAGGTGTCCTCAGTCCCTCTTTATTCCAGGCTCTCACATGTATCAGTCTTGAATGTTTTCTGCAACTGAAAATTGGCGGGTTGATGTACTTGAAGGCAGCTGCCCTTCAAGTGGAGCACTGTGCCTCATTATAATTCATTTCTAGCCCATTATAGCTGTTCCTCATCTTAAAAGTATGGAATTGAGGTCGTCTTCTGGCGAATTGTGCTCCTTACACAATGGGGNTCCCCCACGGGGGGGGGGGGGGGGGGGGGGGGAGCTTTTTAAGGCAGCTATTTTGTCTGTGCTCACAGCTTTACCACAGCAGCATGTTGCAATATAAAATTTAAGAGGTCAGTAAACAACTCGGCAGTAATTGAGCAATTCAAACAAAAGCTTCTCCTCAATATTTGATGCTTGGGAGGGAGAGAGGAGGAGAGAGCCAGGGATCCATTGTTCAACGTATTACCACAGTTGGTCCGTTTTTAAAGAATCGTGTTTAATAAGGATAGTAACTATTGTGGGACAATGGCAGGCTTTTACCCTGATCATCTTTGAATTTGTTTTTTGAAATTGAATGTTGAAACATTGCCACTAATGAGTCCTGTGTGCTCCAATGAATACAAAAAACGCGTGTGTGCATTAGGGGATTTACAAGTCTGAGTCAGTTACGTCCCACAGTATGAGGCTTTTTGACAATTTGGATCAGAAAGATATATGATATGAAGATAGTGATTCATGTTATTTTTTTTTTTCTTTAAGGCCTTTATGTGCTCTTTCCCTAACCTAAAAGTCTTAAAACATTCAGTCTACGATAAAACTTATTTCCATTAAGGGAACTGCACTAATTACGTGATGTTACTTACTTTATTCAAAAAAACCCTGCATGTTAATTATTAGAAATATGACTGTTTTGTTTGTACTACCTGATCCAGATTTGTTTTCATAGGCTATTGGATCATGCTGTAAACGTCAAACAGATGGATGGTAGATTAGCGACATACATGGATCTGAATTCTTCATCTATTTGCATCTCATCTCCTGTGGGGACGAATTTCTAGAGTTACTGTTTAACCATTTTCAAGGAAAACTTAAAGTTCCCTTTCAAATTCTGATTATAATTCTGTTAGTAGGATAACACTTCTATAATAAGTGAATTTACACCAATAACAGATGTGAATTTTGGCACAGTACATCGTATTTGCTTTCATTATTTGGATGGAAAGACTAGAAAGCATCATGGACAAAAGTAAATAGCACAGTTTTTTGGAAACAGCCATACAAACCATTCTCAAAGAAATTAGAAATTCAGTAAATTTGACTCCAAGGACTTTGATCTGACCCTTACCTGCTATTTCACAGACTTGCAGCATGAGTTTAGCATCATTCGCATAGCTGTACCTATGCAGGTGTGTGCACTTGGGGATGTGGGGCAGCATCTGCTGGAGCAGGGCTGAACAGGGAGACAGCACCAGAACAGAAGAGATGGAGGGGCTGTCAGGCAGGGCAGGCACTGCAGTGGCACCAAACCCAGCCAGTGACCATGCAGAGCCCTCCTAATATCCTACAAGCACACCAGGCCTTCATCTTCACCCTGGGAGCACCATGTGGCCCAGTCCAGAAGCACCAGTCAGTGACACGGGCGAAGTCCAGAGCCATTGCTTTTTCAGGTCTAGATTTTGAGGGAGCAAGTTTAGTGCAAACTGCTACTCAGGAAAGTAGTTAGTGCTGTTGCTTTATTCCATATACACATGTGCATGCACACACGCATATACTTTTTTAAATTTCATACCTGCTGCTGTCTCTAATCATTCTTGTTATATGATAGAGAAAGCGATGTGCTGTTTTTTCAGCATGGGAGTGGTTTTCTAAAAATATCTTTAGTAGTGGAACTTGTTGGTCCTTAACATGTACCTTTACAGTCTTTGTGATTCCAGTTTACATAGGGTGATATAGGTGTGGCAGGTTCACACCGGTCAATGGCCACCCAACCATTTGCTCACTTTCTACTCCTGCAGAATGGGAAGAAAATAGAAGGAAGGTAAGAAGACTCGTGGATTGAGAGAATCACGGAATCACGGAATTTTCAGAGTTGGAAGGGACC
>RSEF01000002.1:95873189-95916592 GCA_003993805.1 Himantopus leucocephalus
CGGGTGCATCCCGTCAGGACCCATGGAGAGAATGACAGTTTAACAGGGAAAGCAAAAGCTGTGCATGCAAGCAAAGCAAGGAGGAATTCATCCACTATTCCCATTGCCAGGCAGATGTCCAGCCACTTCATGGGAAGCAGGGCCTTGACGTGCATAATGGCTGCTTGGGAGGACAATTAGCTGTGAATGTGTCCCCCCACTTCCTCCTCCTTTCCATGAGGTTTTATTGCAAAATGTGATATCGTACAGTATGGAAAAATCCCTTTAATCAGTTTGGGTCAGTTGTACTGGCTGTGCCTCCTCCCAGCTTCTTGCCCACCGCAGCTTACTCTCTAGGGGATGGGGGTGCATAGAGCAGGAAAGAGAGAAAGCCTTGCCGCTATGCAAGCACTGTTCAATAGCCAGAATGTGGGTGTGTTATTAACACTGTTTTAGCCACAAATACAAAGCACAGCATGGGCTGCTATGAAGAAAGTTAACTCTATCCTAGTCAGACCAAGTGCAATCCCCACTCCTTATTCCATATCATTTGTGTCATGCTCCAGTTCTCTTATCTGGTAACTCTAAGTATCCTCTGACTGTCCCATTTATGTATGGTTTTATTTCTGTATCCTACTTGCCCTTTTCCCCTTACTGAACCCACACTGCATTACAACTCTTGATTCTTCTATCCCATACCTTTTTTTCTTCTTTCCATTCTATTTGTGTCTTATGCCTGAAGTTACCTCTTGCCAACACTTACAACTTATTACATGCTCAAACCATCCTTACACCCAACAGTCAGGTATATATATCCTCATTAACCACTATTCTCTGTCCTTTGACATATACACAGATATGATTTCCACATTCCATAAAGCCCTGTCAAATGTCCATAAGAACACTTGATGACTTGGGCTTCATCTGCCAAGGTGGTCACTCAAGATAAGAGATGTGATGGGTTGTTGACTGTCAAGACCAGCTTGTGTTGGGTCATCACCATGCTTACCCTGTTGCTTGTGAGACTCATCCTCTGCATTTTCAAGTAGTTCTTACTGTAGTACTTCCTAAAACATAAAACTCAAATCATGAATTATTTTCCCTCAAGGTTAAATCTACTTGAGGTATGCACTGGATTTCTCCATCCTTCTGCATTTTCCAGCAAGTGCACCTGGGTCATTGACAGAAGGTAATCCTAGGAATAGGTTTGTTTTTTCCCAAGGGAGGAGCAACCCATGCTGCTTTTTCCAGCCATTTCCCTACATGCAGTATGGGATCTTTTATCTGTTCCCACAGTATGTAGGCACTTTGCTTGGGCAGCTGCCTAGCATGGGTATCACCTTCAATAGCCTGGGGTTTTACATCTGAACAGCACTTAAACCTGTGATTTGTTGAGTTGAAGCTGAAGAAAGAAGGCATAATAATTGCTTTTCAGGGATCTGTCTCTAAAAGAAAGGTAGCAGCAGTCCAGAAAGGCAGTATCTAGCAATATCACCTCTTGCATGTCATTTGGCAAGGTTTGTGGTTTCCCAACCCAGGCTAACTTTTAGAGGAACTTGAAACACTTTTTGGGAGGAGCCCAATGTGGTTGCAGTGGCCAAGACTGCTTTTTGGTTTTGTTTGGAGCTGAAGTACAACTTTGAATTGAACTTCCTCTTTGTCCCTTATTGGTTTGGTTCACAAAGTGGTTTTGGTGTGTACAAACAAGATTCCTCGAAGGAGGACTGCACGGGAAACTTCTTTCCAAGTGTGGTTCAGCCTCTAATGGGGACAGAAGGCACTGGTGGTCCCTTTCAACAACTTGCTACCATTTCTGCATTGGGAACACCTGTCATGGGAACCAGGCAAAATGTAGTTTCAAGTAAAATACTCTAGCTACAGATACAGTGTCTTTGGTGCCAATTGCTTTGATGTACTACTCTGCTTGGGTTGCACTAACTTCCTTGTTACTTTAAACAGAGCTGGTGGACACCACAGAGGCTGCCAGGGAGCTTAGCTGTTGGGACGGTCTACAAGCTGGGGTTTTTCTGTGAGGCCTGTGGAAGCAGCTTATTTCATGTAGATGAGCCCTTGGAGCTGCATTCAGCTATTTCCTGTGAAACGCTCCAACCTGAGACCCGTAGAGAAGCGAAGGGGTGCCACACTGACAATTCTTACCTGTTAATTTCTGTGTGCTGATAATGCGCTTGCTGTTGTGTGCCTTGGATGCTAATTGCACGAATGTTGAACCCGCTTGAACTAACTAATCACCATAAATCCAGGAGTAATGGTGATAACGCCACGGTTGGGCCTCATACCTATTTACATACCCTTTTTTTCTTGTAGGGAAGGTAAGTTGTGTTGAAATGGACCTACAGGTTTGCTCTACTCGATTCTTGAAGGCAGGAGGCCAGAGAAAGGATGTGTAAGCAATGCAAGGAGGGTTTTAGTGGGCCGTGAGACTGAAGGGAAGAGGTACAGCTCTGAAGGTCTCCTGACATGACACAGTGGTTAAAGTTAACCCCTTTGAAAGGCAAAAAGGTCTGTAGGCCAGAGGGCTGGCTGAGCATACAGGAGTTGCGTGTAAGGCAGCTGTGACCTGCCAAGGCACACAGAGCTTCTTACACGGAAGGTGTTTACCTGGAGAAAAAATGACTTAACGGTCCTTCATGTTAGCTTGAATGCAGGGGTGAGGGGTAGTGTTAGGAAATGTAGCTCTGCCACCAGTGGTGAACAAATCTGTACGATGCCTTTCTTATGAAAGTTTTCTTTTGCCTGAGTATGAGGCACAGCCCTGGGTGGTCGTAATGTGATCGTTGCAGCTCTGTCCTGGTGGCCGACATGCTGCCGCTCTAACCGTGCGACACAGGAAAACCCTGCGGGGAAACTCAATACGGAGAGAATTACAATAGCTGGTCTTTGTGGCTGCAGGGGCGTGTGTTTTGCTGTTGTGAGGCTGTACAGGGATAAATAAGGGGACAACCTGTTTAAACTATGCAGCTGCAAGAACTCTTTTCATGCTGTGCCTGACACCGTGCCTTTCAGTAGAATGGCCAAGGCCAGTGACATTGCAAGGGTTCCTGAAGTGCCATGTTGCTTTCACACATCCAGAGCGGCAGGTACGCCTCCAGGTATAGGGTGTCCCTCCGCGAAGGATAGCTTCCTCTCGTTATGCAGAGGTGTTTTGGCCAAACAATAATCTAGTGCTTCAAAAAAAGATCAGTCATAACTGCACTAGCTAATTTGATTGCATTTTTGTTTTTTAATTTGGAGAAAAAAATGGTTTCAGCTTGAAAAGAATGAGATGTATGCTTAAAACTGTTACTGAAATGGAAGAAAGAGTGGGATTTTCGATTGGCTGGCTCTTTCCTCTTCTGTCCAGCTCCATGTCTCCTCCCCTCCCAAGCAGGGTGTACACAGTACACCACAAGCAGGTAATTATTGCTGAGAGACCCAGATTGTTCATTTTCAGCTGATGAATAAAACCCAAAAGGGTGGATGGTGCTACAGAATTGCTCCTGTCTACTTTTGGGCACAGTGTTACCATTAGTTTTGATGGACTTGGCTTTTTCTTAGATGCTCTGGGATTTTTTTCCACATGCCTGACTGCTGTTGAGCAGAGTGCTGAACATTTTTCCTGATCACTACCATGCTGAATCTGACCACCGACAGTATAAGCCTTTTTGCAACTCATTAAGTCCTTTCAATTCTTTCTTTTTCTCTCAGTATTTTACATTTCGTAAGGTATTTGTACATCTGTGGTGGCCCTTGTCATGACAGCCTTCTCTGTTCCAGTATTTCTCATATATGCTATGAAGGGGCAGGAGAAAGTAAACAAAATCAGAGTCTATAACAGACAGTTCTCTTTATCTTTCCAAAGCTTAGTGTTTAAGTTTTGTGATCTTTGATGGTTAGGAGGGCTGAGGCCCACAGCCTCACCTCAAATGCATGAAAACTTTTCACTATTCAGCCAGCTTGCTCTTAGACCACGTCCCTTTCACTCCCAATGGGAGTGGGATTCAAGGAGGGAGGACTTCCTAGTATGGTGCTCCAGAGTACAAATTGAGTGCATGAGTTCAAATAGGGGTATCAGAAGAGGACATAAATCATTAAAGGCAGACACAACTTCCTATTTTCCCCCACAGTGTATGCTCTAGCATGGGCAAGTGATAGAGACCACTTAATGTAGACTGTTTTTAAACTTTTGTGCCTTGTACCATCACTGCTACTTGATGCTCTTACCTGTGATATATGGAGGACTTTACAGCCTTTGTATAAAGACAAATTTTATAGTTTGACTTCCTCTGTGATGATAAAGTGCTTGGTATTGGTCATACTAATTGTCCTTCTGTTCCTCAGGGCAGTTTGGAAGAACTAAAGGGCATAAATATCCCAAGTGGATTCAGTTTTAATTATACAAAGATTGGTTCTCATAGAATGGTATTCTGGTACTTGAATAACTGTAGACTAGGGATTGAATAGGCTTACTTTGAATTGCAAGTGTAACTGCTTGTCTGGGACTGAAATTTTTTCCAGTAAAAGGTGCTGAGTATAGACATGTGGAAGTTTCAGCACTGAAATAGTCATTTGATGATGACAGAATAGGGAGTGAACATAGGAGAAGTACTGTATCTCCGTAAAGCCATTAAAGACTAATCTTTACTCTTCTTCTATGCCTTACCACTTGGCCTAACTTGGGTGGAAATTGGTTTGTTTAGTTTTGCCTCTAAGTTGCTTCTTCAGTCCCTCTGCAGAAACCCCAGTCTTAAACTTGGCATTCTCAATATAAAATCCATTTTTCATAGCCACTTGCTAATGCCTCCGCTCCTGCAAATCTCCTTCCAGTTTCACTTGCTTTCTGTGAATGAATGTTAAAAATGCAACGATGGTGGTGTGGAGACTGTAGATCTGTAACTTCTTATCTTCATCTTTGAACCTCAAGGCTTATTTTAAAATAAGCCTTATATCACAGAAAGTGGAAGAAGTGGAACAGTCTATCTGTTCTCCAACCGCTGGGATGAAAGGGGGAGAGAAGATATATTGCTTGTATTTGACCAAATAAGTGTAAAATAAAATTCAGGCGATTGACTATTTGGTGAATGATTTCTATGTTACTTGTAAACTTGGACTGAATTGATATAATAGTTTTGGCTCAGAAGAATTCCGGGACAATTCCTTTAGTGGAATTGTTCATGGTTTGGGTTGGTGGTGTTTTTTTGGTTTTTATTTTTTTTTCCCTGAACCCTATATTCAGGATGATGATAACACTTCCTCTGTCTGAGGAACAGAAGACACTAGCTGAAATGTCTCTTTTGCCTGAAAGTTCTGAATCCATGTCTGTCTTATGACTTCCGCTACTTCAAGGATGGGATATTCTGAGCTGGGGTTATCTTTCCCATTTTGCAGCTCTGTCACACTGAAAACAGATATTTATCAAGCAAGACAGCAAGTGTTTATGTTGTCTGAGAGGATGAAGATTTTGATTCACACCTCTGCTCCAGTGCATGTATAATGGCAAAATTAGGAACTCTGTCTTAAGTTTTATGCCACCCTAGAAAAGCTGATATGCCAGCAGGGAGCCGTTCTGGGATGTAATGGGTTTAACTTACCTTGGACTAAGGAAATGCACTGCACAGTAGGATATTGGATAAAAGGGAACGACTACTGCTTTATACTTTTGTCTTTATGTGGATCCTTCATTTCTTTAAGTGCTCAGACCTGTCTGTTTAGTTTTAAATTTGATAGAATCTTTCACTTGATCGGAATACAAACAAAAACTTTGAGATTTTGTGCATTTATGTTTGCTTTTGTTCAATGGCCAAGCTGAGAAATGTTAGCTACATAGTCTTATATTTGACTTTCTTTGCAGAATCTTTGGAATATTATGCAGAAAATGTGAGAGCGCTCTCACTACACTCTTTTGCCACCAGCCAGTGTCACAGGAGATCTTAAGCTGCTGCAATACATCTGTGTTTTTGCTAGAGTGGATCCAGCTGAGGTGTGGGACAGCTTCTAGGGCAAAAGGTGGCTTAGATCCATGTTATACGAAGCACAAGGGTGTGAACTTTACGGTAACAATGATGTCGTTACATCCTAAAAAGACCTCATTGGAGAACTTGTCTAAGACATAATTTTACAAGGACAGGAAAACTGTTGCATGGTAAACCTGTAATACTCATCTTCAGTTTACGTTTTGGACTATAGCACTGTAAGAGAAATGCTTAGAGTGACTGTGAATGAAAACTTGCATTAGCCCTCAATTCTAAAGTGTAGTCATCAAATAGCTGGTGAAATGTTCTGCTGTCAGGGCTGCTTGCATAGAATCTGTCACTTTGCCAGAGAGCCTTTAATAACTTTCTTGTTTTTAGAGCACTTTGGTTCCAAACTGTGCATGCTCAGAGAGAATGCGAAATAGGGGCTTGTAAAGCAAAGTCATTTCTCAGTCAGAGGCACCCAGAACAAAAGGACCCTTTTGTTTTATTTTTCTGGCAAGATGCTGAAGGGCAACTCTGAAGCAGTTTGGGCTACTCTTTGGAAGCCTGAAGTATCTTTGAACTGGCTTCCATGGATTGGGAATATGAGAATAGACTTACAAAAGAGGATAGAGCAAAGCTGATATGAATATCAGAGCAAAGAACTGCTTGCAGTTCACGATTTGCTCACTGAATGGTTCTCTCAATTTCAATGAAGTATTTATATTTCATGGAGATTTTACAGAGCTTTCTTCAACCCCATCCCCACCACTTTGCAAATACCACTTCATTTATGCAAGGGGCCCGTGGTTATCTGTGGTGGTAGGAGACAGAGCAGAGAAGGACAATGACACTGGGTGGCTGTGAAAAATACAGATAATACAAAACATATGCAAATCACGCTATTATACAAATGCACCGTAAAAGTGTAATGGAGATGAGACGTCGGTGAGCTAATACTCACCTGAGCCAGGTGGACACTTGCCATATGAGCCTGGCTATTCGGGTGCGGAGCCCAAGCTGGCTCTGCCTGGAGCCGGCACAGATGCCTCTGTGCCTGTGGCCTGTGTAGTCCGGTGCCTGGGTACTCTGCCCATGGGTGGTGGTAAGCTGGCTGGGTTTGATATAAATGTGTTTTCTAAATCTTTACTGGGACTTTTAGCACTACAGCTGAGTGTGTTTAACTCACTCGGAAGGCTATAAAACTTTCCCTCTTTGATAGGGGATTTCCTGTCTTCAGGCTGAAATTTGTGGCTTTCCTAGGAATGCTGTGACATTGCTTTCTAGAGCACGGGTGACATCTGAAGATTTCAGTTCTGAATGAACACGATTGTATATAATTGCTATTTGGAGGAAACTGAGAAAACAAATCCATGAACAATGTTTTCACGGTGTTGTAGGAAAGCTAGCAAGATGGAATAAATTAGAGGTGCCAGGAGATTAAATGAGAGCAGAAGTGGTTGCTTTCTCTTAAATATCTGAATTTCCCATTTTAGTTGGAGGTGAACATGCTTGTTCATCAAACTTTCATTAATAGTGTGTGGATCCTCATAGTAGCTTTTTGTAGAATAGGAGAAGTCTTATAAGTTCACAAAATAAAAGCAAGTCTTAATGATAAACTAAGGCCAAGCCAACACTTGGTGTGAGCACGTGCATGTCTTTTTGTCGCATGGGTGAAATGCTGAGCGAAGTTCATGACTGGAGTGAATCTAAACATTAGATGGAGGGAAGCATCCCTGCTCCCCAGCATCTGCTGTGGACAGCTGGATTGCTGCTGAATGCAGGCATCCTCTGAATACGCACCAGCTGCCTTTCACTGGTTTTCTTCATCCTACTAAGCTGACTTTCACTGCAGTTTCGGAGCAGATAGATGATGGCTTGCGCAAGGCGCTTTCAGTAGCCTGTCCCTCACTTCCAGAAGTAGTGGTCTTTCCACCATTATGTAAGCTGGAATAAGATTTTAATACAAGGCACGAGACACAGCTCGTGCCTTTGAACTACAGAGAATGTCCATCTGTTGTTTGAATGCCATTTGGAACGCTTAACCCCTGCCAAATCCTGCTGCCTTTGAAGTCCATGGGAGTCTTGCCACCGACTCCAGTTGGGACAGGGTTTAGCTGACAAAATTTTTGTTTGCCTTTATTTCCCATAATTTGTATGTGGACTGTAACAGACAATAACATCTACTTATGGTTAGGGCTAAGTGAGAGAAGAGGGGACTTAAAGCAATGTGTATCTCTGGCCTAGTGATGGAGAATTTTATAGTTTGCTGTGGGGTTTTTTTGACGTTATAATGCCAGTTAAGTATTGATGACAAAAGACAGACATTAACATTCCCTTTTAGGAATCATTTACTAGTGGTATGTCTTGACAAAGGGAAATTTAATTACATGAATTTGGAAGTCATACCAATTGTTTAAAAAAAATCAATTATTAATACAGTGCTGCTCTTCCTGAACAGCGTAGAAATATTTACTCTTGTTAGGAAAGACAGGTGAATGACTCCAGACACTTATCGTACTGATGATATGAAATATTTAATTGATCCTTCAGTAACATACTGTTCTACACTTGTGGAATGTATAGTCTCTTATTTTTGGATCACTTGCACGCTTGTTATGTGTAGTACACTCTTAAGCATCTGCTTAGGTATTGCCTGCACTTAGTATTTTCAGGATATGTGATTATACCATATGCTGCCATGGAGAGGATTATGCTGTCAGTGTTGTGTCAGAGTAGCATGGAATTGCAGTCTGGTGCATAATTAGAAGGATATATTCAGGAACATTTCTTAGGTGACTGAATTTGTATTGATTATTCAGAATAAGTGCATATCAAATTACAGACTGTGTGTATATAAGAAGCATACATACACTTAAAATTTCATAGGCTGATAGGGCACTAGAAAAAAAAAATATGGAAGGATGAGCAGAAATCGTCTGTGCACCAGATCAAGTGCTCAGAACAGATTAGGGAGACGTGTTTTGTGCAAAGTGATTTTGTGCTTAGTGGCTCCTCATCTTTCTTAGTGCCAGACTATTCCTGTCACACAGATTAGAGATGGCTAGAGGGTGGATTCGGAGAGCTCTGAACGGCCTTTGTAGCAGCCAGCACCTATGAGGCAGAGCAGCATGTCTCCTTGGTGCTGGGTTAGAAAGGAGAGGCTTTTTTCATGTAGAATATTTCATATATGGGAAAAGACTACACATTTCTGGTGCATGCTAGATTTATCCATGGCAGGATAAATCAAAGCTGCCCTAGAGCTTCCAGAAAGCTGGCCCTATCAGCTGCTGCAGCTCTGGCACTGGACAAAGAAGAAGAAAGGATCTAAATCACCCAAGATAAAGGCTACTCTGTTTTCTGCTGGCAGAAAATAAATAATGGTTGAAGAAACTCTTTTTTAGCCTTTGCTTTTTCACAATCCAGAAATGCAAATCATAATAAATGATGTGGTTTTGGTCCAGAATCTCCAGCTGTTGTTTTAAGGACACCTTGAGTATATGTGCTTATATTGAAAATGTAATAGATCACATAGTCTGGAACCACCTATTTTACGTTAAACTGTAGCTCGTTGTTTAGTGTGCTACATAATTTAACATGTCTTCGGTGTACTTTCATATGCTATACTTCAATGCCTTGGTGTCTGTCCCTCACTGATGAGACACAAACCCATATAGCTAAAGAGCTTGTTCTTGTATTTCTTCTCCTACCAGATACTAGATGGGAGTTTCAGGTGCTTATCAATGTACAATTTGACCTAAAAGGAAACGCGTGTTTTGACGAAGAATCATTGTAAATGTAGAAAGAATAATTATTCCTAATTTACATGGGATTGGTTATACCAGATGTGTTGTCTGAATCTCACCTGATTTTTGTATTGCTGTGAAGCCATTGAACTCGCTGGAGTTTCCAAATAACAAACCTGAAAAAAAGAGGAGAATCATGGCTTCTGTTTGCGGAGTTGTATGTAAGACTGAACACAGCACTTGTCATGGTCACCCTGTGGCAGCTACTAAATATTTCATATGAAGTGCTATTTTGAGTATCTGATTAATTATTTAAAGATAAACATGGTTTTTCTTTATACCGTGTAAGAGATTCATGAGTGGCAAAGGCTAAATTGTATAGAATATTGTTGCCAAAACAAGTTTTTGTTTGCAGCAATTTGCTAAAGCCAGATGTATGTGAGCAGGAGTGAAGATAAGATTAATATCTTGGATAAAACTAGTCACTCTAACAAGGATTTATGAATGACCATTTAGGCCAGCTCTGTGGTCTGTTAGGTTCAGTGTCCTGTCACTGCTACTAGCCACTCCCAGATCTTTCCGAGGAAAGTAAAAGAAATCCATCTATAGAACTGATGAGGGTTGGTTGTTTGGTGGTTTTTTTTAGATTGTAGTTGTTAAAATTAATTCATCAGGGAAATCTCCTTGATTCTCCTTTATCTCCAAATATATCTTGCTGATTTATTTTCAGCTGTTACATGCTGCTGAAGTCATAAATAAATAAAACTCTTTCTACTTATCAAAAATGTATCCTTGATAAGCTAGAATACAAACTATTACTAAATCTATAAACTATTAAAGCACCTATTATGAGACCCCTACATGAAAACAACCCTGATATTTTGTTTCGGTCCTAACAGCCTAGCCTTACAGATTCTATAGTTGTCTCTTACTGACAGCCTCATTTACTGACAAAATCACATGACAGGTTAACACTATATTGCTGCTTTGTAGGGTTTCTGGTAACAAACTTTTCAAATGGGTACCTCACCTAATTTGACTGGTGTACTCACAGCACTTGCTTTATATACCTTTTCCATAATACAAGAAGATATCTAGGTTTTTTCATTCAACTGATCATTATGCTTTGTAGTATATACTTTTCCTGTTCCAAGAGATATGGGGACTTTCTTGACCAAAAAAAAACCCCAATAGGGTAGCAGGATACCTAATGATGTTTAGGGTTCTGTTCAATTCAAGGATTTGAAGACATTCATAATCTGATCTAGAGTTCACGTAAACAAATCAGATCTGGGATGCTGCAGTTAAATGCGTGCTTAAGACTTATGAGAGAGCGTGGCTCTGGTCTTAATATGTTATACTAAAGCTTCTAAAACACATTCCTTACTGCCATTGTCAATGATACTTAGATGTAAATTTAAACTGAGACGCATCGTTGCATTCACACATTTCTATTCCATTAGTGGGGGCTTACAACAGGGAGACAAGTGTATCTTAGCTAATGGTTATGGGTAGGTCTAGTCTCACAGTGCAGTGTACCAGATTCTCATTAGATCTGTAACCTTGCGCTAAGATTATGCAAAATGTCACAGGGATGCAGCACTGAACAAAAGACCTTCTGTGCATCTGTCGCTCTGCTTCTGAGAGGTGCTTAACGACTTGTGAAAGTGGGCGACTGGCCTCCTGGGATCTTGTCTTTCCCTGCCTGCCTTGGTGGCTGGTGTTCTCCATCCTTCAGCTCTGGCAGGCAAGCAGGAATGCTGGCAGTGGCCACCTTGTGAGTATGCCATCAGGGAGAAGCACTGGTTCCTTTCTTCCCCTATAAAAAGAGAACCCTATGTTTGTTTTGGATTAGCCCATATCTTCTTTGATTGCTTTTCCAAGTAATTTAATCTATGGGTTTTTATCCTTAAAATAAATCTTTTAGCCTGTAAAATTGATGAGTTGCCACACAGGTTTTGAAGTGAAGCAGCAGTAGCTGAAAGACTGCACAGAATTTAACTGAAATGTGAGACCTTTTTCACAGGAATGTTTCCTAAGCTTGAAAGTGAGCACGTGTGGACTTCACGAGATTCCTTTATACATAATTTGAGCCATTACAGAAAAAAAGCTAGTTGTATGCATTTGTTAATTATTGTAACAATATACTGCTTTTGTTGTCTGTGGATCTCCTTTTTCTCTGAAAATACTTGGAGATAGCTGAGACTTGAGCATATTATATCAAATATAACCATTAAGAGTGGCTTAGAAGAAAAAAGGTGACTTGCGTTATAAATTGATTGATTTTATGATTTTTTTTTCTTACAGCTAAAGAAGCATATGAATTTTCTTTCTAAGTAGTGGTAGTGCATGCTGCTTTTTCAGGGCTGCTTCTGCTGAGTGATGGAGAGTCTTCTCTCTAACAGTTTGAGTGGGACTCTTAATATTTTGTAAAGAAGTTCTTGAAATCTGTGAATAAGCACTATTTAAAGTCTCAACAGCTTCCCCCTGTGCCGCTTTTACAGAGTGTGACAATCAGAGTCACGCTTGCATACTCTTCTTGGGATTGAATGGTACTGTCTTTCACTTGGCATGTTTCTTCTGGAGGGTGGAAGTCCTTCTGTGAGCAAGGAATTCTTCTCTGAGCTGTGCTTCATTCAAATGTGTTCAATGACACTGAAGTGGTTTTGATTTTAGACTGGGCAGGAGGAGGGTTCCTGTCAGGTCTGTAGATTTGTCAGTGTTTCATCTGAAGACTTTCTGTGAGGGGAGAATGCAAGTCTTCTGAAAGTTTCATATGCTGTAGTAACAACCATTGGTTGGCAGTATTAAAGGAAAGTGAGCTTTTTCGCTGAAGTTTGGTTTCATATGTCAAAGTCAACGTATCTGAGGGACTTGAAGATTTAACTCTCTTTTCATGTAGAAATTATCCATGCAGTGTTTGCAGCAGCTGCACTGTCTGATTCAAAAGTTTCCTACATCTTTATGCTCTCTGCCTTTTCTACTTTTTTATTTCTCTTGCTTTCCCTTCTAGTCTCTTTTTTTGCCTTTGCCTGTGATTATTTTTTTTCCTTTCCTTTAAGCTGTATCATTTTTCCCACTGGTTGCCTGCCAGATGGCTATCTGCTTTTGAAGATGGGTCATCTGTAGGTGAGACAGGTCAAGCTGGCAGGTGTTCCCACTCTAAATTGAATGTCACAGGAAAAAAGAAGCAAAGCTTCTCTCATTGGTCTTGGCCTCATAAGTGGTCCCTTCAGGATATGGGACATGAAAAGGTTTTGGCTTCTTCTGTTTTAGGCTGCAGGACAGGGCATGTTGCAAAAACAGGTTCTGATTTGAGTTGGGTAAAATTTATTGCCCACACAGCTCCTTGTAGCAATCCCTGCCCCCAAGACCTGATGTTCTTCTCACCTTGCCAGCTCCTTTTCCCTGCTCCTGCCCTGAGAGGACTTGGGTACAGCAACAGCTACCCACATGGGAAGCGGTGCTGACAGAAACCCAACACTTGTTTCCTTTGTGGGAAGCGGGCAACTTGTGGAATAAGAGGGGCTGTGCAGCAGGGATGGGGTCTAACACAACTCGCCAGCTTTCTATTACCTCTGGTGCTGTGAATTCAGTAAGCCTTTCCCCAGCAGCACAAACGACAGTGGGGTGTTGCTAGCTGTGAAAGGCAGTTTATGTCAAGTCTGCTCTGCCTGGGTGTGCTTGAGGCTTCCTCTGCTTTTTACAGACATCTGCAAATGGATACTGTCAAAAGTGAATGTATTAAATGTGTTCTTACACCTAATGTTATCTGTGTTCTGTGCTGTCAGTGTGGGTGGGTTTTGGGTTTTTTGTGTAGTTTTTCTTTCATTATCTGAGTTGGCCAACTCAATTATCTGGGGTAACAGAATAGGATAAGTGCTGCCTTTTGTGGAGATTTGTGCCAGGATTTACTAATAGCAGTAGGGCATTCCCTGTTGGGTGCTCTGGATACATCAGCCTTAGGCCTTGCACAAACACATCCAAAGCATCAGTGATGTTAATAGCAGTTTTGTCACTGACTTCTGCCAAGTTCAGGATTTTCCATGTGGTTCTGAAGCAAGATCTGGCTTTGCAGTTGTTGTTGTTGTTTGTCTTTGTACTTAGCTCGTATATGACCTGTGTTTAACCTAAGTGCTCCTGATACGAAGTGTTCTATACAAGCTCTCTGGTTTCCTACGTCTCAGCTTGGCCGCCTAATTAGGAAGAGGATTTTTAAACAACTCTTTAGTAGGCATAAGAAACAAGTATGCTTAAGATAATTGCAAGTGTGAAATAAGCAACCTTCTGCTGAAAGTTCATATGCCAAACACAGCTAATCCACCATATGTGTGACCTACCTAAAAAGTACAGACACATGGATGTTCTTCCCTCCCCCAATTTCTTAGCCTTTTCATGGCTGCTACTGTTGTAAGTAGCCCAGTAACACTATATGCTTGATTGATGTATGGGATCTGTGATGGTATTTTGCAGTTAGGGTTGCTGCGTTGCATAGCATGCCTCTAAGTGGAATGAAAGAAATACCATAAGCTTTTCAGCTGTGACATGCCACCTCAGCAGCAGTATGCCTTCGGGGGAAAAACAGAGGAGTGTGACAACCTTTCAGCAGCCCAGGAAGCATGTTACATACCAGCAAATATTCTGATCTTAATTCTTATTTAGGTGGTTTGTACATTCCTGATGAGTTTTTCCACACAAGGGACATGAATCTGTCCTTGCCCTCCTATACATCTGCTCTGGCCCCTGGAGTTACCCTGGCTCCAGCATGAAGGAGACAAAAATAGACTCACGGTGTCCTGGACTACAGGGAAAATAATAGGAATCCATATTTTTGGAAAAGGATGCATTTCTTGGGCATAGCATATGAGATATATGGCTGTCATAATCTTGGGATTTATTTCTCTGTGTCCGAAGACCAGTTAGAGAAGTTTAAGCAGTGGCCAACCCTGCACCCTCTAAAGTCATTTGAGGTCTGATCCTGCACAGAAGTTGCCACATAAAGGGCAAACTTTTACTCATTTGCAAGTAGGCCGGTGCCCGTCGCAGGTTCAGTTTTGTGATGCATAATCTGTGTCACTTATAACAGTGCTGCAGGATGTAATACGTTACCCACTTATGTAAAGACTGGAAAAACAAGCCCAGTATGTACTGTGTCATAGCCAAAGTGTAAGCATGTGCTCTATGACTCTGTTGTAGACAGAATACAGTTTGGCCAAAGTGAGTATAATCAGTTCATTTGTATGCACAGCTAAAATTACTGAAGAGTAGCTTCCACATAAGGATTCACTTAGGGAACTGTGGAAACTGCCTAATTAGCTATAGGTATGGCTTTAATTGCAGTCTGTAGCCAATAAAAATATGCTTGGTCTATAGGAAGAGGCAAAGAAATAGAATATGTACATGAGGCAGTTTAATGTTTAAAGTACTGTTTGCAAATAAAAGCTATTAAAGAAGCGAATCATGCTGGAAAATGGTCCCAAGCCATAAAATATTCATTGATCATTAAGTTGTTGTAAGAGGCACTGATATATACTCTGTATCTAACTGTGTCCCCTTTAACTTCCATCTGCTGTTCATGTACATCAGTGATGGAAAATTAATTTTTTTCTTAAGAATCAGAATGGAACAAAATGTTTGCTTTTTACAGAGGTGGTGACGCACAAAGATTGACCAATATTTTGCCAAGAAGAAAGCTTATATTAGTGAAATGAAATTAGTGCATTAATGCTCAAGGTTTTTCAGAGCTACTAGAAAATGTCCGTCACCTATAAGAGAAGATAGGCAACCATCTCTTTTCATGTGTTTTAATAGTCTTGGTTCAAAATCAAAATATTTGTGGACATGGCAGGTATGAAATATATGGTACTACGAACTTTCCATCACAGGCCTAACTATGCTTGTAGTAAAAAGAGAATATACATACCACATGGAAATGGAAGGTAGGAGATGGCTTGAATCTTTCAGCCCAAAGATGGACAATCTGAAGAAGCTTNTAACTTTCCATCAAAGGCCTAACTATGCTTGTAGTAAACAGAGAATATACATACCACATGGAAACGGAAGGTAGGAGACGGCTTGAATCTTTCAGCCCAAAGATGGACAATCTGAAGAAGCTTTTTAGCTTACAGGCAGAGGGGCTGGAGGGACAATGATTGCAAGGTCTGATCTGGGGAGAGCTCTTCAAGAAACAGTAGAATCCAGGGTGCTTTATGTGCCTGTACAGGGGAAGAGCTTCAACTGACAGCCTGTGTCTGAAGGACTTAGCAGCAGATAGAGAACCTGAGAATTATTTAGCAATGCAGTAATGATTCTTCATGTGAAAATCAGATCTCCCAGCTTAGAATGGCACTATGTCCTGTTGTTTGAAGCACGCCAAGGACAAGTTGGTTAGGGGAAAAGGGAAGGAGTGGTCCTTAGCTGATGCACATAGCTGTGGGCCAGTAATATTGATTGATGGTATCAGCTTTATAGGAAGTAAGTGGTTGTATTGATCTGCAGTATGTGCATAAGTCAGGAGAAGCAGCAGAGCACACATAAAATCTGCTGGACTTCCTTGTGCTTATTGTTCTCTCTGGGTATGCTTGACAGTTGTCTTCTGGGAAAAACTGAGTTTGATAACAATCAATCTGCTGTGAAAACATAAACAAAACAGGATGATACCTTTGTTACTTAGATAAATAACATGCTAGAGCAGCACTAAAATACTATCCCTCAGTACTATACATACAGTATTGTTGTGTATTTTTCAAAACTGAAGTCTGATGGCCTTATGTTAAAATAAAGGAGCATGGTTTTCACCAGAAGGTAATAATTTTTCTGTTCTTACCACCCGTGCATTTAGTGTTCCTCTGCTGGGGGAACTTCACAGTAGGGAAAGGGGTTGGAACTAGGATGTATTTGCCCACTCGGAGGACTAGATTTCTCCCTAAATCTCTTCATTTGTGATTTCTAGCCTTTCTGAATACAGAGTAATAATTTCTGATACATTCTAGTTCTAGTGGGACTCTTTGGTAGTGTGATTGTTCCACTAAAGAGTGAAACTTGACAAACTATTTTAATGTAGGTAAAAAAACCCCAAAGAATATGAAAGTACATATTCCAAAATTAATACCTTAATCTTCTGAAATGCAGGAATATGTACCCACTGTTTCAAAATCTTCTGTCAGGGGAAAAAATAAAAAAACCACTTTTTCTTCCTGACTTTTTTTGTTTTTAAAAAAATCTAGTCCCCAAATTAATGAAAGGATGAAAATTAAGAAGGAAATGTTTTTTGACCTACAAGTGCTAGATATTGGTGCTTTGCATTTAAATTTTATGTGTGTTCTGACCTGGTGACTGCCAGACAACTTGTATTTATATTCTTCTCATGAATATTTTGGGTTCTTTCAAACTATTCCCCCTTAAAAGGTGAAATAAAAAGCATGGCCAAACAACAGTATTATAGAAGATGAAGTCTGCCTCTAAATGCTGACCTATGGGTACCAGTTTCATTGTGTATTTGTAATTTTTGCAGGATGCTTTGTAGAACTGCTAAGAGAAACTTTGTATTTCCACAGTAGTCATATTTTATTCACTCTGGATTGTTACTGGGCACCCAGTGCACCCTTCAGTTTCCAATGTTTTAAATGTTTTATTTTGCAAACTTCAGTTTTGTTAAATTTCCCTCTACCAGAATATCTTGGTTTCTGCTTCTACCTTGGTGGAAAAAGGAATGCCTGGAAGGAAGCTCTTTTCCTTGCCCTTTAGCAGGGCAAGTCAATGTATCATGCTTGCCATGCTATATGATGTATACTTAATGCCAAAAAGGGTGCAGGGAATGGCAAGACCAGTACTTTCCCTCTTCAAATTTAGACCTGAGGAGTGCAGTAAAGCAGGTACAAGTGTATCCATGGTCCTCCTTGTGGACCTGTGTAGGTCTCGCTTGTCTTTCATAGATAAATTGGCTATTGTCCATGGTCTCAACTACTCGAGTTTTTCAGTATCAAACCCAACCAAGTCCTAACTAATCCTAACCATGCATGCATTACAAATTAAAACTTGTAAAGCATATGGATTAACTTATTTTTTTTCCTTGTTTACACCAAAGTCATAAATGTAGTGATGAAATGGACAGCCTATCAGTCCCCATCCTNGGGGAATGGCGAGACCAGTACTTTCCCTCTTCAAATTTGGACCTGAGGAGTGCAGTAAAGCAGGTACAAGTGTATCCACGGTCCTCCTTGTGGACCTGTGTAGTTCTCGCTTGTCTTTAATAGATAAATCACCTGTTGTCCATGGTCTCAACTACTCGAGTTTTTCAGTATCAAACTCAACCAAGTCCTAACTAATCCTAACCATGTATGCATTACAAATTAAAACTTGTAAGGCATATGGATTAACTTATTTTTTTCCTTGTTTACACCAAAGCCATAAATGTAGTGATGAAATGGACAGCCTATCAGTCCCCATCCTGTCCTCTGCAATCACAGGCAATTGTGCAACTGCTGTAAAGCCCATAGTATCTATTGCACGTGGGCAAAACACAAGGAGCTATAAAACACTTCTTTTGTGACAAATTTAATATGCAATAACGATTTAAAAAAAACCCAAAACTGTCACTGTTTCCCTCCCCACAACACACTCCTTGCCCAGAGAAGCTGGGAGGAATCGAGTGCGTTATCCATGCTCAAATCCTTGTTGTAGTATAAGGCTTGGTTATAGGAAATCTCATTGTTTTGGACTCTGTGTGCACTTTGTGTTAATGTGCTGTGTTATGTGGAGCCCACTTAAAGCTCCTACTGAGTCCTAAAAGAAACATGGAAGGGTCCTGAAGAAGTTGATAGGATGCTAAAATTAAGGGTTGGATATTTGAGGATTCTGTGTTGGAAGGGGAAGGTAGGACTTTGTTTGGAAGTTGGAAATAACCTGTAATTCTCCTCCAAGCTCAAGAAGGGATGGCTGTTAAACGTGTTGGGCTGGCCCAGTGGCTGGGAAGATCTGATGCAGTGTGGGCTGAAAATCAGTAGAAGTCAGCTGGAAACTGGAAGGCTGGCCATAGAGCAACAGTTCCTTTCTCCTGTGTGAGAATTACTGTTTTTCTGGTATTCTTACTGAGAGCAGAATTTTAGAATTACAAAATGCATAATAATGACTGAGACTGTCAATGTTTCATGGCAGAAATCATCCTCCTTTCTCTGTATGTCACTAAACTGATGACAATTACAAGCAGAAAAGATTGACGTAGGTCAGATTTGCAAATCTTTATGCACCTCTCTGTCACTTAACCAAATTCCTCACCTGAAACAGGGATAAAAATTTGAAATAGTATTTTGAAATTAAGATTGATCCCAGTTAAATAAAGCACTTTGGCTTGTTTTTGCCCTTTATTTCTTTGAGATGAATGCCTACTTACCCTTCAAAAGGTTTAGGGTTTTTTTGCTTGGAGGCCAGCACCCTAAGCTTTTAAAAAATTTCATAATTTATTTTTGCTTTAATAAAAAACAAACCAAACCACAAACTCATGTGAGGAGAGAGAAACTATAAAAAGTCAGTGTTAGTTTCCAAGCTGTATTCTAGGTCTGTAACTTTGCTTCTGAGACTCCAGCAGGACGCATTGCACGCCTCTTGCTAATCAGACAGAGATGTCACAATGAAAGACTATGGAAATTACCAAGGTAGGTTGGCTACTGGCATCACTGTTGCCATATTAAAATAGTGCTGCAACGTGTTTAACTTATGCACCTGTTACCCCTCAGCCAAGTAGCATTAGCTATAAGTCAAATAAGACTCTCTAACTTGACGAAATTCCTATCCTCTGCTGAAGAAGAGTGCTTTTCTGTTCTCTATTCTCTGTTTAGGCTCTTATTCTGAAACATGAAGGTGCCCAGGAGTCCCTGGTTGCAAATTAATCTTCTGTGGTCGTCTTTCAAGTGAAACTAACTTCCATGCTAATCTGTTCTGTGTGGCTGTCAAGCCATTTGGAAGACTTATTGATCCTCGCCACAATAGAAAAGTGACACTTGAGCAACAGCAAACTGCTTTTGAACGTTTTCTGATGTATTGCTGACATTAGTGCTATTCAGTTTAGCACTTGGTCAGATATGTTGTTTTGTTTCACCTGTTGTTGCTCTATTCCTTGTATATTGTCTGCAAATATGGTGTTGCTTGCAATCTAATTTACACGGCACCTTAGAAACAGACCTCCACTTTAAAAAAGTAGATTGCTGTGTACCACTGTGGTTCTTAAAAACAGAGAAGCAAACAAACCCTAGCATTGCAGTTTGTTCCAGTGCTGAAAATGGAGAGGAAGAATTGCTGTAATTTCTATTATACTTGAAGCCAAGACTGGGAAAGTTTGTGGGTCACTGAGGTGCTCTAATGGGCATATGGGAGTGGGGCAAGTGTGTGTGTGTGTGTGCGCGTGTATACACCATTTTGAGCGTATATGTAATGAAAACCATATGGCTGCACAAGTCTTCGGCCGTGAGTGAGTTGAGAGGAAGATCTGTAATGACTGAGATTTAGGAACATCTTATGGCAATTCAGACAAGCGAAACCTTGCAGATCCTGTTTCACACTGATTAGTCAGAGATGACACCTGTTCAGAGATGTTTTTATTGAACTGCACTGAAAGATGCACAAGACCTTTAGGGAGGCCTGATGGTACAGGGGGACGTATGTATGGTAGCGACAGCAAGAATGCATGTGATGGAGGGAACAGTGGGACAGTTGTCATACTTATTTGTTGATGTCAATCCTTTCCACAAAAACATTTCAACTTGGTTTTTTTGAAGCTGAATTATGATTTAATTGTCAAACTACAGAAAGGAATGAATAAAAATACCATGTGTATAAATAGGACACACCTTGAAAACACTCCAGTTGGAGACTGTTAAACTTTATCATAGTATGTCCAATATACTGAAGTTTTTATGGAGAACCCTGCAAGTCCTCTGGCATTTCAAGCCAAAATGTCGTGCTTTTGGGTGGGATTGTTTGCATAAGGGCATTCAGGAGGCTCTTGAGGGGTGATAAATAGCTAATTGTAGATAGTGTCTACTCTCAGGAACTTATACTGTTACGTGTCTCCTACATAATTTCTTTCTTTTAGTTTTTTTATTTTATTTTATAAAAGAAGGCATTGGCAAAATACTATTTGGAAAGTCATTTGCAAGAAGCAGAACTCAGGAAAGCATTCACACAAGTCAGGTGTTTGAGGCAGCTATTTTTGTACTCAGTGCATTTACCACATGCTGTATACTCTTATTAACCAGTCTGTTGTCCCTCCAGACTTACAAGAAATGTCTTTTGTTTTATGCCCGGAGCTGGGAACAGTTGCACAGATGCAATTTGGCAGACAAGAGATGGATGAGACTCTATGTGTCTTCTCCAATGACCACTCAGAAATGCTGTCTGCTGTCTCCTCTGGCCACAAAGCAAAGAAAAGAGGCAAGACAGGAAGTCCCTATAAATAGCAGCAGTTTGACAACAGCTTTTTTCCCAGGAAATATTTGTGGGGGGAAGAGATAAGGAAGGGGAAGAGGTCAAGCTCTGCTGCACAAGCTTGGAGCACAGGTTAGAGGGTAAATTGAAGGCTTCTCTTGAGGCCAAGGTGAGTGAGGCACCTGTAAAGTGAGCAGGGAGGAGGACCAGGTGTTGTCAAAGGGAGCAGATGGACACATATTAAGGGGCCTTAAGATGGGTGGTCTGGAAAAATAAAAGTATGGAGGAAAATAAAAGATGACTTATTGTTACTGGGGTCTCTTTTGTGTCTGTGTCAATATATAACCAAAAGAAACAACAGCATGGATATATTGTATCTGGGTTGTGACAAAGCAGATTGCTTAATCTTCCAATGAAGGTGTAATACACGGTTGTTATTTCTCTTTCTATTGCGCTGAGAAACTCTTAAAAGTGAAAATCCCAGGGAATTGCTTGTGTCAAAGGAAAACTTCAGGTTTGCATTTTTCATTCAGCTGCAGTCAGGTGTGTATCCGGTACTGCTGTGTGACAGACTGTCAGAGAATGAGTACTTCGTTAAGTATTGGTTAATTTATTATGACATTTGTCTGTTTGGAGTGATTAGCTTTTTGACAGAATTCCCCCACCCCCACCCCCACCCCACCCCCCTTAGCAATTAGGACCTCAAGAGTTAAGGGTGCCATGTAGAACAATGAACAAAAATAGCAGCTGCAGAAATGCAGGAAAAAACCCCACAAACTTCTGCAGGTTATTTGAACTATCCTAGGTCTGGCTTACATCCATGGGTGCAAGAATACGTATGGTACGCTGTAAGTGACCTCTGCCCCCGAGTCAAGGAAGTGAATATCCTTCTGTCTAAAGTTAAAGCAGTCCTCCCCTGTTGCCTGCTTAAATCTTTACTACTGGCTCCTTTATCAAAGGCTTTGCCCCTGGCTCTATTCTCCTGAGCGGCACTGCCCGCAAAGTAGTGCACTGCTCCCTGTCCCTGCAGCGCTGGCTGATGGAGTCTCCTACTCCTGCTGGGAAAACTAAAGCTTCTTTTGTATTGCTCTAAGTAGCTTTAAGAACAAAGGGTTATTAATGGGTTCAAATGTGTTTTCTGCAAATATATTAAAAAATTTTCAAAGGTTGCAATAGCATTTTT
The DNA here is from genome assembly GCA_003993805.1 of Himantopus leucocephalus. Lineage (NCBI taxonomy): Eukaryota > Metazoa > Chordata > Aves > Charadriiformes > Recurvirostridae > Himantopus > Himantopus leucocephalus. The sequence continues at coordinate 95,895,470 of RSEF01000002.1, forward strand.
ATGGGATACTCAAATCTAAAAGCTCTATTGGTGCCTGATCATTTATTTGAATCATTATTTAAGGAAATTAAGTCTTTGGTTCTTCAGTCTTGGGCTGAGTACCTGAGTTTATGGAGGAGCACTTCTCTTGGAAACATAAATTCTACAAGCTGACTAAATGTTTGGTTGAAAATGACTTATACATCCAGCAAAATAGCCAAGAAAGCTTTGAATGTCTTTATACGTTAATATAAATATCAATATATCTATTTATCAACAGAGCTTAACGAGTAAAAGTCTTAGGTCACCTATGTTAGTAATAAACTGGAAAAGAGAAAAATCTGAATGTGTAGGACCGTAATCCATGAAAGGTGACCATCACTTATAAGGTTGAGGTAGCTGTCTACCAAACTCGATGTTTGGCTGTCCCAGTAAGGCTGTATCCACCAGGACATACTCACAAGGAGAGGGCAGCACAGCTGTCACCTGCCAGGGCCAGAGGGAAGTCACATCTCCACCTGCTGTCCTGTTTCTGCTGGTCAATGAAGCTGGTGAGGGGTCTGGAGGACAGGTCTTATGAGGAACGACTGCGGGAACTGGGGCTGTTTAGCCTGGAGAAGAGGACGAGAGGAAATGGGTTCAAGTTAAGCCAGGCGAGGTTTAGGTTGGATATTAGGAAAATTTTTTCCACTGAAAGGGTTATCCAACATTGGAATAGGCTGCCCAGGGAGGTGGTGGATTCACCATCCCTGGAGGTGTTTTAAAAAAGGGTAGAAGTGGTACTTGGGGATATGGTTTAGAAGTGGTTTTGTCAGGTTAGGTTAATGGTTGGACTTGATGATCTCAAAGGTCCCTCCTGGCCTCAACAATTCTGTGATTCTATGGGGAGCCAGCTCAGTGTAGTCCTCAGTCCTTTCCAGGAGCATGTGGGTCACACCACAGTTGGGGGAAGCCCTGCCTGGTGACATGAAGCAGCAAGAGCCGTGCTGAAGGAGCGGGAAGGTGAGAGGCTCTCTCTCTCCCATAGCCAGAATAAAGAATCCCCTTTACACTCCTTACAACTCAAATACTGTTTTCACTCTGCTAGGAAGCATCCCGCAGGCACCAAGCACAGGGAAGGTGCTTAACAAGTAATAAAGAATAGCAATAACAACTGATTAGGTCTGGGCAGGTAAGAAGAAGGGGAATACTTTGCAAATATTTAAAATCTTAAATGTATTGCAAGCAAGTCCCTCCATGCAATATTGTTAATTACCTAGACAACAGAAGCTGTGCAATCGCCTTCAATCACAGGCTTCTATTTAATAAGCTTATTGTAATGTATTGCTATTAAAACTCTTCTAACTATAAATTTCCAGCTCTTTCTCCCAGGGCAGTATTGCAAATCAGGCTATAAAATTCATTGGTAAAGCTACTTTCTCCCTATTAAAGTAAGTAGATGAAAATACCTAGTGGCAGAGCTGAGAGTGGCACCCTCTGGGCAGAGCAATGGGTTTGTCAGGCAGAACCAGACAGCCGTAGTCATGTTGCCCAGCGTGGCATGGCTTAGCCAAATAATTGCTGAAACTATTGAGGAGATCTCACAAATCCAGCATAAACACTTGAATGCTCACATCTGCCCAAGAAGTTGTGGCTGCCCCGTCCCTGGAGGTGTTCAAGGCCAGGCTGGATGGTGCTTTGAGCAACCTGGTCTAGAGGGAGGTGTCCCTGCCTATGGCAGGGGGGTTGGAACTAGATGATTTTTAAGACACCTTCCAACATAAACCATTCTATGATTATCAAAAGTGCTTTCAGAGGCAGGAACTGAATTTTACTTGTTGCTCATCCATAGTTAAGTCAACCAAATTCCTACTCAATTGTACCAGCCCTGTTCAGAGCAACACCATTGCGGGAAGGAAGTTGCTCCAACTGACGTCAGAAAAATGAAAGCAAAGTTTATCCTAATGAAGTTCCTTCTAAGATTAATTTGCCTGTTTCTATTGACTTGACTGAACTTGTTTCTTAGATGTATCTGCAATACATCTGCAATTCACTCGTGAGATTCTGCTGCTAGACAGCTCTTGTGCGTGTGGTGTTAATAGTTACAAAAAAAAAAAGTAATGAGAGGGAACACTTGAGAAATGATTCTGTGAGGGTGATAGTGGCCAGGAAGCAATTATTTACAGATAGGGCAGTACAGTTTAGGATATTATTCCTTGTCTACTTATGACAATAAAAATAAACTCTTTTGTTCCATGTTAGATTTAGACAGTGCACTAGAGTGGCAAAATCAAAGAATCGGTGCAGTGTGTTGATCCCCAGCAATAAGCAATAAATTCTGTGAGATGTTCCTCCTGTCCTACTAATTTGGTTAGACTGTTTACATGTTTTGTAAAATATTTATAGAGGTGAAATATCTGCAACAGTCAGGTGAGATATTTTAACATTTAAAAAATGTGTATGTTTGGTATCTGAAGATACCACCTTATGTAGAACCAGACAATATAAATACTATCTGTGGTGTTTGTACATGTTTGTCTGACTCTTCAAGTTGGGAGTTGGGTAGAAGAAGAGCGGAAATTCTAAAACAAAAGCAAATGGAGGCAATTATCACTGTTGCCTCTTCTTTCTTTTCTTGGTGTTCTCTAACCACAGAGCTATTCATTTTGGGCAAGATCGGACTTTATGAAGGTCTTACACAAGGGATGGTATGAAAGCTGCCATCAATGGCTCTTGCAACAGGTCCTGGTGCCACAAAAGCTGTCCTGCAGAAGGGGTGATGTTTAGGGTGCCCCTATGTCTGGTTGCCTGGTCACATCGGGGATCCCGCAGGGCTGGGGAGTGCTGCAAGCTCCTTCTGGTGCCTCTGCCCAGGTCGTCTTAGGGTAAGGGGATGAAGGAGGCTGGGGCACGTGTGGGAGGGAGGGAAGTATGCAGGACTAGAGCTCAGACCTGAGCTAGAGGGTGGTAAGAGGGGTGCAGCCAGTTCCCACAGCAGGTGGGCACTCACCAGTCCCTTCTGGACACACAGCCACTGCGGGGGAACGGGGTGAAATTCCTCTTCCAAGAGAAATTTGGAAGCCTCCAAACTAAAACATTTTGTTTGTTTTTAATACCTTTCTTGTTCTGCAAGTAATAAGGCTTTCAAATGTATTTTGACTTTTTTTGCTTGTTTGTTAGTTATTAGCCTCTCCCCTGTGAAAGTCCTGAGTCAGTTCTGTTTAAACAGGTTTTTTTCCTGTTCTGGAGAGGGACAGGAGGCAGAAGCTTAAAGTTTTTAGAGAGACCACCTTCCTCTCCATTGAATTTAACTGTAACTTTAATTCCATTCCTGTTCCCTCTTTTTTTCTGGTTCATTTGTTTTTATATTCTTCCCTTCTGTGCTTGTGCATTGGTGAGAAAAAGGCAGACAATAGCTTTTGTTCTCTAGGGAGTGTCTGCATCTACAGCCTGAATGTGGGATGCTCAGAGGTACTCTGAGCCAGGTCCTGGTCCCTGCTTGGTGATATTAGGGCTAGCAATGTTTTGGTGCAAGCAGTTGTGGCGTCTTAAAGGCTGTTCTTCAACCTGAACTACAAGAGCTTCTCTCCATAAAGTGGAGTTGCTGCACACCTATGAAATATTTTAATTTTGCTGAGTTGTAGGATGTCTAATGCGTCATCATCTCATTCTCAGCTAGCACTAGTGATACTGTGTTGGTGTTGTGGATGTGTTGTCACTTTGATTAGCGGACTTAAGGGGCTCAGCTGTGTTCCACTGCCTTGAATGTATACTCCTATAACAAATGTTATCTCAGGCTTCCAGCATAAAGCAGCAATGTTCTTAACTGCACAGCCCAAGGGATGTGAGAACACGGCAAGGTGTTGGTAGTTTTGCAGGACTTGCTGGACAACCATCTTAGAATTCAGAAACATCTACAAGCTGTCTATTGCAACCGAGCCCCCAACTGAGAGAGAAAAATGAACATTGTACAGATGAGTTTTCAGTCTTCATCCAAGACAGCTCTGTTCATTCCTAATGCCATCTATTTGTGGAATTTAAAGGCAGAAAATAAGCTAATTGAGATGATTACTACAAGTATCCACTAAATGCAAGCATGAATAAACCCTTTATTCAGCTTTCCTTGAGGCAAGGAAAAATGTTTCAAAATGTTAGGTGTTTGTTAGGGTAGGATTTTTTAATTAAACTTCTGAGAGAAAGCAAAAATCTAAGGGAAGAAACAACATCTGGGGGAACAAAAATCAGATAAGAGATTGTTAGAAATAATAACATTCAATCAAACAAACTACAACCAGAGAAATGTCTCCTGTAAGTTGTGATTGTGGGGCTCATTGATTTTTGTTGGTTTTTTTCCTATGCTCATATCATATTGTTTCATCATTGAGCCTTTTTGGTGTGCCCTTCATGTGTGTAGTTTGAAGAATAGGTGGATAATTATTCTATTTTCTTGTTCTGCTTAAAAAAAAAAACACCCCAAAACACCAGGTTTTCCTACAAAAAAATGCATTACTGCAAACAGCAACAGCAATGAATGGAAGCTAAACCATTCATCATAACACAAACAGGAAATAGGGTAGGATATACATAAATTAAGAAGTCTTATTTCTGCTTCATGATAAGATTTGTTTAACATTTTGATTGCAATGTGTCTGTTCCCCAACACAAACAATGAGGAAGTTTAACACAACCTAATTCAGCGATATTTGTTTAGAGGCTTAAAGGGGAACTTTAAAGGAGGTTATCAAAGCTTAGAAGGTATCACTTTCAAGGCATCAGATTAAATTAATTCTCTAAAGATTTTTGGTGGTTACCTCTGCATGGCGTCGCATCTCAATGTCAGCCGTTCTTAATCGTAACCTTTTCTACATTATATATAGTAATCTTTAAGTGTCTAATATCTATGCTTTCAGAAGTGTTGGTGGTTTTGGGGAGTTTTGTTGCTGGCTTTTCGGCTTTTTCCAGAGTTGGAAGGTGCTCTCAGCTATATTCACTTTGAGGGTGGTAAGACACTGGAACAGATTGCCCAGAGAAGTTGTGGAAGCTTCATCCCTGAAGGTGTGTTAAGGCCAGGCTGGATGGGGCTTTGAGCAACTTGGACTAGGGGGAGGTGTCTCTGCCTATGGCAGGGTGGTTGGAACTCAATGATCTTCAAGGTCCTTTCCAACCTAAAGCATTCTATGATCTTCAAAAGGCAGCTGAGGAGCATTGGTGCCAGGTTGTTGCAGATGCCTGCCAGAATGTCACAGGGGAATCCATGACCCGACCTCAGTCTCCCAGCTCCTCTGTCTGAGCTGTGGGGCACCACACTGCCCATCAAAAAGGCACAGACTTGCAGTACAGCGTGATACACAATGCCAGATGTTTTGCCCATGTGCAAACATACAATTGCACACGGTTTTGGGCTGCAGAGGGTCTGTCCAGAGAGCACGTACATCTGTGCAGATGTGACGATTAGAGTCAGCCTTCACATCTGCACAATAAAAGTCTTCTTCAATCCCTTCTTTTTTTCAGAGAGCAGCACAGGCAAGAGACCTTTCTTTTATTTGGGTGTATGAAAGTAGACACGATTCAAGCACCTTATAGATTTGGGAAGGCGCACGGGGGTGACTAGCACCTATTACTGCCCTGACCTTGGCCATTGATTAAACTTGTTTCCATTGCAAGCTTTGTTATTTTTGAAGTAGACTTAGGGTAAGTATGCCTTTTCTTACATATTTTTCCTCTAATTACTTATACAGAGAAGTCATACATAAGACGGTACATCTTCTGTAAGAGATGAGGAAGATGTGGCAGAAAGAAAACATTTATCAGGGAGTCATGGGAATCCTGAGATATCGGTGACAAATCTTTCAAGGAGTGCTTTAATCTTCCAGTTTCTGGTTGAGTTGAGAAACAGTGGTCTTGAAGTACAGCCTGTGTGTCTGCAACCAAAAATAGTGACAGCTGAATTTTGCTGAAATTAGTGTCCTAAAATGGGGGAAAAAAATTCAAAAATCTTGTATGCTAGGGTTGGAAGTATAGGATTTGATTACTGGCAGTGTTTAACAGATGAATGTCCAGCTTATGTATATATAAAGTCCCTGGCATCCTGATGCTGATGCACATAAATATAGAATGCTTTGCTGCTTAATAGAAAAATAAAAACTAGCATTATGTAGGTTTTTAGGACATCTCTCTTGGTACGTAACAGATGTTCTAATTTCAGAGAAATGCTGAAATAGTTTTGATTATGCACCCTTGCTAAAACCAAACAAATACACAAGCACATTTTGCAGATTCCTGGCTGGGAAGTGTATGGAAATATGAGTAGTGCTACCGTGTTTTTTACTAGTGTCCTTGAAGTCAAGCCATTCAGTGAAGGAATGATGCCCACATTGACTCCTTGGATACTGTTCCTAGCAAGCTTATTTGCAGCTGGATATTGAGATACACATGGAACAGTGATGCTTGTGTGGCCTGTGTGGTGTCGTGATTCTTTATAAGTAATACTGATTAAAAGACCTTGCGTAAGCAACTCTATGTGAAACAGTGCTTTGATATCTGAATCATTTTGGAAAGTTTTAGCTTAAGCCTCTGAGTACCTGCACAAAGAGGTTGTACTAGAGAAGCAGCTTTGTGTCATCAGGAAAAAGCAAGATCCAGTGTCTGGAAGTTGAGGAAAGTTCGGACTGGGAATGCAGTACAGTTTAACAGCAGAGAGGGCAGGCCAACAATCAGAACAGTGAAGTATGTGGGTAATCTATAGCATTTCAAGGCCTTCAGTCAGTATCAGATGCCTATGGGAAAGATACTCTTTGTTCAAGCAAGCGTATCTCTTTATGAGAAAGATACTCCTGTAAGCTTATTCAGACCGAACACAAAAATTAGGAAATTAAATTCTCTGAATTGATCACACCAGAATCCAAATGTCCTCGATACAGAATGGAGGCAAGTGTCAATGAGCTTCTGTACTTTTGTTACTGCTCGAAATAGAACACCGTTTATGAGAACTTTTTCCGTACCATTCTTTCTAAGGCAAACATATCCACTCCAGATACTGAAACCTCCTACTTCTTGAATGTGATTGGAGATAGCAGATGTTTTAATTTCAAGAAGTCCATGCAAGGTCCAGCCCTTGAGGAAAGAGTCTAAATTGTAGTTAGTGTGGTACAGAGACAGGCTAGAAGTCCTTGTCTCTTGGTTCTAACAAATATTCTCTTACTTTGCTGTCCTTTTGAGAAAGAATATGGGCTAAATCTGCTCTCTTGGGTAAAGGCAGGGTCTCTTGCTTTTGAGGGTCACTTGTTTTTTTTCCCCTAGACAATTCCCACTGACAACTCACTTTGGAACTCAGGTCACAAGAACTGGATCAGGATAAGATAAATTCTGTAAACCTAATTACTCCTTCTGAAGTCTTGTATGTGTTCTTGAAGTTGACCATTTTACTACAAAAATCAAAAGGGACAAAAATTATTGTGATGCTGTGTGAATACTCATGCAGTCTAACAGACTACTTGATTATATTTTTAAAAACCCACAAAAACAGACAAACAAAAAAAAACCAAAAAAACCCACCAAAACCAAAATCAACCAAAAAAAAAAATTCCCAGAAAACAATGTAAGCTCTTATAAGCATGAAATAATGCTATAATTTATGTCAACACTTCTAGTATAATGCATAGTTTCAGTATAAAGTAAATTTCACTTCAGATTTACTATTGCCCAAAATTTGGTCCAGAATGTATGTTTTCAGTCAAACGTGACTACTTGGCACAGGAAATATAGGAGCAAAGCTTAATTTATGTTGCCAGGAATTAGCTGAGTCTACTGGGGCACCTTGGAAAAAATAAATGAAAGAAATAGAAATTTCATATGTAAACCAAGCATTAAATCTGTATCTCCCTAAGGTATGTTTCTTGAATGCTATTGATAATGCTTGCTATTATTATATAATGAGGTTTCAATAGGTCTATAAGTTTTATTACATTTAAGAAACTATGCTGTATGGAATGAATGTTGAAAGTCTATGGTTTGAGTTTCTAGGTGCTCCTGAGCAGACTGGCTCATCTCTGGGCTTGCTATAATAAGTTCAGCTTAAACTTTGTGAAAGGAAGATGTAGGCGCTCATAGGGAAGCTCAGAGATGCAGTTACGGATCTCAACAGAAGTCAGTGTGTAGCAATATTGGAGAGCTCAATAACTAAAGAATCCTCACTGTGGTGACAAGATTGAGGGTGCAGAGATTCCTGTTAGAGCTTTTACTGAATACTCATGTTGACTTGATTGCATACATGTGCTTGCATGAGATCATTTAGCTGAAAGAAGACTTTTCCCTGACCCTGGGCTGAGAGAAGGGGAAGGTTCAGATACTGAAGTTCTATGAAAGAAAGAAGGAAATGTAAAATGGTTGTGTGATTTTGTTATTATCTTGAATATTTCAATTCACCCTGAACCCCCCCATATTCTTATTTTAATATCTATTAAAAGAAAGCCAGGGTTGGTTTTGTTCTTGTTGCCTGAGAATTGGGTGATGTTTTATGAAAGTTGCAAAACTGCTTAAAATTGTATTTTCATTTACACTACTGGAATATGGGGGGGGTGAGGGGTGTGAAGAATAACCTTTGGAGTCGACAGCTTAGAGACCTATTTGTCTTCATGGTTTTTTTTGGTGTTTTGATTTTTTTTTTTTGTCTTTTTAGCTCTTCAAAATAACATGTTTCCAATAATGTAAAATTTCATGCCTTAGGGCCAATTTCAGGATCTTGTTTATGTTTGCATCTAGCAGGCTACACATAGGCATCGCAGAGGTAACAAGGTTCTTGTGAAAAACTGAAAATGGAGATATTCATCATCTGTCAAGTTTGCCTTTTTTCTGTTTCCAGAGAGAAGTGCATATATGTCTAGAAAACAGCCTAAAGCCCACTTAAATAGCATGGACTTAATCTAGATGGCTTTGTTTTCATAATGGTATTTATTGCTATACACTGAACACAGCTATAAATACCATGTCATACAATGTGAATAAAATATGATTGCAGTGGAAAACTCATTTGCATTTTTGTAATGATTTATTTCAGATATTAGTTAATCTACTTTAAGTGCAAGCATGCATTTACACCATCCATATACTAATGAATAATTCATTAATCCCTTTGTTTTATATGTATTACAGTAATTTTATTTTTTAAATTACCATATTTAGAAAAGATGTGTCTTCAGTAATTAACAACAGGAACAATGGCTGTGGTATCCCAAATTCCTCTCCCAATCTCAAAGCATCCTTGTCCTTGGACTACAAAACATCTTTCTAGAGAACAGGCAGGTTGCAAGCAGAATGTGCTCACTGGCCTTGCAGTTCTGGAATGGGTCAGTGATTTCCAGCTGTCAGAGCTTCTTCAGGTAAGGCCCTGCTTGCGTGAGGCTGGGGCCAGAAGAGATCCTGGAGCTCAAGTGGGAAAATAAATAAAAGAATACTTGGCAGAAGTTCCATTAAGAATTTTTGCTTTCCTAAGAATATTGAATCTCACGAGTTGCTTGCTTTGGTCAATTTTAGAGCCTTGATCTCTTAAGCTCTTGTGCAAATTAGGTAAGTACTAGCTTACAGTAGTGAAAAAATCAGATGTAGCCTCTTCATTACTCAAACATCCTGCAGTACCACCTGAAGTTCTACAGAGCTAGCAAAATTAAAAGCTTATCATTCCCAGAATGGGACTTCTATACTTCTTACTGGCTTTGGATGTGACAGGGAAAAAGTGTTTTGCTTGTGCCGGTTCTATTCTAAGTTTAAGTGAGGTTGGGCATGACTGAGAAAAAGGACAATGGATTTTTTTAAACAGTCTGCAATCTCAGTTTTAACAGGAGGCTTACAAAGGAATCTTACATTAGCATGTTTATTAATCAAATAAATTAAAACTTATTTTTGTCTTCCTCCCCACCCCCAATTGCAATGGAAGCGTGACTGGTGAAATCCTTGACCTTAAAAAATATTCACAAGATATTTCAATTAAAATCAACTATTCTGCTTTCTAGGACAGAGCACGGCAGCTTGGATGCACAACCGGGGAGGGAAAGAAATATCAGTATTCTGACTTTATGATGGGTTGTCCTGTTTGTGTTGGGTTTTTTTGGAGGGTGGGGAGATGGAGCTTTTTTTCATTTAAGGTCAATGAAAACACAAAAAAATTTGAGATGCTTGTCTTATTTTAAAAGCAGTAGTTGCCAATATCTCTGACAGGGTCAATTGCAAATCTGTAAATATGAGGAGGCAACTCTACTGAAATGAAGGGACAGCTTATTCCAGCTGAAGATTCTCTCTAGTATTTTGTTTTTAAAATTCTGTAAGCCTGCATGAAAATACACTTATTTTTACATCCCAAAATAAACCTTTTTGCAGGTGCCCTGCAGGCTCATAAACAGCTTAAAAGCAATTCTGAGAGCTGATGTTATTAGCAGCTGGAACTCTGTTTTGATTGACTTGGTAGTATGAAATAAAGAGCTCTCCACTGAACCTCATAGAGTTACATAGGTAATTCCATGTAAAAATGAGATCATGCCATCATCCTTCTGCAGTCTCAGCTTTACATGCACCCACTGCACACATACACACACTTTCTGGGTTGGCCAGTACTGTGATCCCTTTGTTTTCATTGATAAGTTTAAAATACAGTAACACTGCAGGCCTCATTTTCCATTGCCTTGTGTTTTTTATTTGCCACTTACACTGTGCAACATTCAGGTAAGACTTTCATATAGTGAAGAGTGAACAGGGATTGAAGAATGAGCATGCTTCTGATTTTATTTATTTTAAAAAATCCAGTACTCCTCTGATCCCTTCTTTGCATTCAGGTTTGTTAAGGAGAGTGGGATGATTCGGTAATCACGACACAACAGGCTGACTTAAAGTCAGGGTTCATTTCCTACTTCTGCCATCAGTATTATTTTGAGACTCCTGATCCTTATGCTCCCAGTTCCCTTACAGTGTAAAATGTGGATAGCAAGAGTTTCTTGTTTGGGTTGATTTTTAGGGTAAGCTGATTTGTTTCTCTAATATTTTGTTTGCAGCATTGAGCTTCACAGCTGAAACTGTGACAGAACTTAAAGGAGAAAAGTATGTAACAGACTGAAGGGTAAAAGGTGACAAACAATTATGTAGTTGTCACCTGTTTTAAAAAAAAACTTTAATTTTGTTTTCCTCTTTTATATAGTCTCAATATCTCCCTCTCCCATGCACACTTCCCTTCACTCCCTGGAGTTGTTCTGTTGTAATGGCTGTCAACAAAAGGAGTAGCATATTTGCCATAGCACATTTAGCTGAGACCATGCCCTTATACCTCTGGCTTGGTGATGTGCCTAAGTCTCCCACAGATGCAGCTGCTTTTATATTTAGAGCATTTCATACCATAGCAGCTCTGAGCTGTTGGTAAAGAAGTGTAGATAGAGCACAAACATCCCAGCACGATCACTTTTTCACCTTTTATTTCTACCTGTTGAGAGGAGGAAGGGGGGTCATGACTAGAATGTCATATTCAGTGGTAGTATTTCAGGTTGGAAGTAGCAGAGATTTATATTGAGAAGACTTGTGGTAGAGAAGAGATGGAGCTAAGTAGCAGACATTTTATCTGGGGCTGGTTTTGACTTTCCCAGTAATTAGGAGTATTTGTGATCCTCTAAGGAATCCAGTCTTAGCATAAGCAGCAAGCTTGATGGGTGATTACAATGTTAAAAACGTGTTTACTTTTGCTCAAAAATGAGCAAGGGTCAGTGAAAACTGAGTTTGCAATTTATACAAAGCTTGACAAACAGATGCCCTATCTTTAAAATTATTTCTAGCCTGTGGTAATTTTTCCTGTGGCTTTCAAACAGAATTTGGATCTTGGGGTTTCACACAGTGGCTTTTGGATAAGTTTGAGAAAATGTATACTACTTGATTTGTGAAAGGAAACATCATTTTCCAACTCCTTGTAGTTTTGAAACGGAAGTGTTTCTGAGTAGAAGACGCATGTTTGGCCCTGAGAGACCTCGGGGAGGATTAGGCAGAAACTAAAAGGCTCTGCGTGAGCCAAAGGATGTGCCTAGAAAAAGCTGGTTTGGGAGGTAGCCTTCTCTAGCAGCTCAGGAATGGCATAAGCAGAGGAACCTGAGATCCAACAGATGGTTACGTGTCTGTGATTCACTGTCACAGCTTAGGTTAGAGCAGCCTGAAGGCTGGTTTAATTTTTGTTCACTGGGTATGATGACTAAAGGATTGTAAGTAGCGGGGAAGGCAGCAGAAAAACAGCATGTTTGAATCATTTCCCGCTTTCACTTTCAACAGGACTTCAGAAGCAACATTTAAGAGACACCTGCAGGATCGTGTGTATTTGTGGCATGACTTCCATTTCTTCTCTCTTTTTAAGCTACAGAGCAGTATAAAAGAATTTTACCGCAAAGTACCCATTTTTTTTCATTGGTTTTCAGTATGTTCAGCGCTCAGGTAAATACATGGGACATGACAATTTCAGTTTACCGAAAGAAAAAAAAAAATCTTTGAAAAAATACCTAAGACTTCTAAGTGTAGTTCTTTTTCATGTCAAGTGTATACTTTGGAATTTTGGTAAATGTGCGTTTGGCATAACAGAATGGGGTATGACCAAGCCTTCTTAAAGTCATAGTATTTCGTTTTTCAGTTCTTGTCTGTTGTCTAAGTTCATAACAAGGGAAACTACTAAAACATTTATACTGTAGTTTATAATTCTGTTCTGTGCAAGTGTTCTGTGCTTTCCTGAGTTTCTTAATTTTCTTCCCTCTTCTGAAATCTTACTTTTTTTAGACTGATATAGAACAATATCTTGCTGCTTTTGTCTTAGTCCAGGTTTTGTCCTTCAAGCTGGAGGACTTACAAGACTAGTGAGTGCTCCCTTTCTATGCCAAAAGCTGCCCAAAATATTTTTTCCTGACTCTCTTCAGTAGTAACACAGAATCACTGGTCTCAGTACCAAGTTTGATGTTAAAAGTGATAGAAACTGAAACCAGGTAAGTTGCCAGGCTTTCTAAAGTGAGTGCCACACATCATCAAAAGGATTTTTCACCATTGAGCCCTACTGCTTAATTCCTACTGTATCTTTCTGTTGCCTCAACAATTCCAGTAAATTCAATGTTGGATTGCATCTGCTGTACAACAATAAAACATAATATACAGATGGACTGTTCACCCCCCAAGAGCTGGAAGTTTCTCAAACGTTATATTTGGGAGTCTCCCTGATAGTCATCTTTTGTTCAGTTTCTTCTGTTGCTGGTACACTAATTTTTTTTTATTTTGCTTTTGCATGGTGTCTATGGCCATTTTAAACAAAGCAGAAGGAGCTAGACACTTACTTCCTCATTAGTGTTCATCAGGGATCATCTGTCTTAATTGGAGATTCCTGGAGGGACTTTGCTACTAAACAGCATTTGAGGCTCAGGTGATTCATTGTCAGATGAATCAATGACTTCTATTTAACAACTGATATAGCTGGAGAAGCTGTAGTAGTTAATCTTAACTGCCCACAGGGCCTTTTTTCTGGATGTTGCCTGATGCCAACTTTATGCGAGAAGAGTTCAGTGGGACTTGCATCCAGTTCCTAGGTGTTGCAATGTATCACCCAGTGATCTAGAGAAAAATCCCGCTACTTTAACTGTAAATAAAGCATAACGTGATGACTGGTAGCTGTCCTGCTCGAATATATCTGCTGTGAGTAAGGTAGTCTTTCACAGAGGAGGTGCATAGACTGTGTAGGCTGGTGACCTCTTTTGCTAGATTGGTCAGGAGTACTGCAAGGATCCATCCGCATCATTCAGGGCTTAATATGTTACAACACAGTTAACTTATTTTGTGTCTTTTACTTCCTAAGTGGAAGGAGTTGCCACCACTGAGCAGTACACAGGGTTGCTGTCCCACCACGGCTAGTCTGCATTGTTGCCTGTGCTTTATTTCCTGCACTCTTAAGGTGTAGATTTTTTGACTGCATAGGAGCTCAAAGTAGCCTTTAGGAAAACTTTAGAGGTCTGCTGTGGCCATGGTTCTCCCTTGCTGGGTTGGGAGGAAAAAGCTGCTTCAAATCATTCCTGCATTGAATGGGAGTAGAGAACAGACCTGAAGAGATGCAGTGCTTCACTGGTTCCAGGAGGAAATTAAATACATGCATAAAGCTAGAGAGCAGTTAGTTGTCTTTAACACTAAGGAGTATTCATTAATATTATGCATTTGGTGACCCTCTTCAGTACAATCAGAGAAAATGGACACCAGGGACATGTGGGGAGGGGTAAAGTTTTTCCACAGAAGCAGCAGCATTAGGGTGCTGCTTTTTTTTTTTTTTTCTTCCTTAAAACCACTACTAAAATGTTCCCTATTCAAACTTTTGTCTTTGTTCTCTGAAAAACTGTGGTGAGGCACTGGAACAGGTTGCCCAGGGAAGTTGTGGAGGCCCCATCCCTGGAAGTGGTCAAGGCCAGGTTGGATGGGGCTTTGAGCAACCTGGTCTAGTGGGAGGATGATCTTTAAGGTCCCTTCCAACCTAAACTATTCTATGAAGGAGGAAATTTGTCCCACAACACAGCCGTTTTTATTCTCAAGAGCTCTGATTTAACTTGTTTTTTTCTTTGTGAGAGTAACATAAATGTCTAGCCAACAGAGGTTTGGTTTTTTTTTTTCTTCTTTTGTGCATTCATTACAGCATCTTGCTCAATAAAGCAAAGATTCCCAACTGGTGCCTGTAGCTGCTGTCCTAACAGAAATATGAATATTGTCTAAAGCTTTTATTTTGAGTTTTCAAACAGTGCTCTTACTCAAGAGTTCATTTCTCCTAATGATTAGTCTCTAATTAATGGTCAGTCTCTCACTGAGATGCTGGTTTTCATTAGCATATTGCATCCATCAGCCTAGATAAGTTACCTGCTTGGTTGATGTCTATTAAGGAATCTTGAATTTTAGAAATTTTTATTAATAAATTTGTACTCCAGTAACACAACTTATCACCGTTATTTGTGTTCCTGTGTGTACAGTACCAGCCATTTGTCAAGTTGAACCCTTTGTCAACAAGTGGTGTAGGAATTTTGGGTGTGGAGTCAAGCTACGTATACTCCCTTACCCAAAAATAAGCAGCAGAAGCATTTGTTTATGCAGGGGTTCTGGCAAATGCCTGCCATCTTCCCCTGCAAAACAAACATATCATTTCCATAAACACTCTAGGTATGCAGCTTCTACTCTGTTTGAAATGCACGGCGTTCTTATATGAAGAGGCATAAATCAATCTTCACTTTTAGGAGCATGGCTCTCTTCCAGATAGACACTTCAGGATATGCTTATTTTGACACGTAAGAGGTTATATTCCACACTCCAAATACAAAAAGTTTCTTGCCAGAACATGGGTTTAGACCAAAACTGGTATCTTCTGAAGGCAAGCAGGAGACCCATTAGACTGAGTCAGTAGTCTGCTTGAAGAGGAAAGGGAGGAGAATGCCTGGATTGCATTTATGAGCAAACAGAAGTTAACCATTTGTGTCAACACTTTAACCCTTATTCTTTTTTTAGCCTGACCCTTTTTTATCAGAGCAAACTAGAGATGAGCACTGGCTTTTGGAAATGGATATGGGAATCATCAGCAGAACAGTAGCTATTGTAATGTGCACAACTATAATTAACTTCAAAGGGAATGAAGTCTATGTGTCAGTTGGCAGCAGGACAGGGACTTTGCATCTTAGAATAAAATAACACCAAAGGTGGCCTTTGTAGTCACATTTCTAATATGGTTAGAGCCCCTTTCATTCCTCTGTTCCATAATCGTGGTTCATCTTTCTTTTTGGTGATATTAAGCACATCCTAGGAAGCTTTGTTTTTCCTAAAACCGCCACGTATATTTTCCTTTCTCCTTGCCTTCTTTATTTTCTAGCCTTAGTTCTAGGAATTTTTGCCACTTGCCTTTTGCTAGTTGATTACTGATTTACTATGTAAGTGTAATAATGTACAAAAAAGCTGGTAACTGCATTACTAGTAATCCTTTTCTTCCAATCTGAGATGTTTCTATTATAAGTACTCAGACCAATTTACAGTGGTTCATCACATGCTGTTGTAACTACTGTGTCTTCTAGGTTTTCTATAAGTGTGTGTATAGATATGTACACATTTTGTTATAGTATTAAAATAAAATATGATCACCCATATATTAAATTGATACATTGCAAGTTGTACTTTGAAAGAATCTATTAAAAATAACTATGAAAAACAGTTTTTTCTAGTTGTTACTTTAGTCAGTCTGGCTATTTCTTTTGTCTAGTGAGATCTGTAGGTACTAATTTATTTTTCTTTGCGCTTGATTCAAAACTTGGGGTTAGTTGAAGGTTGCAGTTAAAACTTCTGAATTCTTCTCATACCTTTCCATGTGATACAAATTTCCTCTTGAATGTCTCTTACATGAGAAGTACTATGATTTTTTTCTTCATGCTGAGTTTAATCCCTTTGACTATATAGGCAATTTGTCAAATTTTTAACATATGTCACTGTTCTGTTCAGCCTTCTGAATACCAAAATGACTTCTTCATTAATTTTCCTTTGTTTCCAACATATCTTTATTAGAGGCAATAATGAAAATTCTACATAAGAATTTCCACTGATTTCCACAATTATAGAATCGCAGAATATCTCAAGTCAGAAGGGACCCATAAGTATCACAGAGTCCAACTCCCTGCTCCTCACAGGACTACCTAAAACTAAACCATATGACTAAGAGCGTTGTCCAGATGCTCCTTGAACTCTGACAGGCTTGGTGCCATGATTCAGTTCCCTGGGCAGCCTCTTCCAGTGCCTGACCACCCTCTCAGAGAAGAACCTTTTCCTAACATCCATTCTGAACTTCCCCTGATGCAGCTTCATTCCATTAGGCTGTGCCTAGACAACTGAAGAATTATGCTGTCAACTGTAAACTTTCCTTTGCTTTCCAGTTGCCATTTCACATTTTCCTTATCCATGGTCAAACTTCGCAGGTCCTTTTCCTGTAAATAAAAATGTCAATTTTAAAATTACTGTTTAAATACAGTACTTCACCTGTTTCAATGAGTCCAATTTCTTAAAGATCTGAAATTACTTATGTACCTAATCCCTTTGAAAATTAATTGGACAAAAAAGCTCTCAGCTTAAGGGATGTGGGTTTTGATATATTTAGATGTCTTGTGAAACTGCATGAACAGGCTTGACATATCTCTTCCATTTATGTACAGATGTACTCCATATGGATATAAGAATAAGCCTGTCTGTTACGGACTAGTAAAAAGGTGTCCTTTATTTTTCCCATTTTGATCTGTGTTGTATTGAAGGGTGCTTAATCTGAAATTAATTTTATGTCTCTAACTTACTATATATCCAGCTTTAAAGAGAAGGAAATTTTTCAAATTAAGAGGACATTATTTTTTTTTCTACGTTTTTATCAAAGGAAAGGCAAATCGGCAGAAGGCATGGCCTGTAAAAGCGCACTGAGGGGGTAAGAGATCATCTTGTCTTTGCTTGTTCTGCAGAGGATAAACCAGCTTCCTGACCTTTTTTTGGGTGACTTTTCAACAGCAATGCTCAGAAGCAGACCCCACTGTTTGAAATAGCTTCTCAGGTTGCGAAACCTTACTGACCTAGTCCAACAGCTGGCTGTTACCTAAGCTGGTAATCATGTTTCCCCTCCTCCAACCAAAAATGTGGCTATGTAGTCTTGCCTTCTCCCTTGCTTTGACCCTGCTACTTGCTGGTTGGCCAGTGCACTTTGCCAACAAAACAGACAATGATGGCTTTTTATCTATTTTTTTTCTCCCCAATGGTTTACTTTTCTGTTTTAGCAGATGAATGTGGTATATTCTGTTGTCAGTCAAGCACTTCAGAGTCAATTTAAAGTGGAGAGGAGGGATGCTTGTGGAGAGGTGAGATGNTCTCCCCAATGGTTTACTTTTCTGTTTTAGCAGATGGATGTAGTATATTCTGTTGTCAGTCAAGCACTTCAGAGCCAATTTAAAGTGGAGAGGAGGGATGCTTGTGGAGAGGTGAGATGAGGAAAGGGAGAAGTAATGCCTCACCTGTCTCTGTTGGGGTCTGTCTTGTGCCACTCTGCTCTTGTGTTGCAAACGCACAATTATGTGTGGTGATCTATCTGCTAGGTGCTGTGGTACTGTCCTTTCACAGGCATTGTAGACATCTAAGGCAGCATAAATCCAGAGAAACCAAAAATTGTTACATGCTAGCTTAATAAGGTAAAATATTCAGGCATTGGCGTAGACAAATGCGTATGTCAGTGCTGAGGAGGTGAGGCAACAGCTGGGAGATGGGTCAGTCTGTCCCCCTTAGGACTGCTGCATCTCCTAGAACTTGAAGTCAGAATACCCTGTCCTACTTGGAAAGGGCTGATCTCTCCCGAAATAGAGCTTTAACGTTTGTGAAGTCCTCTTTTACCTACTGCTTGTCCTCCTGTTAACTTGATCTACTCAACCTTACATTCTGATTTGCAACATGTCATTGAGATGGATACTGGTAATACTGGTGAACCAGCTACCATAATTCAAATGAGGCCATCCCTAGCCAGATTTCTGCAGATGTAATTCTACAGCCACGTTCTTTGTGCCTTGATTATGCAGCATTCTCTGGGGCTTCAGAAACAGTTCTGACTGTGCAAGTGATGCTGAATAAGGTCTCCAGTTTACAGGACTAATTACCCAGTACTTTGATTTGGCTCAAATACTCCAGAAAAATTTTGCTGTTGGATACACGTGTGTAATTACTGCTGGAGATGGTAGTACTGGAAAAAGTCATCTCAAGGCAAAATTAGTTTTATTAATTTTTATAAATTAAAGCTAGTGATTCTTTACTGTTTCTTACTATGCTTTTACAGTTTTCCAAGACATAATTTGTATCCAAAATGGTGTGAAAAAGATAAGTTAAGGAAAAAACATGTACTTTATACTACTGCATTTGCCTCTCTGTGGGGTTGGTTGTTTTGGGTTTTTTTTTTGTTCCCAAATGGTATCTGTAGCTGCAAATGACTGTTTTCATGAGGCACTTCNTGGTGTGAAAAGATAAGTTAAGGAAAAAACCTGTACTTTATACTACTGCATTTTTGCCTCTCTATGGGGTTGGTTGTTTTGGGTTTTTTTTGTTCCCAATGGTATCTGTAGCTGCAAATGACTGTTTTCATGAGGCACTTCCCCCCCACACACACACACTCTCTGTTACATGTTGGCTTTCTCAGTGGACTTTTACTCTTGGTTTTCCCAGAAGGTTTCAGTGTCTTTCCCAGCATCAGTAGCAATTAAAATATGTCCCAGAAGGGCAGATTTTACTTCCAGCTGTGTTCTACAAGTGACTTGAAAAGACTTAATAACTCATGCAGAAAGTGGCTTATATTTCAGGGGAATTACTTAAGTGACTTGATTTCTTACTTCAACTCTGAGTTCAAAGGGGATTCACATGGCACCCACACCACAAATTCTGTCTTTAATTCAGAGGCCAAAATGACATTAAACAGGAATGACAAGCCCCTCTGCTATCCTCGCCAGCAGTGCAGGGAGCTGTGATACCCAAAAAACTTTTTAGAGGCCACTTATTCAGCAGCTCTTCCAGCTGCCTGCAAGAGCAACCCACAGAGCAGTGCTGCTGGACGCTGGAGAAGTCCCGTTATGATAAATTATACATGATAGCTGTACCTGCTGCTCGTGCATCTGATGCTCTTTGAATTCAGCTAGGGTATATTTGAGGGACTCAGTACCTCTTGCAAACTCCCCTTTCATAAATTATTACTAATTGGAAATAGCTTAATGTTCAGTAGTGCTTAGAACCACAATTCCCACTGAAGTCAGTGAGTGTACTTACAGCATTAAGTATGTCCCCCAGCAATGCTTGTGGATCAGGTACCTGGTTCTGATTTAGTTCCCGGATTTTTTTTTGCCTTTGTGAGTAGGCATGTTAGTGTAAAAAAACATTTTATTTTCAAATATTCTGTGATTTTGTCTTTTAGAAGAACTGTGTGTGCTATCTTTTTACATAGTGAATGTTCTTCTCCTCCTCATTTCAATGTAAATGAAAGATGACCCGAGTCAATCTTGTAAAGGTCTCCTATTGAAGTGACCATTGGAAAATGTCTCTATCGCACTTCTTCATCAGATAAATGTTGTAAACTGAAAAGGCTAACAAACTAATGATCTGTCTGTTTATCCTTTTCAAGAATGAGATCTTTTCCAAATGCTTATTTCGCTCTTTTTCTTTCTTAAAAAAAAAGAAAAATAGGAGGCTGTAAATTCCAATCCATTTCCTTACCCTTGAGTATTGTTCCTTCCAGCACTTCCTCAAGATGGCAACAATAGATCTTAGTAGCTTTAAAAAATGTAAAATTGATTTTTGTCTTTGTTTTTTTATTTTCTCCTCAAAACTCAGGCTAGGAGATTCTTTGCAGATCGTGATTTCCGCTTTTTTATCTTAGCCAACTGGCCTTTCATACCATGTCTGATACAGACCTCTTACAGCAGAAAAATTAGGATTAATGGAGGAAACTGAGTAATTAGATACCTAATAAGTTGTAATGATTTTGCATTTTTGAATTAGTTTGGATAAAAGCGATGTTCCCTGAAGAAAATAAAATGTGACAAGTTGCCTAGTGCGATTGACTGCTGCAGAGTTAGAGGGGGGGAACCCACAACTTGAATTTTGCCTTGTTTATTTTCCTTTTTCTCTCTCTCTGTCCAACCTGTTGCTGTGGATGAAACAGAAGTGATGGCTGTGATGGGTCAGTGGCCAATGAAGTGAAGTGCGATTTTGCTATTCAAGTGCCATTCAACTACACATTGTTTTTCTCGTCAGTTGTTCCTGTCATTCAAATTATTATTACAGTAAATGTTAAAACAATGCCACCTGATACTGTAGCTTACTTGGTATATTTAACTTGATTTATTGTCAAGAAGATTTCAGGGACAATTACAGCTACCTTTAGGAATTTAAACAACGTAACAGTTTATTAATTAGCATTAACAAACTTATCCCCAACTCTAGTTTCCAAATCAATTGCAGCTGTTTATTAAAGAATACTCTGGCAATTCATTTTGAATGCTTTTTTCTCTTGAAGCTGATGAAAAGGTAGAGGAGCTTCACTGGCAGGACCACAGGACCAAACACAAGGATTTGGCTGCTTTCTTTTTTTTTTTTTTTTTTTTT
>RSEF01000002.1:95917829-95946848 GCA_003993805.1 Himantopus leucocephalus
TTGCCCAAATGATTGGCTTAGGCTAGGGCTTTTGAAAAGGACTGGCTGATGGAAGTGGAACAACAGTTCATATAATGTAGAATGATTTGGGATGCTGGAGGAAGATGTTTTCCCTCAGCTTCCTTGGCATCAACTGATTCCCAAGCACAGCTGGCCGGCCTATTTGCATGTAGAGTTCCTCCCCAAGTTAAAGGATTTGTTCTGCTACTTTCCTGTAGTTCTTTAGCTCTTTTGAGGCTTTCTAAAATGACAGTAGGGTTCATCAAGCTCTTAATCAATTCTTCAGAAAAACGGATGCATGAGGATCTGGGCTCATCTCCCACAACACAGCACTTTGCTGTAATGAGTCAAGGTGAACACAGGTCATCATCTAACACTAGCACAGTTACAGGGCTTGGGATTTTTGTTGTTCTTGGCTTTTTTTCAGATGAGTTTAACTTGCCCTATCCTTTTTTTCCTTTGCAGTTGAGGTAGATTTTCCTCCTGCTTTCCCAGTAATTAGATGGTACTTCAGTCATGGAGTGTGCAGGCTCACCTTGGATTAAACTCTTTCCTCCATTTTGGATTTTGTGCAGACTGTATCTGAATTCATAGAATCGTAGGATACCAGGTTGGAAGGGGCCTCAAGGATCATCTGGTCCAACCTTCAACAGTGTTTGTTTAGGTTTCCGTGCTCAGCACTTTATATTAGATGAGAAGAAGCCCTGCATTTAAATTATTCAGTCTTTAGGACTGATGAAAACCGTCAATCACCTAGCATATTTAACTTATCCTAGAGGATGCTTACGGGTGCAAAAATTCACATGCGGTTGCATTTATAGGTCGTTGGGTTTATTTTGTCAATGAGCGACTCTGTCATCCTTGCCGTCTGATGTATTTTTGTGTTGCCCTGCAGAAATCAAGTTTTAGGTATTGAAATAATAAATTCCATTCTCTTCAAATTGACCAGACTGACAACAAAACAAATAGCATGGAAGCGCACAAGTCTTATTCCTTGACATTAAAAAACAATAGCTGGCATGTCCTGCCTAAAGCAGGAGAAATACCACTGCTGCAGGTTATTCAGTTGGTGCTAACTGTGAAGTCAGTAAGTATTATAATTATTTCTGATATTTACTTTCTGTCCAGGCATAAGGAGAAGAGATGGTGTTAATTATGAAGTGACAACGGGGTTGAAGTGGGGGGGCGGAATCTTGAACCAGTCACTTGCCTTTCCCATCCCATGGTGTAAAAATGCTTCCACCCCATGTCACGGTAACAGCCAGAGCCTCCCAGTGTTTTATTAAAATAAATAAACAAGTAAAAAGTTGGCAGGATCCTTCCAGGACCAGCCTTTTCAGGAGGCTCAGGGCTGCTTGGAGTGGCAGAGGGATGCAAGGGTGGCCGCCTGCAGCAGTGTGCCCCAGGTGTCCAGCCAGTGTGGGGACGGGGAATGGTGGGGGACAAGGCTGCACGAGGTCCCAGGTCAGCACCTCGAGGGTGCCCAGGGTACAAGGAGTGGCGTGGAAGGTGTAAAGCTGCCCGTCAAAATGTTTCCCCCGTGCGCCCAAGGCAGTGCTGCCCCTGAAACAGGTGTTGGTTGTGGGGCTGGAGGCTGGCAGGCGCCGTGTTTGCTGGCTTGGAGCCCAGCGGAGCAGGGAGGGCTGGCCGACATGGATGTGGTTTCATTAGGAAACTTCCAGCCTGCTCTGGCATTTGTGAGAACAGTTTGGTCAGTGCAGCCGGGTTTCTCCCTCCAAAGGGAAGCCCCCACTGGGCACAGCAATCAGGCAAGAGGTTTGTGCTCCTGTGCTTGTTCTGGGTTTGCTGCTACTTCAGCCAAAAGGGACAGTCCCAGAGGACTGGCTGATAGACTGAAAGTCATGTTCATTTGTTACACATCAACCAAAAGAAAAAAGTTGTCTTTGTGCCATGTCCCAGTCCTGAAAATAGATGGACAAAGGCCAATTGGTGATCTCCATACAGTAACAGCCTTTAATAAAAAGGTGCTTGGAAGAAGAGTGATGGCTGAAGTATCACTGCAGAGAAGTGATTTATTGAGCCAATGCTTTGAAACTCTTTAAGTGAAACCATCCAAGTGAAACTGCCGTATCCTATGCCCCCCAGAGGGACAGTAGCTTCATACAGCTTCATGCTGAAGTGCTTTTACTGAGCTGGTGGTTACTTTGGCCTTCCATGGTGATATGAAGTTCTGTGAGAACATCTTAGTGGACTTTGGGGAGGGGGGGGAAGATAGAAATTTCGGCCTTTGACCAGACCTGCCTGTATATATTTCTAGAAGGACAGCATAGGGAATACATTTCATTTCTTTGTATCTAGTCGAAGCTTTGCCTAGTGCTACGGAGTGAGGGACTGAAATTCCAGGCTATGCATTTTTTCTACGTCCTGCAGGTGTCTGTACTTTTTCTTCTTTTTTCCTCCTTGTGAATTTGGATCATTATGTTTTGAAATACCATTTTCTGCCTGACTCAGCAGTTATCTGTATGGTAAATCTGAGGAACAGGGGAGGGGACTGCTTTTTATCTGGAAAAAAAATTAATGAGGTATGCGTTTCAGCTCTTACTGGGAATAAAAATTTCTTTATAAAAGCCTCTGAGAAATTTATCCAACAGAGAATTGTCAGATTGTGCAGACTTTTTTACTCGTTTGCTGGCTTAAAAAAATTTCAGGCCTAGTAGTCAGGTATATTGTGTAAATGTGCAATACAACCTAGAGGACTATGAGGCCAATGAATATTTATCTGTATATATTGCCAGGTATCTCATCCATGATACAAAATAATCCGAATTTCTTAATGCTTTCAGAAATTCAGGTGTAAGGGAGCCCTGAAAAATCAAAGCATCCACATTAAAAATAAGTTGCTAAGCACCTTGTTTAGATCTCTGTTTTTCTTGCTTTTTAATAAATAGTTGGGAATAACTATTTTCTATTTTATACATCTATTTAAGATGTTTCTAAATGAAGAAGGATAATAAGTATGTAACTTGAATGTAAGATTGTGGTTTCCTCATCAAGGTTCAGTCCTAAAATATTTTTGGATGATTTTGAAGCTTATCAGGAAAAAATGAGGAAAGAAATGTGGAATTGCATATTTAAAACTAAATGTAGCATGATGTCTTGGGGGGAATAGCTGACAAATGGAAGTCAACTTTAGCATGTCAAATAATCATTTATTATAGCTACAGGCGGCCACCTGTTGGATGGGTCTACACTGAATTACTTAACCATTTCTGAAGATCTTTGGTTTTTGTTGTTGTTTTACTCATCTGAGGTGAGGGTATCGTGCTGTCATTTTCATCATCAAAATCTGTACTTACATGTAAGTTTGGAGAGTGCCTTGGAAATGTAAAAGGAGTAAATCCATGCAGCTTGCCAAGAACCTGAACCAGTCATTTCAAAGGGTATGCCCTCACTTCTGATAATCCGACTGTCATTTGCAACTAGGGAAACGTCAATATGAAAGGCAATCCTTTTTAAAGAGAATAAATTCCTGTCTCTTGTCTAGCTGTTGTATACGGGCACCAAATAACTTTAAGATACCTGCATTGTTTAAAATCAGTTTGACTTTTCTGTGTGCTCTGGGGTAGGCTGCCAAAAAAAAATAAATGGGTAAGCTGTTAAGTAAGCCACCTTATCAAATATGTATTGCATAGTTACATCTTGCTACCATCCCCATTCCTTACTTTGATACCTCCATATCTAGGCCTTGGTACTTATATCCATTCCCTTATTTTTATGGCCTTTCTTTTCAACACAGACATAGGCGCTCCCACTTCCCACCTTTTAAAGTAGTGTAGCAATGCTAACGTTGACTCTCAACAGTCAAAGGATGATATCTATCCTCTGGATTTGCAATTCAAAATACCATGTTTTAGGAATCTGATTTACCTTTTCCTTACAATGTGCATATGTGCTTACTTCTCTGCCAAGGTATCTTTTGGGGTGTAATCAAACTGCTTGGACACTTGTGAAGGTGTGCGTGCTTCTGCATATGTGTGTGAGTGATTTGCTGCAGATGAATTGCAGGTGGACTAATAACGGAAGTTACCAGTATCTCAGGATACAGTCAAAGTTTTCTGAATTTGTCTCAGAGGTATCTTTATTATCTCTTTTCAGGAGTTTATTAATGATGATTAGAAATATTTATGGCACCTTGGTTCCCCATTGTTGTATATGGGAGTGAGTCATACTTTCAGGACTAAAGCATTAAGTTGTATTGAACACTATCATTTGCAAGAATGTTCATCTCCTGCAACTTGGTTGTGCTGTGATGATTCACACTTTAGTTGTTGCTGTTTATTTGACTACAAGATGATGTAGTAATATCATATTGTTAACTACTAATATAGTAATTCAGGAAGTACGCAGCTAAAAACCTTAATTCTCACAGTTTCCTGTTTTCTTACCTCAGAAGAATGGTATTTCACAATGCATCTAGGAACAATTTAAGACCACTGTCTTACAGGGATTGGGGTGGTTTTTTTGTTTGCTCAAACACCCCAGTTTTCTCCTTGTAGATTTTTTTTAAACTCGGGGAAAATTATAAATATAGCTCCTTTTTTCATTTTTGTTTTGTTAAGACAACAGAAAACTTGTGACAAAAGATGTGGCATTTGTGGGAAATGTACTTAGTGCCATGTATGCATTCAAAGAGACTTGAAACATTTTGGCTTCTATAATACAGATGTAGTAATGAAACTCAAAACAACAAAATAATTGTCTCCCTATTTTTGTTTGCCTAAAGTATGTGAGTTTCCACACTGTGAGCAAAAATATATGTAACTGAAAAGTAGCATAGTAAAAAATATACAAAAGCATCTTTTCCCTTCAGAAAAATTGGCCTGTTTACAATTTTGCATATTCTTGGATATTTTGGAAGTTCATCAAAGAATTTATTATCTGCTTAAGGGAATTAACTAGGGCTAATTAAGACTGTTTTGGTGTTATTTTTCTCAGACAGTTGGGTTTTCAATGAATTGTCCCCTCCCTCCCGCTCTCCAAAAACCATGATACTTCAGGATATTTTAGGAAAAAAAAAAATAATCAGATGGCTGAAGGTATAATCCTCTTTGTTCTTTCTTTCCTCCCCCCCCCCCGCCAAACACAAATTAAAATGCTTGTTTCACAGTGCTACTGCCATGTCCCCTGTGAATTGCTGCTTGAGCCTTTCTGTTGGCTTCTATACTCTGCTCCGTAAGTGGTCTAGCCCTCCCCAGACCATACTAGTAGCAAGATACCTCTACGTTTTGGTCCTGTGCTGATTTTGGCTGGGATAGTTAACTTTCTTCATAGTAGCTAGCATGGGGCTACTTTTTGGATTTGTGACAAAAAAAAATATGTTGATAATACAGGGGCTTTGTTACCACTGAGCTTAGACAGTCATGGGTTTTTCAGCTTCTCATGCTGCCCCACCAGTGAGTAGGCTGGGAGTGCGCAAAAAGCTGGGAGGATACACAGCTGGGACAGCTGACCCCAACTGACCAAAGGGATATTTCATGCCATATAATGTCATGTTCAGTATATAAAGCTGGGAGAAGAAGGAAGGGCGAGGACATTGAGACCGTTGACCGTTGTCTTCCCAAGTAACCATTACGCGTGACAGAGCTCTGCTTTCCTGACAACGGCTGGACACGTGCCTGCTGATGAGAAGCGCTGAATTAATTCATTGTTTTGCTTTGCTTGCATGCATGGCTTTTGCTCTACTTATTAAACTGTCTTTGTCTCAATGCATGAGTTTTTCCTTGGTGTTACTTTTCTGATTCTCTCCTCCATCTCAACTGGAGGGAGTGAGGAAATGGCTGCATGGTCCTAGTTGCTGGCTGGAGTTAAACCACAACAGCCATCATGCTCAGCACGTAAAGCTGGGGGAAGAAGAAGGAAGGGCGGGGGGGGACATTTGGGGTTATGGCATTTGTCTTCTGAAGTAACCATTACACGTGATAGAGCCCTGCTTTCCTGGAGAGGCTGAACATCTGCCTGCTGACAGGAAGCAATGAATGTATTCCTTGTTTGCTTTGCTTTGCTGGCAAAGACAAGTGCGAGTGTAAAACAAGTGAACCACCACAAGAAGGGTGGCAAGGTGATTTCTCTGGAAATGTTATGTTCTACTTTGCTTGGAGGAAAAAAACAGTATTGCCCAGTCAAACCTAATGTTGGTGATGACTTACTGCAGCGCAGTGGCAAGCTCTTCCACCAGAACGTATAATTTTTCACTTTGTATTTAATTTTAACTTTCAGGTCTATCACATGGAATAATCAATGGGACAACTTGATCCAGTGTCGAAGTGAGCAAATGGTTTAAAAAATGTGGGGCTGAAGTCACTCGGAATAGTATCTTATATTTTGCTTGCCATATCTTGAAGAATTTTTTTAAGTAGGCATAATATTTTGTTTTGTTTTTGTTTTTTTATTTAATAGGAATCACTAGGAAATATAAACTAATCAGAACTTAATGTTTTCAGAACAGTGATTTGAATTCACATGAGATGAGGGAAACCTTTGTTTATCTATTTTTTTTTAAGTAAAAATATTTAAATCAAAAACTCAGGAAAAATGAGCAGATTTCAGATGAACTGGAAAACATGGGAAGAGAGTAATATTTTTCTCCCCAAGACCAGTAAAGATACATAATCAAAGGGTAATGTTTATTGACTTGAGGTAGAACTATTCAGATTCACAATGGTTGTTTTTAAATGCCTAAACCAGAATGCCTGCAACAGATTTACCTGTTTCAGAATTTAATAGGTATGTTTCACACGGTGTTCATTCTGATGACTCCTGTTCCAATTAACATCTTCATTTTTTTGTTTAATGAATAATCTATTACTCTAGAGTTCTATTTAGCAAGACACAGAACATAAGCTGTGGCTTGTTGAGTGATCCTTGCGAACTCAGACCTATCCCAGTAGTATCAGCCATATTACTTGGTTTACCTTCAGCTACGCTTGTCTTTGAGGTTTTAATGGAAACATGCCAGAAACTGTTGACTGGGGTAAGAACTGCATTTTTTCAACATCTCCCATCTCTGTGCTTTATTTATAGTTAGATCTTTGTGTCTGGGCTCAGAGAGCCTGTCTTGAGGTTTATGGAATGTGATTTGATAATAACAAAAAATACAACTTGGTAACCCAAAGTATACTATTGTGAGGTTAAATAAAATCTTGAAATCCCCCAGGGATGCTGTCAGAAAGCAGTTAAATGGCTTGGTGTTTCATACCTGGATGGTATTGTAGTGCCCTCATTGCTCTGCAGGGATGGTGGTTTATGACCTTACTGTAATTAATGTGGGATTTGTTCACCAGCAAAAAACATACAAGTGTGAAGTTCACACAGTTTTTGGAAACCACTAATTAAAATCAAACACTCCTAACTTTTGGAAAGTCTTCCTAATCCTAATTTTGTAGCTATTTAAAATCCCATCAAAAAGACTAGTATTTTTCATCTCTAAGACTCTTATAACTGAGGTTTTGACCTACAATTTTCAAAATTAATAAGGATCAAAATTCTCCTAACTTTCACAAATGTGTCTGATAATTATTCGTGAAACTTTGTTCTAGGAGGTATTTTATTGGCTTTACAACTTGCTGGTGCAACTGTGTAGCTCTTCTGAAAGACAATTTATAGAGTTGTAGTCCTTGGGCTTGAAAAGCTTCCAGATTTTCTTTCATTTTATGATGCTAACCAATGCGAATAGAGGCTAGAGGATAGACAGGACAGAAGAAGGGACAGAACTCACTTTAAATGAAGTTAACAATATTTTTATGACACCATAAGGACTAACAGTAATCATTGTTACTAATGACCTCATAAATCAGACTAGGAAAAAAGTGAATAAGAGCCCTCTGGATGTGAAGAATTTGGTTTTGTAAACTGATGAGAGAAACATCCTTGCATTGCATCTGATGTCCTTTTTCACTTAAAGATGTCACATTTATAACCTATTAGAAAATCTTTTAAAGTCTTGGCCTTGAAGTGTAAAGATCTTTATTATGTAGTATTAATGTTTTACAGGGAATTGATTTTCCCCTTTTGATGGTGCAGGCTTTCTTTCAAGGAAAATCTGTGCTGCAGTATCCTAATAGATGTTTGCTTTCCTTCATGCCTTTTCAGAAGCACCATGAAGGTTTTTGAGCCAGGTGAAATGAAAAGTAAGAATGCTTTAAGCCATCTTTGCGTTTTTCTGATGCAGAGATGCTTTGGATGCAGAAGGGACCCCAAGGGTAAACTGTCCATTTCTGGATACCTCTGTAAATTGTACTAGTCTCTCTGGAACTGCCCTTTATGGCTTTGAGCAAGCTGCAGTCTTCACGTTGCTGGGTGCTGTGGCCTTCTCCATACACCAGCGCTTGTAGAAGCATCGGGGGGTGGGGGGGGCAGCTTGTAAGTCGTATTCCAAAGTTCTTGGGAAAGGGGTAATTTTCCCCTTCAACCTAAGGCTTTGGGACTATCTTTACACCATTTGGGCTTGCTTAATTATTGCCTAGTGTTTTTTGTCTCAACCTGATAAAGAACTTCTGTAGCGGTTATTTGGAAAACTCATTCAGTATCAGGGCTGTATTTTCAGATGTCTTCAGCTCCCCACAGTAAATGTGAAATGTCTTTGCTTATGGCAGAAATTTCTGCCCTTGGTTTCTCAGCTTTTGTTCTCTTCTGGGCCAATCTCAGACTAAACAAAGACCAAAACCATAATGTTTGATGGGACGTGGGGGAACTAGTTTACTTTGCAGATAGAGACAAGAGAGATGCCTCTTATTCTTAACAGTTTCAGCATTGATCCAATAAACTGGTTTAGATTACACTGTCACTTGTGTTTAAAAATAAAAGGATCTAGCATTTAGTTAATAATTAGAGACCTGCTCTTACTTTTTGAATAACGCTTATGTGACTGCTAGGGCAGCATACAGGTCACAGTACCTTCGTTATCAGTCCAAGATACAAGGTTTTATATTAACAGTGTAAAATTTGCTTCATCTTTGTTTTGTACTTCCTGGAATGCGTTTCTTTTGGAAAGGATAGAAAGAAAATTCTGACATTGTATAGGTCTTGCTTCCAAATTTTATATCTTGTTGAATGTTCTTATCTTAATTATTAACTTCTCGAAACAGGAGGTGTGGGAGTGACAAGAATATTCCATCAGAAAACATCCTGATGTATAAACATTTATGAGATATATAAAACCTTGTTTGTTTTAGAATTTGTGTGTTAATCTAAATGTGATAAATTTATATGTTTCAAAATAGAATTAATTAGGCTACTGTATGAATATAGCAAAATAGCATGTTTTTAGGGAATTCAGAATCCCCTTAAGCAAAGCCATTAAAAAAAAGAAGTCTAAACACACTTGTATTCTAAGCATACTATAACTGTGCTACGTTATCCTGGGTCACCATTTCCTGTGCAGTAGTTCCCCTCAAGACACAGCAATCCGATCCAGTTTTTTAATAAACTAACGGAGTCTATGACCTCATCAGACCATTGTACTTCATATTTTCTTTCACTGAATGTTCACAGAGAAAATCTCTTTGAGTATATGTCAGATACTAAAGAAGCAGCTTCCTTTCCCCTTCTTCCTGCTTTCCTCCTGAATATATGGGACTTGGATCTGAAGCAGCAGCGTGGGTGCAGTTGAAGTGTGGGATTGGGAAAATACTCTCCAGTTCCAGTGATTTTTGTGATGTTCTCCCACCATTAAGGCCGAGAATAAGTGCACATCCCTGTTCTTGCTAATCAGTTAATGGCATGGGATCATGCTCTGTCAAGGTGACAATGTTTTGGTGCAGGGTAGGACGTACTGCTGCTCACTGTCATTATTACCCATAATTGGTAACGGGAAGTCAGCTCCATGGCAAGTCAGCTCCCATCTGACAAATCATGTTCAAATATGTGTGGATGTGCACAGACTGCTTCCAGGGCCAGCTCTGGGGCTGAAGTGGTACAGTCCCTGTCCTGCAGTGTGAAGCCTGAGGAAATAAATCTGCCTGGGACCCAGTCTGGCTCCATTCATGTCCGTGGCAGATGTCTGTGCTGTACTCGTTTTAAGAAGTCAGTATAGAAATAATATGGCTTTGTATGGAGATAGCAGTGGTCCTGAGGAGCTCATGTTCATCTCTGCTGCCTGATTGGACTCAGCCTTGTTCTTTGAGCAACTTCAGCATGCAGGCACCATGTTTCCTAGCTGTTTCTTGATATTTTTTTCATCTGTGGAATGAGTTGTGCTACAGATACATGGGACATCTCAATTCCTACACAAAACCAGTCTGGATCTCTTAGGAGTTGTTAGCTCAGTTGCAGCACTGGGGGGGAAGGGGAGGAGGCATTATGAGGAGCGGCTGAGGGAACTGGGGTTGTTTAGCCTCAAGAAAAGGAGGCTCAGGCTCTGGAGACCTTATCACTCTCTACTACTACCTGAAAGGAGGTTGTAGTGAGGTGGGTCTCAGTCTCTTCTCTCAAGTAACAAGCAATAGGTCAAGAGGAAATGGCCTCAGGTTACACCAGGGGACGTTTAGATTGGATATTAGGAAAAATTTATTCATCAAAAGGGTTATCAAACATTGGAACTGGCTGCCCAGGGAAGCGATGAAATCAGCATCCCTGGAGGTATTTAAAAGATGGGTAGATGTGGTGCTTGGGGACATGGTTTAGTGGTGGTTTTGGCAGTGTTAGGTTGATGGTTGGACTCAGTGATCTTAAAGAACCTTCCAACCTAGATGATTCTATGATTCTGTTTTATAGAAAGGAGCCCTGCTATAAGGTCCAACCAGAACCCACAAGACGGAAACATTGGTATGATGCAGAGCCAAAAACTGAATCAGTGCTATTAACATGAAACAAGTATCAGAGGAATGGTTTTAGCAGACAAGTGAGGAATAAGTACGAGAACTTAAGAACTTCTGGAAAGAAACAGGCAGTTAAGGCAGATGCCTTTTTTATTTTATTTTCTCTTATTTAGATCATCTTACGCTTTTAAAGCTGGAAACTTCCCTGGTTGACAGCCCAGAGGAATACTGATAGGCCCAGAAGGGAAACTCTGCCTGTCTTAACTGTGACAAAATCTTTGAAGAGAGACACAGGAATAATATCAGCATTTTCAGAAAGGAGAACACCACTCTGGAGTCCTGAAAATGTTTCAGAGAATCCTCCCGGTGGGGATGTATGAGGAGTTTAAAGAGGCCAATATGAATTCCCAGGAGGGAACTAGGTTGTCCTTTCACCTTTCTGTAAGGTGGGGAGTTACCTGTGGGAAGCCATTCTCCCAGTAAGGTGACAAATTGTTTTAGGAGGTGAATAATTAATGTGAGGGAAGAGAGCAGCATCCAGTTATGGGGCTCAGTTCCTGCAAGAAGAAAGCACTTCCTCTGAAGAGCTGAAGACCCTTTCTAGGGACAGACTCCAGATATATGGCTGTTGGCATTTGGGGCTCTTGTATAGCTGCCAGATAACTCATGATCTGATTGCATAGGTGAAGTTCAAAACTCACCTTAAAATATCCTAAGAATAATCATTGCCCTGTGAAGTAATTGTCCTTGCTTTGGGCATGAGCAGAGAGCTCAGAAAGCACGGCAAAAGAACGGCACTTAGTGCTCCCGAGGCAGGACAGAGACTTTTTTTTTGGTAGTAGGTAATGGAGGTAAAATATGTCAGTGTGGAAAATGGAGATCCTGGAATAGTAACACTGACAAGCTTGGAGGTTTCTTGCAGATCAACCCTATGTGGAAAGCCAATTGATCCGTATGTGGCAGAAGCGGCCAGTACCACATCCAGGAATTCAGGCTTTGGAATCAGCTATGTATTGAGAAATGGAAAAGCTATTATACTGTTCATTTTCATGTTCTATAATGCTTAAAACCATCTATGCACGGTATGCACAGTCAAAATATGTGACCAATGACTGAAACGTGTATTTTTGTGTCTTATAGTATCCATGATAACATGGATGACTGCCAGATACCCTACAGCCTTAAAAATTATGCTANCACGGTATGCACAGTCAAAATATGTGACCAATGACTGAAATGTGTATTTTTGTGTCTTATAGTACCCATGATAACATGGATGACTGCCAGATACCCTACAGCCTTAAAAATTATGCTACTAACATGTTTTATGAAACCACTTTTTCAAGAAAGAAAGGATTGTGGGGAGAAAACAGGGATGAAAGGGCAATTTCAGCAGGTGAAAAAGTAATTTTTATGTATGTGTGTAGTCTATAAAGACATCAACAGTTGACTTTTTAAATTCCTTATGCAGAATTGTCATGTTTGATCCAGGGATGTATATTGGTTACTTGCAATAATGTATTACCTGCCAGCTGTCAGCAAGGACATGAACCTCAGTACAGAACAAAATATAATATTGGAGTAGAGACTCCTGCCTTTGCTTTTTTTTTCATTTCCATTTCTTTCAAGAAATGCTTCAGCATCTTCTGTTCAAATGGATCTCATTGATTTTATTTTTTTAATATGTTGTTATAAATTCAAATACATAGTGGCTTCTACAGGTTCTTGACAGAATCAAATTAAGGCATACTGTACTTGACAGACCTGTAAATAGAGTTCTACTTTCACTCCTATTTCAATCAATGAATATCCATTAAATAACAGGGGAAGAAAACAGAACACATTTTTGCTTCAGTTTTAGACTGCTGGGTTGTCTGAGGGATAGGGATGGAAAAATGTGTTTGAAATCCTTTCGTGTAAAAAAAAAAAANCCAGGGAAAGAAGTGAAAACTTTACATTCATGTGCACTGACATACTTCTTTTTCTTAAATAAAAATGGATTTTGTGATAAAGCTGTTGAAGCATGAATATTTTACCCTCTTGCAATACTTCATTATTGTAAAGGAAGGTAACGTATGTAAAATTTGGTAACAGTTGGGCACTTTATCAAGATAGTTTGAGCTGGGAGTAACTAAGACCTGTTTCTCAGCAGTACTGTTGCTGAGTGTGCAACCACACATAACTATGAAGTCATTCAGTTCTGCATTTTTCCCCATATTCTAGGAAAAACTACTAAATTATGTACGGCTTTTATTGCTCAGACTTCACTTGACCTTTTGCACATTCAGGGGTTGAAGTGCATACAACTTGGCATCCTGATCATGAATGTTTTCCTTGACTTTTACATATGGAAAAAATATTTTTTTATTTTTTTTCTGGGGTAACTGGAAGAGTAAACCAGAAAACTGCTGCACCGGGTAGCAGTGCCTGTGGAAGTAACAGTGAATCTATGCATGTGCAGTAAGCTAAGACCAGTTGACCGGTTTAGTATGTTTAGTGTCTGAAGAGTAGCAGAATTTCTATTTCTCAGCAAAAAAACTGTTATCTAATGCATATTTTTTCTCTGCTGCTTTTTTATCTATTGTTAATTTTTACCTCTGAATGGTGGAAAGTGACCTTTATCAATGGTCATGTTAAGAAGACTCATTCTTTCCTCTTAAATTGGACGTACTTGTGCATCTGCTTTTTGTTTCTACCTTCTGTATTTTTTCCATTTGGATTGAAACAGATACCATTGTTTAGTCATTCTTGGTTACAGTTTTTTATTTATTTTTTATGTAAAGCCACGATGACCACTTCTCCAGAGAGGACTGGAAAAAAATAATTTAAAGGGAAAAAAAAAATCTTCTGAAACAGTTTTCCTATGGAGGTTATAATCTGCATAATGTGGATATTCTGAAAGTGTAAAGCAACACAAGCTCAGTAATTTCTAGCAAAGAAGTCCAAGGACAGCCACCAGGAAAACAACCCTTAAAGCACATGGACAAAACCCAAAACACCACAACAGCTCTGACTTTACAGAAGTGTGAAGCAGAACCAATTACAGATAGGTCTAGGGAAAAGCCTTTCAAAGGTCGTGTGGTACATGTGTGAAAGAAAACTGACCCAAAATTTAAGATATAAGCTGTTTTGATTTTTTTTTTTAATATATATTATTTCCTTGGCTGGTAAGAAATTTTTACCTGGTCTGTTCTGCCTCCCCTGCTAGTTTTAAATTTGCCCCTGCCCTATCTTTCTGCTGCCAAGCAACAAGTGCTTCCTCTCTTTGTTGCTGGTACCTAATTTTGTGCTTGAAATCAAGCCAGGTGAGAACAGTTCAGGTGCATGTTCATTTAAAATGCTGAAACACAGGGGATGTCATCACCTCGTGCATCAGGCAGCAGCTTATGAAGAGTGGGGTTTTTATGGAGATGCTCCCAGGGAGTGTACCCAAGGTACCTGAACTCAGAATGGTCACTTCTCTTCACTGCAGGTCTCGCAATGCTCACCCCTCCTTCCCCTGCAGTGAAATGGAAAGGGGGTGAGGACAACCCTGGAAACCTTGGCGTTTATTTGAAAAAGCCAAAACATGTAGCCCTTATTTTTGTTGAGGAAAGCCTGTAAACATGGGGGAGCAAATCCCAGAGAATTGGAAACAAGAAAGCAAATGACAGGACTTCGAATTTTAGAAATATCTGATTTAACAACTTTAGCAATTGGATGTACATATACTTTCACAGTTCAGCAGAAAGCGTCTCTTCCATCAGTGGTATTGTTCCTCTTGCTGTAATGAGCACCAGTGTTCAATGCGAGGTGCACGGACACTTACCTTGGAAAAGGGTGAGCACCTGGGGAGAACGTTGTGAGAAACTCTGCTGGTTATTTTAGCTGAGAAAGTACAGCAGGTAGAAATTGGGTCAGCACCTCTGAGTATGTTTGGGGATCTGGAAGCTGTGGGGGATGTCTCTGTGCTGGGAATAAAAATGGTGCTGTGGTCTGTGCTGTGACAGCACGTTGCTTTTTCCTGTGGCCCCACAGTCGGCCCCAGACTTCTTTAAAATGACCAAGAGGAACCATGGTTGTGTGACACACTGTGTGGGCTGCACCTTTTTCTGCCTGCCCTTGCATCTCATTTAACAAGTTTTCCTGGCTATAGGAAATTATTTGCTGAATATAAATACAAGTTAATATCGATGTGCTTGTCATTTGTATGGTATTTCTCACTGTGGCAACCAGTTTTTCAAAACTATGAGAGAGAGACCGTGATCACGTTTTTCCTACCTGATACTTTTCTATTCAACACAACCTTTCTATTTGTTTGAAGAACTTTTATAAGAGATGGCATACAGAAGTAGGCTGTTTGATAATAGTGTTGAAACATTTCCTCAAGATCAAAGAAGTGATACAGCTATTATTTTAAAATAACTTCATAATTTTAATTGCATGTTAATTTTTAATTTAGTCTTCAGGTTTAAAACAGCATCTAAACCTAAGAGAAGTTCTGGTGCCGTGTTTTTCTACAGTCATTGACTAGTTAAGGGACTCTTCAGGAACTGATGTGCAATAGTGAAGTTAATTGACCTGAAAAAGTGTTTGCAGTAATTTTATTGGTAAAATTGAAAAAATTAATCATAGTATTAAATCAACTTCTCCCAATTTGGGAATTGTCCAGGTTGTTAAAATAGTGACAGTGGTAGTTTTCAGAAGGTGACTATTTGAGCCATTGAGCATCGGGAGAGGTGTCCCGCTGTACACAGGCCCCTGAGTGCAGGGGGTTTTAAAGCTGTGTAAATGCTGATGGAGGAGGAGGAGGACAGGCTGGGACAGTTCAGAGGATGCAAANTGGGGCAGTTCAGAGGATGCAAAGCCCTACACCTAAAGCCCCCTTTTTAAGGGCTCAACCACTAGCCACCTAACGATACCGAAAACCTTAGAAGCGTTGCTGTTTCAGATCATCAAAATTCAGTGTGTTGATTTGGAGTAAGGCTGAGCTACGGGCTTTAAAAGTCAGCACGGACCAACTCAAAGTTCGTGCTTTACAGCCAGCCAAGAGCAAAAAGAATACGGGGGTGGGTGCAGCAGGCAGTTTTGTGCTGCCCTTTGCTGATGAGGAGAGTGATGGGAGCCCTTCTGCCAGGGGGTTGCAGTACCAGGGCTTCACTGATGAAAAGGCCGTGTGTTGTGGGTGCGGGGACTTGTGGACTAGAGAGAAAAGAATAAAACCTTGTGTGGCTAGTGTGCTTGAAGGGAAGGGAGGAGGGAGACAGTGGGCTCCACATCACATTTAAAAATAAGAATTTTATTACTTTGGAAGGTGTGCTCAACAAGTCATGTCAAAACAATGAAATGCTGTCCCTGTTAATTTAAGGATTTTTATGGAGACTTCGGGGCTTAAATTTCTGTGGCAGGAACTATTACAAGTATATGCTGAGTGCCAGTGTATTAAATTGCTGATTTAAAGTTGGATTAGTATTTAATGGAACAGAGAGAAGAAATGTTGTTCTTCGGAGGCAGGGGAAGAAGAGAGGTTTGTGTATGTGTTTAACAGCATAATGGAGTGTTTGCTAATAAGATTTTTGCTAATTTTAGTGCCATTACAGCAAATGCTGTGGTATCCATATAACAGTAAGAACAATGCAAAGAACATTACCTGCCAATGTTAGTTGCTTTGCACTCGTTCTCTTGTGAATTTTGGATAGGCAATCTATTCAAAAGCATCTGCTGACAAGAAACACCCTAAGAAACAGAATTCACAAATACCACGTATGATTTTGAACTAATTCTTTTTTCTCCACGCGTCTCCCCCTTCCTTTCTTTTCCCTTTCTTCTTTGCAGGTTTGACCACTTCCATTATTTTCTTTTTTCTGCTGAGGCTGGTAAGCTGGTTTGATGCATTCAGCAGTCAAAAGTGCAGTTCCGTGTGCATTTGTGTTGGCTGAGTAAGCAAAATGAAAGAGGCTGACTGTGAAAGTGAAAAGGTGATTTACGCTGGTGTCATAGTGCTGTGCAGTAATAAAACACAGGGATTGTTGGACACACATTATATTGTGCAATTATATAATTATAAACAATATAATTGGAGGCAGTTGAGCTTGAATGCAGCAGGCTGTTATTTAGCAATCATCTCTTTCAAGGCTCATTAAACACAGATTTATACACAAAATAAAAGCTTTGCTCTATAAAGGCTAAATATGTAGTGGCATTTATTCACCAAAACATAATACGTAGATCTAAAGCTGTCAACATCATAATGGATTTAGTCAGTGGTTGTAAATGAAGCTGTTCAGTGGGTACGACAATACTGAGCCCTTTGCCTTTATTTAAGGCATTATTTCTGTGACTTCCTTTGTATGTTTGGTCTGGAAGGCTAAAGAGCCCACATGTACAGCTGGGATCTTGGATTTTGAAATCTGACAAGCAGGGACACTATGGATGCTCAAAGTGTTTTGAAAGGTAAAGAAGATCTCTTAAAAATCATAAATATTTTAGGCCTATGTTAACCCATTAAAATTTTATAATTCTGAAGTGATGAATGAGCCTCTGGGGAAGAAAATTAAGAAGCTGAAATATTTTGTTGCTGTTACCCCAAGTCATTTACGGTTTCAGTGTTTGGTTTTGGGTTTTTTTTACATATTTGACTTTATTACCTGAAATAAAATAAGTTTTTATTTAAAAAAAATAAAGGGAGAAGAATCTTATGAGCTAAGAGGAAAAAAACACAAAAATAAGAACCTCTTAAGGTGCGGAAATCTACAACACATATAGTGGTAGAGTCTGACTCAAACTTTTAATAGTTAACAGAAGTTTGGAATATAAGTGTATATTTAAATGTATACATATGAACTGAAATTTAGGTGCTTAAATATTTTTTGTTAGGCTTTTTTGAGTATCTAGAACTCCTACTGACTTGTAAACAGAGCTGTGAAACAGCAATATAAATAAGAAACATTCTTGAAGGAAAGCCTGCAGGCCTCATATCTGAGTATGGCTCTGTGAGAGTACAGCTCAGCACTACAAAGTGTCTGACCTGTGTGCGCTACAAACACTTTTGTATTTGTTTTCAGTCCACATGTGAATTTGTAAATGCTCCATTTTAAAGCTTTTCCTGACATGTCATTATCTTCAGTGTCATTTTCTAATTCTGTGTAATGTGTTCAACTTTAATTCCTTCTTTAAGTGATTCGCAGGAACCTGGTAGATGCGAGGCTCCTATGAGTTTTGGGATGCCTCTGATGACACAAATGGTCTGGTGTGACACGGCCGCTGCATTGCCGTTTTCAACATACGGTACCTGACCTTAGCAGTTTGCAGCTGTCAGCCTTTTAAGAAGTTAGAGTTTTACATAGCTAGCTTTGACTTTGCTACATCAGAAATGTGTGTGCGCAATAATTGCAATTTACTTAAGTTCACTTATGATATGGGAAAATGCCAATTAATATAGTACGAGTTATTGTAGTTAAATGTAAAGTATTGTGATATTGATGCCTTTAGCAACTGTATCTTAATTTTAGCCTTTGGTAACTGTGATGCAGAGCTGTATTTCAGATCTGCTTTCTTTCCCCCACTTCTGCCTTGTTTGCTTATTTATCCAAATGTGTTAACTCGCAATGTTTCTTAGTCATGTTAGTGAATTAACAAGGTCCAGCTTCTTGTAACACCGTTCTAAAACACTGCAGTCTTTTCAAAGTTTAGAGATAAAACATTCACAAATGCAAGCCATGAAATTTAAATGTTGCTTCGTGAAGCTGCTTTTGTTTGCTTTTTATTAAAAAGAAAAAAAAAAAGAAAGAAGTGACTATTTTCTTAGAAATATAGGGACAGATGCTCTAGCAGTTTTCACTGGCTCCATAGCAAAATGGTCTTACCGCAGTGGTTTGGTAGAAGTTGGGTTTTTTTGCTATCTCTCTCTATCCTTTATGCAAATGTAAATTCCTACACAACGTTACAAAGTAATGGAAATCATGTGCTTATTAAGTTAAAGAATTTCAGGTTTAAATTTTCAGTGGTGAACTATTTTTATCTGATGAGCTGCAGGACTGCCTCAAGAAGTTAGTTTGGTTGTTTAATTTCATTTCTTTTGACATAAGTTTATATTTTGAAACTACCAACTCATTTGTGTGTTCTGCAGAATAAGTGGAAACTGCTTAAAGAATCTAACTAGCTAATCTCTTAGGTTTGGGTATTTGGTGTTCTTTGGGGATTTAGGTTTTTTTTTTCTTTTTCAGAAGACCATGAATGACAAACCTTAGCTGGAAATAGCCGTGGAAAAGCTTGTATTGTGCATGTTCATTCTGTATCTTCTGAGTGCATAAGTGGTGTATAACTTAGATCCCCAATCTTTCAACTTTGCAATTATCTTAAACTCCATTTTAAAAGAAAACACTGAGTTATGTTAATCAACATTTCCTTTTTTGTTTCTATCTAAAGTCCTCTCCTTTCAAATAAATTGCCAGTAGTCTCCTGGTGTGCTGGATGAAAGAAGTAATCCTTATCTACTGCTTTATGGCATTTCATGGCTAGGAAACAGAGCAAAGTGAAAATTTATCTTGGTTGATCACTACAGTAGAGTGTGCTGGCTTGTACGACGTGCAAAAACTTAAAGTTAGACTCCAAAACAAGAATGCATGTTTCCACATGTGCTTTGGTTTTGTTTTGGTTTTCAGTTACTGTCTTCTGATGCACCACTCCTATGACACACTAATTGCTGTATCACAGGGTTTGATCACCCTATGGGCTGGCGTGACGGAGAGGCACCGTCATGGGATTTCTCTTAAAATTCATGTTAACAACATCTCCACCATGGGGATCCCCATAGGGTCTTTGGCTTGCATGAATTCCGGTGTCTGTCTGCCCTTTCCATGAAGGGGAGCAGGTAATCTTCCAGGACATCTGGTTTTGCCCAGCTTAGCCGGTTGTGACTGGCTCATTGGTAAGCTCTGCGCAGGGGCAGAGCAGTGGCTGAACAAGCCTGTGTCTTTAGCAGCAGTGCGATATCTGAACTTTTGCCATTTCCCATACTTCAAGCAGGAAATTAATGTCTTGTCTCAGACATTGGGGAATAATAACTTTAACTTGAGGATCTTTAAATTGTTACTTGCGGGAGGATGAAACAACACATACTGTAAATGTAAAACAACTTTAAGAGGAAAATGGAATAACAGTGCATGCTGAATAATCTGTATTACTCACTGAGCAAATCACTCTTTTTGGAAGCTTTCACTCTTTTAAGAAATCGGATGCTGGTTTGGGTAACTTGCACCTTTTTCTAATTGTATTCATACCGGCTTTTGTATAATACAATTTCTGCTCTTAAGGTCTCGTGCAAAGATGATAAAATGTTTTTGTAAACAGCTGTACTGCAGAGAAACAACACTGAGCACATCTAAGAGGATTCATGGAAGGATCTTCTTCCTCATTAGTATCGCATAACTGCATACTATGCCCCGAAAGGTGGTGGTCTTTTGAAAGAAAGAAGCAAAGAGAAGATTAAGTCATGAACTCTATCTTGATCTAAAAAGGAAATGTTATTTCAGTTCTGTATGTGAGGAAACATAAGTTTTGAAATGTTGTGCATTAAATGGATGTGTGTGCATTTTCAAAGTAATTTTTCATCTAGGTAAACATATGTATCTGAATAGGTTGCTAATATATTTGCATTGTACTGAGACTGATTCACAAACCTTCCTCTAATCAAAAATGCAAATAAAGAGAAAGGCACTGCAGATTCAAAACATAGTGAGTAATATTGCTAAAGATATTATGGATCTTGAAGCATAAAATAAGACTTTTACTTCAGTCTTTACCAAATAGATGATAAAGTAGTAATAGATGTGTCAGTGTTTATCCTGCCACTCACCTTTTAAAATGTTTCAAGATCCTCGTAGGAAGAGGCTGTGAAAGCCCTTCTCGGTTATGGCTGTTACTACAGCAGAGCCTGCTCAGATGCCTGGACCACAAGTCCACAGGACTTGTGCACTTTCAGGGAAAAGCAGAGAGACACCTTTCTGAGAACAGCAGAGGACTAAAGGAGCTGGTTTCATTTCC
Organism: Himantopus leucocephalus; assembly: GCA_003993805.1. Lineage (NCBI taxonomy): Eukaryota > Metazoa > Chordata > Aves > Charadriiformes > Recurvirostridae > Himantopus > Himantopus leucocephalus. The sequence continues at coordinate 95,938,628 of RSEF01000002.1, forward strand.
TACTCCTAAGAATTAGAAAGACAGAGGTTTGACTTATTCCGGGGACCTAATGCAAATATTACTTCAAAGTTATTCAAACCACAGAACTAAGAAAATGTAAAATAAAGTGAAGTATAGCTCACATGGCAGGGGGAAATCAGCTTTGGATTGTTTGAAATCAGTGGATGCATTTAAGCTGAGCTGCAGAGCTGCAGAGCATTGTCCAGCTGCCTTCAAGCTCATCTGTTTTAATGATTGAAATGTTCCCTAGGAAAACTGTTGTAACAGCAAACAAGTGATGCAAATCAGCAGAAAGGGCTAACTGTGTAACTCTCCTCTCATATGAAGGTGTAAGTGTGTGACAAGGCAATTTGCTTGCAGGCAATATCAGAAATCTGAAAGTCTTTAATTGGTCCATTAGAAGTCTTCTCATCCCCCAATCATTTATTCAGTTCTGCATCCCTTTCCTCTTTATACCATGCAAGCATGCTGTGACAGCATTATTCCTGAGAAAATTTCCTCATGCATTATAAAAGCAGATTGGTTTTTTGTTGTTGTTGTTTTTTTTTTTTTTTCCTTGTGGCATATAACACAGTGTTAGTTTTGACTTTCTTGTTTGCACTTGGCTATGTGTCAACATGGCTCGCCACAAAAAAAACCAAACAAAACCATGGAAATAATCCCCTCTCTCAACTCTCCCAAATAACTGCTTTGTTTTTTTTGTTGTTTTAATCACTTATAGTCTAAGAAATTGACACTAATAATCCCTACCCAAGGCAAGAAAAGGGGGCCTGCAGGATATCTTTTGCCATTCAGGCACTGCTATAGCTCCCTATCAAGTTAATGAAAGTTCTGCTACTCACTTGAGTGGAAATGGGATTGAGCCTTTGCTTACTGACCTCATTCTGATGCAGTGCAGTTCCTTGCAGCTGTATGACCAAGGGAAAAATAGGAAAGCCAGCGCTAATATAGATTGAATTAAAAAAAAAAAAAAATCAATGTCAGGTGTCATAGGTTAAATGTTCCTGACTTGCGTCTTTTCCTAGCTTACCAGGAAACCTGATCTGATGCACTGTTTAAGTGACATCAGTGAAACAATTTAAGTCAGTAATGGTGTATTCATGTTTTGTGCTTCATTTTGAAGGCAATTGATATAGCACGCTGCAATTCTGTACAACAAAAGATGTAGATTGTGTACTCTATCATCTCAAACTCATAGTCGGATAATAAAGATTCATGTTACACCGGTGTCATGCTAATAGAGAGTTGAAACCTGACCTGTTTTCTTTTCAAGAGCAATCTTAGCATTAACAATATGTTTTACATAGATTAATGAGAGTTGGACACTTCTGCTTAATTTCTAGTGAACGTAGGCTACTAGAGAGTCATGTTTGCCTTGCTTTATAGTTCAAGAAACCTCAGCAAAACTGTTCTAAATCTCAGATTGTATGAATACAAGAAAACTAAATACTTGACAGCTATGACTTTCGGAGAGCTGATTTGCTAAAAATGCAATTAATATAATGGTACTGTTGGCAAAAAACAGCCCCCTCATCTCCCTGACAGTCCTTATTATTTCTTTCCATTTTCCTTCTTTTCTATTCCCTTCTTTTGACTTTACTATGAGGGAGAAATAATCTGTAGAAAGGAGCAAAGATGAAAAGTGGAAGTAAAGGAAGAAGGGCACATTTTTCTTTCCAATCTTCACAGATTTGTTCAATGGGCACCTTAAGAATTTCTGTGTACCTTTTTTTTCTTTTTCTTTACAATTGGTAACCTTCAGGGTTTTCTGGAAATCTTTCTGAGATACTTTTTATAACCACATTCTGAACCTCAATGAACACTCTGTATCAAGACTAAAATGAGATAAGATTGGGAAATCTGTTTGGGAAATCTAAGTTATCTCTAAGTATTTGAATTGTAACAGAAAGTGAAAAGAAAGTTGTGGCATGCTAAGCTCTCTGTGGTGACAAAGTGTTTTTTGTTCTTCCCTACAAACATTTGTGGCTTGTTAACCTGTTCTGAAGAGGGAAAGACTTCACCATGGGTGAAAATGTATTGCTTCCTGTTCAACAGGTCAAGTTTTCTTCAGATTGAGGCAGAATTGTGGCTCATGGACATCTGATGTGACGGGTAAGTTGACTTTGACATGTCTAATTACACTACTGACACATGACAAACGTTGATCTTGATTATGTAAGTGTAAATACAAACTATAGACGTATTATCTTACTTATTTTTCATTTACACTGGTGGAAGTGAAGTGAAAATTTACTTCCTTCCCCTCTCTCCCAAATGACACTTGAAAAACAAGGCTCAAATTACTATTCATTAATTTTTATTCAGAAACAATATACAGCAGGAGATAAGTGAACAAAAAACGTAACTTCAGTATACCTTACCTCTTGAAATAAGGTGGCAAGATAGTTTCTAGTGTGAAAAAAGGTATTTGGGCTTACGGGGAGACAGATCAGAAAATCTGGTATAATTGATGCATAGTCCACATGCTCATAGAGTAATAAATAACTGTTTGCGTATAATAATAGTCAATGATGCTAAATCACTCAGTGGCACTGTTTCTTTTTTCTCTTCAGCTATTTAATCAGATGGACAGTGTTGTAAAGAAGGTATGCAAGCAGGTTGCTAACACATAAAAGTGAGGCTAAAGTAAGGGTAGAGTTTTATATTGTGCTGTTAACTGAATTTTGTTATTCATAGCAGTTGTTTAATACTTAGGACATAGATCTACAGACCCATTTGGTCTTACAATCATGTGTGTAAAAAAACCAATGGTGTGACCAAGCAGGAGTTTTTCTTACCTGGTGTATGTGAGGCTGCTCCAGTTCTACAGAAACAGTGGAGAGAAATGTGAAAGGATTTGATCTAAGCTCGCATGAGCCTCTAGAAACCCTTTGTCGCAGGATCATCCACGGTGGAAATGATTACTGGGAGGGTTGTGGCAGTCAGAAGCAGTTAGGCAACTGGGGGTGTCCTGCGCTACTTGTGTCACTCAAGCAGATGCATTGCAGAGCAGTCTATTTAATTGGGTAGAGTTGATCTGACAAACAAAGTTGAACTAAAACTTACAGTAGAAATTTCTAACTAGGCAAAAAAAAAAGGAAACAACAGATAACTATTAACTTGTCATCTTTGAAATCCAGTTTAGGAGACTGCTTAATGATATCGTTTTTCAAGTCTCAGGGTAACTTTTTCTGAAGGAATCTAGAAAGAAGATACACTCCTGGTAGGATTTTGAGTCCTATTTACAATAAATGTTGTTGTCTATGTTCAGTTTTTTACAGTTGAGATTTAAAAATGAAGGTACGAAAAAGTGTCAGTGCTTTCTCTACTGGTCTGAACATGATGATAAATTTCTAGAAAACTCTGAAGTATCAACAAAGTTCTTTTTATAAAGCCGTGTAGGAGAGTGTTTAATTCCATTCAGTCTGTTTTACTTCCATCATTCTTTGCAAGATATCAGATATGTTTGGGGGTTTTTAACTTGCCTTTTTCATACATTTTGGTACAGACTATCAAAGGCAAACTGGTAGCACCAGTCCAACACTGGCATGATGAAGTGCCAGTAAAATTAAAAATAGGGAATGTAAAACATATAATATTCTTAGCACCAGACCAGTTTGCCATCCAGACCCATGTATTGCACTTGGATTGAGTAGCTTCTAAAATGTCAGTGTGTTGTGATTTATAGTTCAGAAACTCATCCCTTCCTAGATAAAATGAACCTTATTTTAACTTTCTGTGCCTGTGTAATACCTTGCGATAAATTATACAGGCAGGCATTTAATGTGGTCTGTGCATGTATTCCTCAAACAAGAGGTGCACTCATATTGCACAAGTGCATGAGAGAAACTGGTCGTGTGTGTGTGTTGTGTAAGTGCAATTGGTAACACCGGACCGAATGGGTATATTTTTCTATTGGCTTTTATTATGGACTGCATAAATCAATTCTTGCTTGCTTGTGGGAAACAGAAAAAGGAAAAATGGTGCTGCAGAAATATGTGGATCTTTCGTTCCTTGCAGAAAAAGGAAGGATTCATCTCAGCAGAGGACACTCCATGAGCTGCTCTTTTCAGAAGTTTTCCTCTTTGTGTGAGTGTGTCTATGTCGATAACTCCTCTGTATCATAAAAGATGTTGACATTTTATAGATAGACTCTTCCATAAAAAAGGCTACATTTAATGGGTCAATTTTTCCATCGCTGTGTTAGGAACAAGTGTCCAATGTTTTAGAAGGTCTGAGGAAATGGCATACAAATTGTGCCAGAGGCTGAAATTGGAAACATGAGGGTGGCAGAATAGCAATTTGTGACACACAGACTGCTGTCAAGCCATGGAGCACACTTAAAATTTTTCAAAGTAATGTTGTTAATGTCCTAAAAAAAACCCCTTAAAATAGATATCAGCCAGTGGATTTGATGTGTGTATAACTCATTATGTTGTGAGAAGGATGGAGAGGCTTTCATTCTTGCAAGAGGAATAGCACTTTGCTGAAAAGGGAAGGGAGGCGTGGGCAGATGGTTCAGGGAAGGAAATTCCAGCAAGCTGGAGCTGAAAGGAAGAGTCCAAAAGTGAGAGCTCAATGGCAGAGGTTATAGTGGACGAGCTACAATGAGAAGCTAGTGGGGATGGAAAAGTGAAGAAATACAATTAGAAACATCCTTCGTTATCCCTGGCTTGGTGCATTGGGTTTCTCTTGTTCCTAATGATTCCTTACCTGTTGTGACGGTAGCTCCCCGTCTTGTTTAATTCTGCTTTAATTACTGGTTGCATGGCTTGAACAGAGCAAAAGGACAAAGGGGATGAAACCAAAATCATAGACACCAGGTTCAGACGGATACTCTAAGGATGGCAGAAGAGAATCTAATCTGCTGAAGGAAATCGTGAAAAGTTTCTTGTCTGTGAGGGAATAATGCTGATAACTGGTGTGTTTAGAAAATGAAGGAGCACTATCCACATGTAGTTCAAAAGTACAGGAGAGGTGCTGAAACAGGTAAATTGTGCAGTGAACCTGCACTATACGTGTAAGAAGTCAGAGCAAATTCACCAAATCACTCATCACGAGATCATCTTCATCTTCTTTATACATTTTCATTTAAAAAAAAAAAATAAAAGGTTGCCTTAAAGCATATCCTGCTGAACCATGTTTTTTCTTCTTGGTTTGTTTTTTTTAACATAGGGTCTTTAACATGCTTAACATGTGTTAACCAGAATAACTGAACACATGAAGGGATTTAGAAACATCCAGGTTTTATTCTTAATAGTACTTTCTAGTTATTTTTTCCTATATTGCTTTGCTTTTAAATAGATTATTAGAAAAATAATTGATTATTAAAATGATTTATACAGTGATGTTGCTATTTATTGTTTAGCAGCCATACATTGAGTTACTGATCTTCTCAGAGATGAACCAGAAGTTGAGGAAAACAGAAATAAACTTTTAGTGGAGATAAAGCGCCTGAAAATGAGGCTATTTCTGTTCTGCCAGGTTTGTTTCTATTAGGGGGCCACTGTAACGTGCAGAGGCTCAGAAAGATGTCAGTAAAAATAACAACCTGGCACTATATGTGCAGTAAATACTGAAGATTGGAAGCTGTTTTGGTTTTTGGGGGCTTTTTTATGTGTGGGTCGTTGGAGTTTTTTTAATTAAGGATATTCTTCTTGATGTCTCATTATTTTTCTCCTTTGGTTTTATGGCAGTCTACCAGTTTATGTTAATGGCTCTTTCTTTATCCAGTCTCATGAGGTCATCATTTGATGATGGTGACTTAGTTCAGGTAAATGTTTCTAAAAGTTGATACCTCTTTTCATTTAATATGGGCACACTGAAAAATTGGAAAGCACTTACTTTCATCAAACGGTACTGGTGATCCAATGCAGGCCTTTGAGACTTGCATACAAAGTTTTCAGTCTGTTAGATGGAATATCTAATCAGAGTTCATGACAACAATGTAACTGTTTACATTTTAAAAAGCCACAAAACCCAGACAAAAAGAAAAACAAAACTGGCCAGTGAGGATTTGGCCAGTTTAAGAAAAGCAAATGCACCACTTCTCCATCTCAACACCTCCGAAGCTAGAATTGGCACTAGTACACTTTCTCCTTCAAATATAAAGCACATAAGTGTTAAAAAGCAGTATTTTAGTAAACATTGGACTGCGTGCTTTAAAAAATGTGTTGGCGAGGGGGAGTGGAAATGGCTGCTGAATTAATCAGATGAATTTTAAAGTCCTTTAGGCAAGTACGTGAGAAAGTGTTTAAGTTCATATGATGAATGTTGACCAACTCCTGGATGTGACCAAGGATTCCTTGCTCCATGAATGAGCCACGCAGTGTTGGCTGGGCTGCAACAGCGAGAAACTCAGCATTGGACCTCAGCTGAGGTTATGAGCCACAGTGTCAGCTGTCAGGCGGTTTACTGAGTGGAACTAAAAACAGTGTTTCTGCAGTAAGACCTCACCCATAGGCGGATCACTCTGATGCTGTAGCATTGGAAAAGAGGGAGGGTGGAAAACAGAAAGAGAGATGAAAGAGAGAAGAGCGATTCTTGTGTGGTCAGGTTTGTGCATCAAACTTTTACTTTGCATGCTTTCTCAGCAGTACTTGGTCCTGTGCAGCAATATGCAGAGCTAGCTGATCATCAACCAGGAGGGAGTCTTTGCTTATCTTTCCTATTTTGTAGCATCAAATATGCAATTTGGAGCAAGGCCAGGGTCAAATTTTAATAAACAAGTGGAGTAGTCTGTATCTTCTACAATGAGAGCCCATACTGCACTTTAGCATCTCATCCTAGCAGGGCATATTTGGCTCAGCCTTTGTTCTGATACGCTTTTCACACATGTGGTAATGCTTGTACTATGCTGAAATAGCAAGAGTTCCCCTATGAAACTTTGGTGTCTGCTCTAGCAGTTCCTTTGGAGTGGATGGACCTGAGGAGAGTGGCAAAGCTTGTTATTTTAAAGGAAAGAAATAATAGGAAATCTTGTAAATGATTGTATTTCCTAATGAATTCACCACAGTGTGAGAAAAATGCTCCTGAAGAGCTGAGATATCATGCTTCACCTTTTCTCAGTCCCCATACTGCTTCCTTGCTACCGTAGTTATTCTAGGAATCCTTTGAGTTCGGCTGGTGAGCTGCTCATTGATGTCATGGCTCGGCAAATCACCAGAATCACATTCTTGAGACCTTAATGAGACTTAAGCATCTGCTGAAATGCTTTTTGCTGAATAATCACATAAGTGTGAGCAAAAATTGTAGCGTGGTCTTAACAGTTATCATAAAACTTAATTTTGTGTTAAATATTATGTGTTTGAATAAATTTTTAAAGCTCTAACTTTCACTTATGTATACATGTTACATGTATACCTCATAGATTGAGTTTGGAAGTATTACCGCTAACACCTCTGGGGAAATTTCATTCAACGAGTTTCATGTTGCTATCAGCACTGGTTCATCATCCTTTTTGTGCTCTTTCATTAGTTCATGGTAGGAAAAATTGTCATGTGCTATGAGGTTTCGGTATAACTTGAGAAATCGGCATATGCAAACAGGTATATTGTTCGTTTTCTGCAACTACATTGAAATTTCCTTTCTGCGACCGGCCAAGGAGAGAGTAACTGTGAGAGCGTGTGTGTTTGAGAGTGTGTCGTCTCTCAGCATGGCAGATTGGGCCTATGACAGGAGGGTCTTTCCTGGGGTAGTGGTTCCTGACGATAAGGCTTTGCTTGATCCGCTGCTTCTCTTTGATGCCAGCTCTCTCTTACTAACCTCAGAGAAAGTGATGGGGGAACTGAAAGCTCAAGTCCTTCTGCGCTTGTGGCATTTATATTGTGAGACAGTTGAGATCGAGTTCATTTTGCTAAGCTGCTCACCCATAATGGATCTGTCACAGAGGCTTGACAACGTATTTGTATCCATTTTGGACAGCCTTTGCCACTCAGCGCTCTCCCTGTGAAAGTTCCCGCCAGACCACTCAAATTTAATGTTGTCGTATAATAACCTCTCCCCTCCCCCTCAGAATATGTCTATCCTTTTCATAGATTTAATAGGCAGTTGTCTGTTTCAGCCACACTTTACCTTTGAATTGGTATCATGTAGCGGAGAGCGCCTCCTAATTTGATGCCGATTTTCTCTTGTTCAGCTGGCTTAAAGATGGTATAGCCAAATATTGGAGAGTATTTTGTGTCAGAAACTCTCTTCTCTCTTTTTTTTTTTTTTTTGCAAT
>RSEF01000002.1:95950768-95963079 GCA_003993805.1 Himantopus leucocephalus
GAGCTAATTACTTGTAGCATTCACCTAAGACTAATACAGTTGGGGAAGGAGAGGACCTGCATAACTTTTCTCTTTTTTTCTGTTTTTTTTCCCCTCTTTCTTCCTCCTTTCTTTTTCCTTAGTGAAATGAATTAAATTAAAACAGGTCTTTCGCTTCTAGAACTGAAGGCCATCAGTACCAGTGAACATCCATGTCTTTTGTTCTGACTTGGGTATCTGGAGGAGATCGCTTGCAAAATCCCCACAGCTGGGAATGATCGGTGGTAGGCAAAACAGCAGTTGCCTATCTGAACAAGGGATGTGTCAACACCTAACTGAAGTTAAATGTACACTGTCTTTACCAGGAACATCTATGTTAGCTGGAGTTGTCTCCCACATGTACTTCAAAGGCTGGAGATATTGCAGGTCGTGGCATGTTTCTTTTCCTTTGAAGGTTTCAATATATCTATAGAACTGTTCTAAGAAAGAAGAAAGTGACACTTTAAATATATCCACGATTTCAGTATAGTTCAAATATCTTTTTAAAGCCTGCATTTTGCAGTCAGTGTGGCTTTGTTTACTCCAAAATAGTTAGCAGAGACCAAATCTGAGCATTTTGGTTTGAAGTGATAGAAAGGTTTAATAGCCTCCTTTTTTTTTTTTTTCTGCCTTCCAAAGGACTACATTGCTTTTAATTAGCTGTAGTGTCTTTGCTAAGTAGAATGAAAATGCCCAGCTGTGTAGGAGCCGTGGGCCAGCAGTAGGTATTGGAAGCTGGAAGCACTGAGACCCTCTATTCCAACAAAAGCGTTCATAAGCCAGCAAGATGTTGAGAGTGTTAAATAACAGTGAAGTGCTTAGATGTGTTTGCAGATCTGGACTGTAACCACGTCTTTATCCGGCCAAAATGTGCCGGTTTCTGTCTTTTAAACTTAATTGTAGTAAGATATTATTATTAAGAGCTTTTACGTTTCCCAGTGTGATTGCATACTGTGATCTGAGCAGCAGTGCCATTCCTGTGTTTACCAAGAATAGTGGGTAGTGTTTCAGCTTGATCCTTCCCTGACACTTGCTTGACTGATTAATTTGGAACTTTCTCTACAATTGTTCATGGAAGATCAAATGGCAAAATCAATGGGGACCTTTCTGCAAGCTGATGATCATTTACTGTGAGCACAAATTACTTTTTCTGCTCTGTTACATAGTCCTCCTCGATCTGCATTCAGAGTGAGACCACATGGTCTCCTCATGCTTACAGCTGATTTTGCCGTATGTTGTAACTTATGCATAAGTGGACTGCATGTTTAACTTTTCAATTTCTTTATGACATCTAAGACTTCATTTGGAAACATGAGCTGGAAAAAATGGGTGGAAAGTGATGCGGCTTCTAAATTTAACTCCTGAATTAAACTTAAATTTTGTTTCCTTTTTTTGTGCGTGGTTGGCTCACCCCCTTAAAATGGTCACACACAGCTATTTAGTACTTGTGTGTAGAAAGAGATCTGTCTCTAGTATTAAAATCTAGTCACTTCTAATAACTGCGTTCTCTCAGATGTGCAACCCCATTATGACAGAAACAAGATAAATGCCAGGTTTCAGGGTATCTTGTAGGAAAAGAACATCAAAGAGCTAATTCTTTAATATCATTCTTAATCCATAAAGCATATGATTTATAAGTTCATTTTTTAAGTATGTATATGTGATTCTACAGTAAAAGCAAAGTACAATATTCTGTTGATTTAATATAACTTCATGGTCATTAGAAATAATACTATTTTTACCTTCATAGTTACTTATGCAGGATTAAATACTTATTTACTTTAAATAAAAACAAATTGTTTGAAAATATTTTTATCAGGTTTTTTCTGTTTTACATAGTTACAAAAGCACTGTAGTCCTAATAAAATGTGTCAAGTAGTTTTCTGACTCTAAGTTTGATCAGCAGAAATCAGATTTCTCCATGTTGAAGACAAATCATTCTCCTATATATTTACTAACAAAACGTTTAGTTCACTAGTCATTTGTTGTCTTCAAGCCTCAATTCTTTTTTTTTACTAGGTTCAGCAAATTATTCAAATGAGTACTTTAAATGTGTATAACACAGAATTGGCTATTATTTTCAGCAAAATAGCAGATGAAACTTCATGTTCAAATAATGTAAGTAATTCTATTTGGAAACAGCCTACAATATACATACTGCATTGATGGTCCTGAAATTAGTTATTAGCATTTAGACAGTAGGTCTTGGAGCAATGCTGTATATAGCTTATTGAAAATGTCTTCTCAAACTCAGCAACAGTCAAAATTGGGCACTAATAAGCAAAAAGAGTGAACAAACCAGAAAATGTCATCGTGGTGTTGCATATATACTTACATAAATCTGTGGTGTGTTTATGTATTGAAATTTTCATGCTGGTCTGGACTTCTTCCTCAAAAGTGAAAGAGAAAAACTAGAAAAGAATAAAAAGGCCAGCAATCAAGAGTATGAGACAACTTCCATACAGGAGGAGATGAAGTTCACTGACGCTTTTCAAATTTACAATAAACATAACAGTAACTCAGAATTTTATCTAACCTTGAACAGCCTAGAAAAGAACAACACGGATTATTTATTCTTTTTCTCATGGTGCAAGGAATCAGGGTATTGAACAAAATCTTTCAACGTGAAAGATTTCAAAGAAATTTAAAACTGTTAGAAATTTGTTTACGCACACAGGCTGTGAAAGAATTTAATGAATTCTTGGCAAATTCCCCCTGAAGTGTTACCAGATCAAAGGTATAGACACAAACTTTGGCTTAAGAAGTCCCTTTGCCGTTGAGGAAATATTGCTGCCTTTCCATTGTTCATTTATTCTTTTTTAGGCATCTGTTGCTGATAATGGTGGTCAAAGGCAGAGTAGTGAATAGTGGACATTGTAACTCTTTGATTTTTTTTTATTATTATTTTTCCCTACTAATGCCATGGACCATGCACATATAAGTATTTTAAATAATAATATATTTTAAGGGTTGTTTACAGTGCCTAAGTGCTTTATTTAGTAGATAAAGGTAACTGGTTATGTTTTAAATATAGTTTCTGTATATGTTTCATGAAAATTTCTTAAAATCAGAAATACACTGAAAGTGTATGTCCAGATAGAAGTTATTTGTTATTGGCTAGGCAATATTTATTATTGACCTGCCAGTCTAGGTCCAGATTTTCTTTATTATTAGCTTCACTATCCTTGTTTTACCTGTTGAGCGCACAGGGATCTGCAGTTCTGATGAACAGGGCCAAATCGTATGGGAGACAGTAGGAGCTCATTCACATTCAGGTTGCGCAAGACTGAGAGTGCTATTCTACCTGTCTGTGAGAAACAATAACGTTTTACAAGACTGATTTTTAATTGCATCTTTTACTTGGGTGCAGAGCAATCCCTGGAGGATGCCTTTTCACTTCTTAAAATGGAAAACAGCAGTGCAAAAAAATCATGTTCAAGATAGAAGCAGTGGATGTTTGGAACTTGCTCGCTGGCTTATCTTCCTTGTTTATTTTGAACTGAAGGAATACTATGTCTGAGACAACACTGTAAGAAAATAGTTTTTTTGAAGGGAGTTTTTAGTATTGGATAGTGGGATTTTTTTAATTTCTAATTCAACAAAGCAAATAATCATGATGATGATTTTACTAGCTTCACTGTGAGGTAACTGAAGTTTTATTCTATTTTAGGAGCTCTTGGATAAAGAATTTGTATGTATAATATCATTATATTTGATTTAATTAGTAGTATAACTATAGTATGCTTAGTATTAATAAAAAGCAGAATGCATGTTACAGGGCTTGAAAGAAAAAGGCCGCCTAGTTCACTGGGATTGTTTTTCACGATATGTTTTCTGCAGTCCTGGAGATCCATGAGCTACTACTAAAGCTTAACTGAGAAAAACAAGTTTATTGTCAATGAGCTTGAATTTACAGTGCTTCCACTGAGAAACTTTTAAGGGTCTATTAATCTCAAAATGGTTGGAAAAAATCATTGAATTTGGGAACCTTCTGTCTTCAACTGTTCTTTGCCAGTTACTGTCGAATTATGTTATGTTACATAAGAAGTAGCAAAGGGGCTCTTGTTTTTGTGTGCATCCAGACCCACCTTGGACTTGGTGGGGTACAGTGCCAGCAAGTCACATATAGCATCACTGATTCTGTGCTTTGAAATAGGTTGGTACTAATGACGGGCGTTCCTGCTGCATGACCTGCCTGGAAATGGGAGCAGTAAATGCATTAAATGTTTGTGTGGTGTGAGTCTGCATTACACCAGGGGGTAGGTCTGGATTGAGGGCTGTTAGCGAAAGATGATGCTGCAGCTGAGAGGCAGCAGACCATGGTGCTCTGTTATGGTTGCTGAGATGTGGTGAATTTGCTGCAGACCTACCCAAAGTGCTTCGCTGGTAACTGGGGTTTGCGTGTTTGTATTCCTGTTGGGTACATATACTAGTCAGATAGTCATGACCTCTCTTAACTTTCTTCCTTTTACTGACCATTTTCAGGGTACAGGATGGTGGGTTGGTTCTGCCTTTGGTTTCATCTCATCGGATTTGGTCTACTTGGAATTATGTTCTTGTGCATAGTGCAGCAGAAGAAAAAATATTTCCCTAGGTATCTGTATATGGTTTGTTGGCCTGTAGGTGTTTATTTATTTGGGAAGTTGTTGGATCGTATTTGAGTTGAAAGTTGGAGGTGGGTCCAGCATTTTTGTTCCTTTGCACTGCTAAAAACTCTAAATATTGTTGGGGTTTGAGACAAAAAAGGAAGAAAGCACAGAACTTATAGTAGTGATTATTCTTCTCTACTTTCAGCATACGGCTGGAAGATTATTTAGTGGTTTATGCCAAGTGAAATAGCTGCAGCAGAAGACAGAAAAGCAAGTAGAATATTGATCAAATCAAAGCAGCCTGGAAGGTACTCTTTTGTAAAAACTTCCCTGCTGAAAAAACGTTCAAATATTTCCCCATGGAAGGTGATGACGGACAGAAAGAAAGGCTGTTGTTTGTTAATGGATCTTTTTTCATTTGGAAAACATTTTTGATGGGAAGCTGAAACATATTTTGAAGGAAAAACGCCCCAGCCAAGTTTGATAACTGATGTGTGAGGATGGTAGTCCAAGGCTGTACCTCTCTCTGTCCAGGCTTTTGATGCTTTCAATTTNCCAGCCAAGTTTGATAATTGATGTGTGAGGATGGTAGTCCAAGGCTGTACCTCTCTCTGTCCAGGCTTTTGACGCTTTCAATTTGATGCATTTAAGTCTGTTAGCTAAAGCAGAAGTACAGGAGGATGCTGTATGTAATGTCCTTATAAGACTATAGTACCAAAAATCTAAATGCTTACAACATTTTGAAGAATACCAACTTACAACTTTTACAAGAAAGAAACGCCTCCTAAATAGTTTTGTCAATACCCACATATTTCTCTAGCTGTCATATTTCAGCTAGAATAATATGTGTATGTCTGATAGTGCTACAGCTTATATGGTGATGTGAATTACTCATTCAGTGTTCTATAGATATATGCAACATAGGATAAGCATGGACATCTGATCCTATGTNATTCAGTGTTCTATAGATATATGCAGCATAGGATAAGCGTGGACATCTGATCCTATGGTTTTCAATCCAAGATGGTTCCCACTTAGCTATGTTTACAAGGACTCCTATTTGCAGGTTATAAACTGCCTGTTTCTGTCTGTTGTGTGGTACGACAAGGGTGAAAGCACAGCAATGTCTGGCTGCTAGGGAATACTGCAATGCACATTCTTGATATTAAATAAGAGGTAAATGTGCAGCTAATATTTTCCTAGTTCTACCCTGTCATGTGTTATATGGATGAAATCAGCTCTCCCAGCTGAGGCAGGGCTCCTTGGAAAGCCAGTCAGAAAGGTTTTCTCTGAGTGAGGAAGAAAGAACGGCAGCAGGACTCGGTTCCTGTTGTGCAGAGTACGAACTAGGGAAAACATAATATGCCGTCACGGGAAGACTTTGTGGTTGATGCTCAGAAAATCAAAGCGGGATGAAAATTACATGGATGTAGCCTGACAGTTGCTTTTTAAAAGCAGGGCTGCCCAAAAGTCTGTCAAGTGTGCCAGTCTTAGAAAGAAAAGCAACAAAACAAAAACCAGGTGGTCGTGATGATTCTAATAAAGGTTACATTTGAGGTTTTACCTGTTATTTTAAAGAGAGAATAAATAAGTATATGGAAACGTCATTTATTGCGTGGTTCTAGTTCTCAACCTATCAGGTTCTGTGGCTGAATTTCATAATCCATTAGTAACCTAAAGGTTGTAAGAGACTACTAAAAATGTTTAAAGTTTTTAATAGTTGCCAGATAGTATGATCTGCATTTATTGCAAATATCCCATTGTAATTAAAACCAAAGGCATTTTTTAGATAGTTGAGGTGTTAGCAAAAGTACAAGTGCTGAAAGCTATCATTATTTTTTCAAGACAATTGAGTAGCACCATTTTCTCTGNAAACTCGAGAGTGAATGCCTCTTAGGTCTATAGTTTCAGTATTTCACAGTGGTATGTAGCATCTAGCAAAGGATTTCTGCAAGCTCAGAAATAGTAGTAGTGGCCTTCTACAATTTGTTTTCCTTCTAACTGCTCTTATTGCAATATCTGTACATTTTCAGGAAGGCTTTAGTATGATGGAAGCAACCCTCCCCCTCCCCCAAACTTAATTAATCAGTCCTTTAGGTGGCTAATTAGACATGCTGAATTTCCAGCGTAATGTTTCATCCTAGTTCTTCACGCCTATGTTCACCAGCTGGTATCTGTAAACTGAAAGAGGATGTTGCTACAGTGCATGGTTCCTAATAAAATTCAAATTAAATAATCACCTCAATTATAGATTAAAAACTCAGGTTCAACAATTATCCAAAGAGCTCTACTTCACTGAAAACCCACAGTCATGTACCTACTCCTTTCCCTTCCTGCCTGAATTTATAGCTCACTCACGCAGACATAATTTAGATTTAGCTTAAATTGTGCCCTAAATTGTTTCCATTATCTCAACCTGGAGCAACTTGTGTCTGTTCCTGGAATATGATATCATTATTCTTGAACTGCATTACCTACAGTATATGCTATCTTTTCTACATTGAACATTTTCAAGGAAAAGCTTTTTCAGTTCCTGTTAGTGCTTAGGCATTTGGGTCGGTTAAATGTGGAAGGAGGAGGACTGTGTCTGATGTATTCATTCCAGTTATGGTAATAGTCTTTGAAGACCATTCTTATTTATTCATAGATTGGACATCAAAAAGCTTGGTATAATCTAATGTTTATAATACAGAATTATACTATATTTTGTAGATTAATAAGCAGTGGCGTTAGGTGGAAGAAGGAACAGCTGAAAGCTTTTTTACTCCCAAGTCACTGTCTCCACAAGAATCCCAGTTTACTGCGTTGATGTTTCTGGTGAAAATGTTCAGGTTTTTCCAAGACTTGGTTAAAAACCCGTGGGAATTCTTTTCTTACAAAGGCATTGCAGTTTTCTTGTTATGCACCCACGTGCCTTATATGATCCCCCCTTTAGTGATACAAGCTCATTTTGATTTACTGCCATTCTCTGGGAAGCCAGATTTCCATAAAATAATGGAAATTCTTTCTCTATGCCTACTCAAAAATACATCTTTTTAAAGGCTTTAAGCCTGCAGAGACTCTGTACAGAAGTCTTTGGAGTCAGAGGCTAATCTGTGTACCAGAAGAAGACAGAGTAAACAGCAAATTGTAATCACAGATTATTCACATAATAACCATCTGAAACCAGGGAGCTCTCAACTTCTACTAAAACTTCTGAATTGTGGATTTCCTTTGTATTTTCTGTGTGATAGTGTTTTGAGAATGAACGGTCATTGACACTGAATTTGTGGGTGCTGTTGAAGTGTTAGATACGTGCTACGGACACCACTCCTAATGTGCAATGTGTGTAATGGCTTTTGGTCCCTTTCAGAAGAAAGGCCTTGGACTTCTGTGGAGGTACAATGCTAGCAGTGCCATTAGACTGAAAAACTCAGCTTATTGATCCACAGTGCAAACATGACCTCAGCCTCCAAGGGGCTGCTAAAGCTCTGGCCCTACTGGTCAAAGGTGAAATGCTGAGGCTGGAGCAGCTACCGAGGCTGGAGCAGCTACCAGGGCTGAAACCAAGCTCAAGAGAAAGCAAATGAAGAAAAAGCTGAAGGCCTAACTTGATTTTTCTGTCTGGAGCTGGTACCTCGAGCCCTCTGTAGGCATAGGCACTACGAACAAGACTACAGAAGGAGGAGACTAGTCCTAACTATCAAGGAGACAGTACAGTTAATTGGCATTTAATTTACAGGCAGTGCTTGCAATCTGCATAAGCTACAGGCCAGATTCAAGGCAGAGAGAATCACTTCACCTGGGGCCAGGAGGACTGCAAACGTGACCCTAGTCCTCTCTGTTTCCCAAAAGGACAATCATAAAGCTGTAGAATTTTTCCATGTTGCTCTGGAATTTCAGGTCCATTCACATCCATACCCAGTCATTCCTGCTTCCTATTCCTGCTTCCTGTTCCGCTTCAGAGGAAGCTGGGGGAAGAAGCATATGGCATCAGCAGGTGTCAAGAGGCAGGGGCATGGCCTGGCACTGTAGAGTTGCTGCTGCAGCGTTGTTCCACCCATAAATTTCCCAAGGGAAGGGGGCTTTGTCCATGGAGCCAGCCAGGAAGATTTAAAAGCTGGTGGAGTTTGCTGTGCTAACACAAAACATGGCATTTCATTATGTGATTTTCAAAACCCCAAAGGATGTGAAACCTCTTGAGTTACCCAGCATAATATGGTGTTTGCTGTTCAAGGCCAGGTTGGATGGGGCTTTGAGCAACCTGGTCTAGTGGAAGGTGTCCCTGGCCATGGCAGGGGGGTTGGAACTAGATGATCTTTAAGATCACTTCCAACTCTAACCATTCTATGATTTCTTAACTTTTTAAAGTTTCCATGCTTTCCCCTCCACAATTCCTTAAGGATTTTGGAAAAGCAAAATGATTGCAATCTGGGAGTGAGCAGCCCTATCAGCAAAGAAACGGAAGTGATGGTTGTGCCTAAAATAACTGCATTTGGAATTTTTTCATCTTTGAGACTTATATTTCTAGCTGTCCTTTATGTTGTTCACATCATTTTTCATGAGAACGTGGATAGGCTTGCATTCTACACCTTCTCTTAAGCTGTTTGCCATATATATTGCTTTGCGAGGCTAACCAGTAAGAAATTCCCTGTTTATAGGAAGGTGGATAGAGCCCATGTACCTCATCACATGTTGTATTTACTTCATTGGTTCCTTTGAACCACAATGTAATAACAGAGATCCAGTTTCAGTACATTGTTCAGGTATGCCCTTATCACCTTTGTGGTTATTAGGTTCTATCGAATTAATACTAAGCATGCACTTATGTACTTTGCTAAATGAGACTAATTGATTAAACACTGTGTGGGGTGATCAGATCAGATCTACTGAAGTTGAATCACTTCTGCTACTGTCAAGTGGCAGGTTTTTGCTGTTCACTAGAAATTATTAGTTTGCTTTACCAAGGCTTCTGTTGATTACACAGATTTTTATATTTTTTAATTATTATTTACTTGGATTACTAAGGAGCAGAAAGGGTTATTTTAGATTTTATACAGTTTTCAGAGAAGAAAAGTAATGACTTTACTTTAAATGCAGGAAAATATTCTCTTTTCCTGATACATTTGAAATGTAATTTTGCCTGGCAATTAGAGCCTACGAGAGACTGACTGGCTGGGTATATTGGGTTATGGCCATAATCAAACAGAGTCCACTTTAATTAATCTGATTATTATACATTTTGTGGTACTCTAAAATTGTTTAGCTTCCCTGTCATTTATTAAGAATAAACTTCCCTTTTACCTAGGGATGATTGCATAATGCAGAATTATTAATGGTTAGTCATAAGAATCTAATCAAGTTAGAGGCAACATGGAGTGAGGGAATGAGCACAGAACCAGGAGCTAAGTTCTTCCATTAATTTGATACATGGTCTAGGAAAAAAATCACTTACTGCTCACTGCAGTCTCTCAATTTTCCTTCAGATAAAGAATGAATATTAATACTTATTTCCCTACTTTACCAGAGTATTGGGAGAATTAGCTAGTGCACATGTTTATGATTAAAATATTAGTTTTTCAAAAATGTCTATTTTTTAAAATCACATGTTTATGTGCATATCTGTGTTTATCTGTGTGTGCAGATAATTAATAATGAAACCGGAGAACTGATTATGCTATGTATATCTTTAATTGCCAATCCATTTGTTTGGAAGGAACATTCTCTATCTATTATCTACTTAAATTGCTTCTATCACCAATAATACCCAAGTGAATTTATCCTCACAAAACCTGTATGAGGAAGTGAAGTACAGATTAAGGCCAAAACAGACTATTATCATAATTTAGTCTGATTCCTGCAAAACAGAAGACAAAGAATTTTCTTCCAGTACTTTCTGTGCCAAGGCCCTATCACGTTTCCTGTTTTATAACAGGAGAAAAAAAGCTCAAGGAGAATTAACTCTGATTTTTCAGACCTTTAGATATACATGTAATTCAAATTAGAATAAGTAAAATTTTACTTGCTCTTAACTTCTCACTGACTTATTTGTGGTAAAAAAATTTCATGTGTATCGATGTATTGTAGTATTTTGGAGTAATATTACAGTATTGATGGCGGTTTTGTATTAGTAGTTTGCTGAAGGTGACACAGCATAGGAGGAGGTTAGGAGCAGAACTTGGTTCTTCTGGAATCCCATTTATTCCATGTAAGTGCAAGGCTCTATGGGTGACAAATAACTTGGGCTCACCTGTGGTGTAAGCTTTTTTAAATTAAAGGCTCAAGCTCTGAGATAAACCTCACGTATTTGTGTAAAAACTTTTTTGCTTTCATTCCAGTGAAGCACTGTAATTTTTTGGCTGCCAGAATTCTTTCCTCTGGCACGTGAAATGCTGTTTGAAAACACTGAGCCCTGAAACAAGGGAACACCTCATTGGTGTTGTGTACTCCTTATCAAGCTAGTAACAAATATTAAAAATTGTGGAGTCATAGAGTTATTTAAGTAGAAGGGACCTCTGGAGGCCATCCGGTCCAAGCTGCTCTCCTCCTCAGTACCTGCCCAAAACAGAGCTAGCTTCAAAGTTGAAGCTAACTTCAGAGTTAGATCATGTGACATGGGGTCGTCTATAAAATGTCTACTATTTCCATCTTCCTAGCAGTTCATTGTGGTGGAATTTCTTATCTGATATCATCTGGGGATTCTTAGGATTCAGTCTTCTGAACCTGTTAATGGTGTGATCCATCTGAGTCAGTCCTTGATCATCTAATCTACATTTTCCTCGACACCAAGCTTTCTCAATATGCTTGTGTTTTTGGGAGATAAAAACTTTTTGCAGGGGACAAAACAGTAAGGAAATATTTGCCTTGAACTTTGACTGAGTAACAAATAATAACCTGTGATACTGTTTTACTATAGTGCAATCCAAAGCAGAATTTAGTATCCTAGGTTGAAATACTGTTCAATGCCTATGTTCTATCCCTCAGAAAAAAATATGTACAGGAAAAAGCAGATTCCAGGACTATTTCAGACCCTTTTTCTTATGTTTTTTTTAGGTTCTGAGCTGTGCCAGCCTACCATGTATGCATGGGAAATAGAGGTTTATCACTTACACAGAAACTCTGCAGGTTATGCACATTCCCTTACCCTGGTTAACCTTGTTTCCTCTTCTGCATTGTGTATTTTACATTTGTTTTGCATGCACTTAAAATATAGATTTGGTAAAAATTACTGCATTTGGCATCCATTTCTTACCTCACAGTTTATCACTCTACCAAATTTGAGCTTGGAGGTTCTTTCACAGTCTCTTAGTGTATTGTAGCTTTTTTTTAGACAATAGTTCAATTATTAGGTGTAGAAATAGCATAAGGCTATCTTATTTTAGCAGAACCATCCCAACAGGAAGATGTCAGGTTGGGAGAATCAGAAGAACATAGTGAATAGCAGTCATAGCAGCTGTGTGGTTTTACTCAGGTCTCATTCCAGTGTCATCTCTCGAACTGAACCCTGCTTAGCAGCAGGATGCATTAGAAGCACTCCTGAAGCACATCTTTTTGTTTATAGAATCATAGAATCGTTGAGTTTGGAAAAGACCTTTAAGATTGAGTCCAACTGTTAACCTAACACTACCAAGTCCCCTACTAAAACATGTCCTTAAGTACCACATCTACATGTCTTTCAAGTACTGCCAGGGATGTTGACTCAACCACTTCCCTGGGCAGCCTGTT
>RSEF01000002.1:95980140-96017768 GCA_003993805.1 Himantopus leucocephalus
TGATGTAAGTCCAGTTTCCTAGAGAAGTCCCTAGTCCTGGAGATTAACTGTCTGTAGTTAGTCAAGGTTAGGTTTGTTTTGTCACAATGCTAATGATATGCTAGCTAGCTGATTTAGCAAGCATNTTATATAGTTGAAGAAATCCTCAGGGATTACCTCTCTCACTCTCTCTATTTTGTCCAAAGAAAGACTACTACTTTCTCCCAGCTGAGCTTGATATAAAGAGCTAGAACTTAGGTTCTCCTGAGGCTCTTAAGCATTAGTTTGGCTCTTAAGCATTAGTTTGGATTTTCAGATGCAGTATTTTAGAGCAACTTAGTTTTGATCTAGAGCAAATGATAAGAAGTTGTACTTTAGGAGGAAGCAGTTGGGCAAATTCATCTGGTGCTTCTTACAGTTTTTGAAAGCAGAACACTTCACAGCTGCTCAAGAATGCATCATGTTTCTATTTCAGGGTACACCTCCTGGCTAGTAAAAAAGCTGCAGAACATGCCCAACACAGTGTGTTCAAGTGCTCTGAACTTTGCTAGGTCAGAACTCTTTTAAAGGTTGAGGAGAGCTAAGCAAGGGCCATGTGCATCTCTCACATCCCATCTACTTTTGAAGCAGGTTTGTTGAAAGTGAGTAAAATGTTCAGTTTGGTGTTCTTCCTCTTTTGTATAACAACAGATGGTGGATTTTCTTTTAAAGTGTTCCCTAAAGGTGTGAGTTTTATAGCTTAAGCTGCATTAGACAGACTCTTATCTTGGAGCAGTTTTTGTCTCTAATGTATTCTTTTCAGGTGCATGCTGCACCTAACAGTGGTGGAGGGTGGAGGCAGAAACTGGGGAGACACACTGTTAATTGTTTCAGTCCACTGAACTCCTGTGGAGTTGTGTTGATTTTCCTATGGGGAGGATGTGGCATGGCACTTCAGAAAGAATTTTGTTTTGCTCTTCCCAAATTTAAACTGTAAAGAGTAGTCATTGCTGTTAGAGCCATGTTCCACTTCAGCAGGGGTGCAGCTTGGTCTCATTCTGTATTTAGTCAATTCAGAAGCAAGAAACACAACTCTTCTTATCTTTTATATATAGCTGGACCATAGATACTCTAGCAGAAGGTGCAGTTACTGCTCCTGATAAGAATCTGACAGACCAGTGATCAGGTCAAGGATGAAATTTTTTGCATTCCATCTTTTTAGGGGGTTTTGGTTGGTTTTTTTTGTGTTCCATCTACAATTTTCCTAATACTTTATTTACATGGATTCAGAATGTGATTGGAGAAATCAATGGAAGAACAACATCAAGGTTTGCCAAACTGACGATAGCATCTTCAGCTCAGGAAGTCCTTGAGCTTCTAGAGTCTGGGAGAAGCACGTTTGGCCTCTTACGATTTTCTAGGTATCTACTGCTGACTGTGGTAGAGGCTCTCATGTCTTCATTCAAATTTAGTAAGATTATTTGTAAAATCGCTAATCATACCAAGCATAGAAGAATTGAGCCTCTTGCAGGCCATAAGTGTATGCTCCTCAGACATATATAACAGTGGATAACTCCAGCTGTAGCCTTTGGAGAAAACAGTATGCAGGGATGAAGAAATTATCCCTTCATTGAAATACCTTGCACATTTTTTAGTAAGACAAAACTAACAGGAGTAGCCAGAGAAGATTTCTGCCAAATGGTCGTTGGTCAGATTGGGATGGCCAGAGGATGATCAGGCACTGAGCTGTTGACATTTCTACTTATATGCAATATCAGTTTGGGCTAATGCTTCTCAGGCAAGATAGAAAACATTCATATCCTTAGGTGAATAATTGTTTATCTTCTTTCCCAAATATATAGGAAATTAAAAACAAATGGAGTGTCATTTCAATAGACTGCCAAGAAGGGAACTAGGAAAGTGGTATTTGTACTTCTAAAAAAATTGTGTAAATCTAAGAATTAAGATGGAACTGGAATTCATATCTAAATGAAGCTATGTATGTAATAGTGTATGCCAATATCTTACTGGAAAGAAGAGAATCAAAGAGGCACTAATACCAAATATAGAAGAAAGATAAGGTGGAATAATAATACTATAAGTTAAAGGAGGTAAGATCGAAATCACATTAGTCAACTCACCACTGCAATTTGTAACATTAGAATCAATGTGGATTGAAATTCCGGGCATGAACAGGAAGAATGTAATACTTGTGTCACATTACTGACTGCCGGACTGGAATGGCAGAGCCACTGTAATGTTCTAAGAGAAGCAGAAAGCAGGGAAAACTAGTACTGGGTAACTTAGTTTTCCCATGTGAACTGGGCAAAAGTTGTATCAGGAGATGAAGCAGAGACATAATTCTTAGGTGCTAATGATCGCTTCATGTAGAGCAGCTGTACGGAGTACTCACCCAGGAAAATTCAGTCCTTGAATCAGTCTTTAACAATGTAAGGAATGGCCTTGTGTGAAATTTTGCATCTGAAGCATCATTGTATCAGTGTTGTCACCAATACTGTATTTGGCATCCCTTCAAGAGCAACAGGTAGCAAAATATCACCTGCTTCGTTTCAAAAAGTGAGCTGTGTAAAAATGAGAAAGCGTCGTTAATTGAACCTAAAAGAAGCAGCTTATCCTTAGAGTAAAGAGAGTTATCCTTACCTGTGGCATGAACACTGTCCTGGAAATAAAGCACTAGAGGAAGGGCTGCAAAAGGATAAAAGTACGGCTAATCAGCAAATTAATGGAGGTTACTAGAAGAAAGCACCCTTCAGGGAACAGAAATTGAATCCAAATTAAGGAAAGAGAAAAGATCTTAAACTCTGGCTAGTTGCACAAAGGTACAATTAGGCAGACAAAAGAAGAGTTTGAAGAGCAAGTAGTTAAAGGTATCCGAACTAATTTTGATCCCTATCCATACCCAGGAGCAAGAAGCCCTTCAGGGAGGGTTTAAAAGGCCAAGCATAAAGCACAAACACTTGAGGAAGGGGTAGAAGTATAAAAGAAGCAGAAGTACATTACCACGGGCCAAATCAGTTCTTCTTTTCAGCAGTGAGTGTTGAGGTAACCAAAGAGAGTCCCACAACAAAACCTTTTTTGGGGGAGGGCACAACAAAGGACTTTGTGTGGAATTGAAATAAATGTCAAAGATGTAGTAGAAATAGAGGAAGTGAATACTAACAGTATATGAGGACTGGACAGTATTCACAAAGTTATTTCCAAAATAACTCAGGGGTAAAACAGCTTAATAGCAGCAGTTTTAGTAGTCCTGTTTTAAAACTCTGTTGGTATTTGAATACAGGAGGATTGCGTGATGCCCGTCTTTGAAGAAAGATTTTGGTGGAACCTGGAAACAGCAGTCCTGAAACTAAGATCCATGCTGAGAAACTAGTAGAAATTATAACAAAAGATAGACTAAGTGGACACCTGGATAAACATGATCTATTTGGAAAGAATCAGTATGGCTGCTGTAAAGGAATCTTTGTCATCACATCTTTTCTAGTTTAAGTGGTCAGCAAGTATGTGGAGATGAGTGACTCAACCAATATAGTCTGCTTTGACTCTAAGTCCTTCAATAGAGTTCTTTGAGAGAATTAAACTGCCACGCGAGAAGGATGTGGAATAACTTCCATATAAGAAACAACTGAGTAAGCTGGGACTTCTTTTCCTTGAAAAGGGATGATGAGGTGAGATCTGATAGTGATCTATGAAACTGCAAGTGTGATGGGAGGGTGAATAATACTGAATGCTCACCATCTCTTTCAGTACAAGAACTGGAGGCCCTTGAGTGATCCTGGTAGAAGCCAGGTTCAAAACAAAAAAATCGAGGGTGATTTTTGTGCACAGTGTTGTAGATGTGAACTTCTCAATGGAGGATGTTATGAATGCAAAAGTAGGCTCAACAGGACATTAGACAAGAGACGTCTTGGAGATTACTTTTGTTGAATTTTTGGTGATTACACAGGCTCTACTGTGTCTCAGCTAGAATTACCAGCATTTTGCAGAGTATATCTTATGTTATTTATATACTTCCTCACAAGTTTGTTAATTTCACTTATACTTTATAAAATTGGAAGATGAACTCCAGCTAACATAATGTTGGAACTATTGATAAGCAGAATGATGACTGATGTAAATGAAGACTGCTAGTAACAAGACTTTTTCCTGTGGGAAACAGAATGAAAGCTCTGGGGTTTACATCTGTTCATAAATTTTTCTGTAATGAAGTAAAGCAGCATTTTATTTATAACATGGTCAGTCTGGTTCTAATTATTAGTGCTCTTTCAAAAGATTTTATCTTAATTTCATTGTAGCGCAGACTAGATCAAAATCTAATTTCCAAATTTTCATCATTTATACAATTGGAATGTGATTAAAAGCATTTATATAATTTCTGATCTGTGAAACAGTTGACAATTTTGGGTTTTGAGAGCATTTTTAAGCAGAATAGAGTTGTATGTGGTGCAACTAGCAAAACAAATTCATTCATTTTCAAAGAAGTTTTACGTATTATTATGATTCAGGACAGGCTACTCTTGCTAAGAGAGTAGGAACAAATGGATTCATATAAAAGTAAGTAAAATCACAAAAAGCATTAATAGCTGCTGAAAAAAAATATGCAGAAACAAAAAGCAAATATGAAATAAGAGCATTTGGATTTGGAAGTGGGGGGTTGTCAATTGTCCTAGAAACAATGACATGTTGACACTTAGTTGGGAAATTATTATGCTTTTTTATGGGGATGAGAGTGGCTGAGAAAATTCTAATACCAATAACTCATTGAAAAGAAACTTACACTAAGCCAGCCATGGTGAGAGAGAAACAGTGACTGCTATGTTGTAAAGAAAGAGTGCCTTGTGAGTCACCGTTTAGGGTTTGATTTGAGGGTGGTAGGGGGGTTGTGAAAGCAAAACTGCATCTTCAGAATGCCTAGAAGCTGTAGTATATAAACCCATCAATTTAGGAAGAATATAATTTTTATTTCTGCAAGTTCATCACACAGCCTTTCTTGGGGTTAGAGAACTGCTTTCTTTGTTGTAGATTTGTCTTGATTCTCCTCAGTTATTAATCTTTTTTTCACAAGGTCCTTTTCTTTTTCACGGATCCAAATTTCCATTTACTCATATCCATTTCTTAGGAGGCCTGTATTTCCCAGTAGGAGTTCTTTTTATAATGTTTCTCTCTGTGCTGTTTCGTTGACATTTTTATGTCTAAGTAAAGTTTAATAACGGAAATTAGGGGAAGAGACCACTGCAGTGTGGGAGGATGAGGGAGAAAGACAGTGTCCTATTCTGAAATGGAAAAATTACTTTGTTGCTGTTAAAAGGGGGTGGAGGAAGGATTTTTTTAAGTTGGTCCCTGTTCATACATGTCCTTCTTTCCCTGGTCTGTGTCTACAACCCTGCTATGTCATGTGCTATTGACGTTCAGTTCCTTCTTAACAGTGGCTTAGACTGTATCATATGTAAAGATGAACTTGTTTTTCTCTTTAGCCAAAATTTCTGTAACTAAATTAAAAAAAAAAAAGAAAAAGTGGTGGGGGTGGGGTGGGGTGAGACGAAAGGAATACGAAGAATCTGTCCGGATCCTTCTGCCAGGGAAGAGGTGATGGCTTAAAACAAAAATTCAGCTTCCTCTAGGCATATTCCAAGTAAGACCTTCTTTGCTGGTGGTTTTCGCCATTGTCCCAGAGCTCTGTTTCCCAGATTCCTATTGGAATGTAGTAACTTAAGTGATCGTGGTCTATAGCCCTGGTGGTTGCACGGAGAAATTTTTAAAGCAATTGTAGAAACTCAAAACCCGCATGCAGCTACAAAGAATTCTCAATGCATTATTTAAAAGGGAGGAGAAGCTTAAATTATTAATTAGTTATTATACATTAAAATACCTATTTAGAGCAAGACTCCGGTTTTGAGTTCCCAGTGGTGCCAACACTGGAAACTAGTGAAACTAGTCTAGAATCCCTGCCTCATGCTAAACACTTCAGCTGAAAACAAGAAACTAATGAAACAATCCTCCCATGTAAAAAAAGTTACTTTGCTTGTTAAGTCTGTGTATGTAAACATTGAAACAACAAAGGGTGTTTGAATAATTGATTTGAAGCCTAATCTTTGCAAGGGAGTTCACAAAGCATTTAGTTGATGCAGAATTAATTCCATTGTCTCAGAGTTTTTTCTACTTCAAAACTTCAGCCATAGTCTGGTTCCCAAAAAACTCAATGTGGTTAAAAAATTTTAAACAAATCTTCTCAGCTGTAGGGAACTGAATGCAAAAAAGACCCCAACCCAAACAAACAATAAAACCCCTCTCATAGTCTTTCTTTTACGCTGTTAAGAGAATAAAGGGTTTTTTAAATGTTATCTGAATGACTTAGAAATATTGGCTAATAAAGGGTCCCAAGAAACCCATTGGTTAAGTGGGGAAAATAGGTAGTTTCCCTAACTCCCCCAGCAAGGTACTGATAGAGATGGGAAAAGAAGGCATCCAATTTCCACTAACTTGCTGAAATACGGAATACTACTCTAAGTCAAATGTTTGTTGAATGCCCCTATATTTTTATCAGTGCATTATTATTTTTTTAATAAGTACTGCTCAAATAGGAGATATCCTGAAATACGTTGATTACATATCAGAAGCCAGGTTAATGGACATAGCAAAATTGTGAATAATTTCCACATTTTTGTGAGTAAATTGGTTCTCTAATGATTATTCATCCACTTTTCATTTGAACATGCAGGAGCGGTAATACTTTCTGCTTGTCAACATTTACAGAAAGCCCAGTTTTTAATGCTGGAATACTGACTTTGACTATTCAGACTTATTCTGTTTTGCAAAATCTGATGACAAAACTGCTCGTCACCTGTAGTGGAAAGATTAGGATTCGTAATCTAGTTCTCCAGTAATGTCATGATGCAGGAATTATGATTAGAACTCTTTTATAACAACAGAGAGAGGGGGAGTTCATTCAGCCTTTTCTGAGATACTGAAATGAAAAATATATCACTTATTTCAAAGTATGATTACAAAGAATCACAACTGACATCCCCCAAAAATACACAGCATCTTTGTCTTTCACAGGGTTATCAATGTTTGTCATATTGTACTTCCTTTCTTGCAACATTACATCTTACGATGAATGTATTTTAGTTCTTTTTTTTTTTTTAATAATGGGTAATTAGTGGGTATTTGTTGCACTAAGCATCTGGTTTACTGGATACGGATGTTGTCTTCCAGTCCTTTCAGGCCTCTAATCTCTGCACATTAGTCTGTTTCTATAGCATTGCAAAAAGTAAATCAGAAATCAGATACTCTAATACTATAACATGCTGTACTATCACCTCGTCAGTTTTCAGTTCTGTCGCTTACTGTAAGCTCAAATTAAATTTCCTGTACCAGAATGGATGAACTCAAAAATGATCCTGGCACTCCAAATCTGAAAAAATTGTATTAGCAGATTGAGGTCAAGAATTAGCAACACAAGGCACATTAACAGAACGCTAATAGAAGCAAACCATTCTGCCCTTTCTATGACTTTAATATCTTGGTCACTCTGCAGTCATTTAGTAGGCCTGGGTCATCATGGTGTTATACAATGGAGACCCAAAAAGCAATGCTTTATAATCAATATTGGAAACAAGCTATTTATAAGCTTTGGACTTAAAAAGCTTGCAGGGGAGTTGTGGCAACAATGCCTTATGTAGTCCAGAAAATTTTATTGGTAAGAAATTGTAACAGGAACCGTAACCAGGGGACGCCATTGTGCATCATATATGCGCCATCATATACGATGAACGAAAAAGACCCTGCCATTTTCCAAGAGCCTGAGGGCCGGTTGCTGGGTCTGCCTGCTCAGGCAGCTGCTGTTTAGGCTGTGCTTCTGGATTCTCTTCCAGTTGACACAAGGGTGCAGGAGCAGACGTGTGTGCAGTGTACTGGGAACCACGCAATTTCCATTTGCAATGATGTATGGAAAAGTGGTCGGACCTTCAGCTCCTGACATCCACGTAGTTCTTGGGGAGAGCCACGCTGATGGATAAGCTTTAAGGTGTTCAGCGCTTCATATTACCCGTGTTGTTGGACTGGGTGGAGGGGAGCTTGGAACCTGGATGAAGGCGAGTGTTTTGGCGTACATTTCTGCCCTGGGCCTGAGCTGCAGCTGGCTGTGTGGATCAACACATGGAGAGAGATCAGGGATGTCTGGGCTAAAGCACAGGCTTGAGTATGTAGTCTAAACCCATAGTGTATGGCCTCAAACTCTTAAATAGGCTATTCTCAGACAATGGTAGAAGAAGGAAAATATTTTGTTAGGATTAGTCTCATGATACCGTTCTTCCAAAAGAATTTTATATGGTTTATTATTTTAAAAAAGTAATAATCATATTCCTATTGTCTGTTTTCCCATAGAGATGAATCTCACCACACCCTTCATCATCATCTCCCCAAAACATGTCTTTTTGTTTCTGTCGCTTTGTGTTCTTAGGATAACCTTTTAAATTCTGTTCACTACATCTCTGCTTTCACTTCGCTCTCCAAATATTCCCTCTGTTCAATCAGCCATGAGTATATAAAGAATGGTCATACTGTAGAGTTGCATTTGAATCAAAGAAAAAAAAAAGAGACAGAAAGTAAAAAGACATTTGGAACACCAAGACCAACGAGTACTTAGCTGAACTTTCCTACAAATATATT
The DNA here is from genome assembly GCA_003993805.1 of Himantopus leucocephalus. Classification (NCBI taxonomy): domain Eukaryota; kingdom Metazoa; phylum Chordata; class Aves; order Charadriiformes; family Recurvirostridae; genus Himantopus; species Himantopus leucocephalus. The sequence goes on from RSEF01000002.1 coordinate 95,988,787, forward strand.
TCTTGAATGCCGGGCTCCACCTTCTCTGCACATGAAAAAAAATTGCACTTTTCTGTTTTTTCAAGTGTTCTGCTTTGGTTGACAGTGAAGCGGTTTAAGCAGCGAGGCTGAGTGAGGTGAGTTTATTTCTGACACGCAAGCATGCCTTGTTGATCACCTGTGTTCCTAGGGCTTGGAGACACCCCAAGAATAAGGAAATGGGCCCTAATCCCATTCTCCAAAATACCAGCAAACGTTATTACAGATATGGTGCATTATCTGCAAGGATACAATAACAGCAGCTGCCATGATCTGCTTGTATCTTGGCGAGTCATTGGCGAAATTTGTTCATCCATTTCTCTCTGCTTCAGCTCTTGGTAGTTGGTAAAACTCTTGGTACAATGGCAAATTGCTTCCCCTTTGGTCCTGTCTNTGGCAAATTGCTTCCCCTTTGGTCTTGTCCCTAGGTCTTTTGAAAGAAGTCTTTGATAGGCAATATTCTGCAGGCTGTTTTGGTTTCAGAGTAGCTATTAGGAGGTCTGCAGTGTATATGGAGGCTTTCAGAAAGAATTAAGGAATAAGTACAAAACATTCAAGAGATTCAAACAAATAAGGTTTCATCCCCCTTTGGCTATAGTTCAGACACACACATTACTTGCAAACCATGGCTTGCCTGTCAGCCTAGAGGCTGGTGTTGCTTCTTGCCTCTGTATGGAAAAGCAATTCAACTGGCTGAGCTGATCTGGTCTACAAAAATCAGTATGCATCTCTTGACACGTGATGGGACATTAGCTGAATCTCTGGCTCTCACATAGGATAGTGGACATTAATCTGTCAGAAAATGGAAATGCAGTGACTACTAAGTTTGTATAAGTATGGGGAAGATGAGCAGAAGAATGGGAAGCATCTTGAGTTTTAAACATTGACTTCATCTTAGAAGTTCTGCTGTGTTTTCAATGAATTTTGTCTCAGAGAGTTGGCCTGAACAGCACTTTTCTTTGTTTCTTGGTGATTTCGTGAATGGGAGAAAAAGTATTGTGAGTTTTATATAAATTAGAAAAAAATGGATTTGTGCATAAGTATTATTGAGCTTGTATTTCAAGAAGGCTCCTTCTTGCCCTTTTGAAAAGGATGAAGGATTCTTACAGGAGGCTTTCAGCCCCATTTGTAGATGAAGCCAATTCATAAACAAAGGTCAAGCAAAGCATCTAAGTCTCCTGGCATTTTCCTGCTGCTGAGATGTACTCTTTTAAATCTTTCCATGAGTCAGGCTTAATGAACAAATCCGGTGGGTTCATTGGCATACATTCACCACCAAGAATCCTCAGTGATAATGGCTGGTTATTCCACCTGTCAAATAACTCAGTAAATACATTGTGGGAGAAAAGGTTTTTTTTCCTCACCAGGGCTGCTAAGGAAGCTAAAATGTTTCCCTCTTCATCTTTGTTTAATTTTTCATTCAGCTAATGAAATAATTGAGATTCAAGCCTTAAAAGTATGATTGCTTTATTAATAATAGATGGGCACCATTAGAAAGGGCTAATCAACCTGTTAGACTATTCTTTAATAATGTGTGCAACATAATGTTAGCATCGTAAAGCCCTCATTTGAAAGGGATATTTTCCCCAGTGGCTGCATTTTCATTATTACAGATTAATCTAATGCAAGTAGTAATTTAAATCCACTTCTCAACTTATCATTGCTATCAACTGAAATACATTGGACCGGATTTTCAGTAGGTGTGAGGTAGTATAGCTTTATTTAAGTGGGTTTAAATACAGTGTTTCATATTACCCAGAATCTTAAACTGCACCTTAGGCCGGTTCTCAGCTGGACTCAGGATCACTTGCCTACTCCTCACTGTCTTTGGTGTACTCTGCATGTCCTCTCTGCCCACCTCCTCTCCTCCACTGCCTGCTGTGCAGGGGCACTGCCTCTGTGTTGCACAAACCACTGGTGTAGCTTTTCTGTTTTTATCTCTAGCCTTCATTTCAATTTGTGTAATTAAGCTAAGCATGGCGCCAGCTGAAATTTAGTTATATTAGCAGCCTGAGACTGGCTTCTGAAAACAATTTTTCCTGTATGTTCTTGTGCTTCAGCCTCTAGCATGCAGCAGTCGTTTTGAAATGCCATACGTACTCAACAGTTTGGAGATGGAGCATTAGTAAAATTGAAGAGGGCTTTTATGAGGTGTTTATTAACTATAGTGAGAGCTGCACAGCATTCCTGAGGCCTCCACACTCCTGCCCTTACTATCACTCTTTTCAGTAAACAATGCCTGTTAGTTACACCCCGGGTTGCAACAGCAGAAGCTTGGGCATGTCTTTAAGTGGAAATATGTAAACTGGAAGCACAGGATGAAAGACAGCGTGGGCTGAAAGGTGCTTTGGTAATGGATGAGTGTTTTGTCAGTCTTGTTTTTTGTTTGCAACAGTAGTTGAAATGACCTTGTCAAGCTATATCCTGCAAATGTGCTAGTAATCTGGAGATTTCCTGTCATTTCTGCTCGAAAATGCACCCTACAGCTCTGGCAATATATCTCAGTGTGGTGGGTTGACGCTGGCTGGACTCCAGGTGCCCACCAAAGCCACTTTATCACTTCTCTTCTTCAACTGGGCAGGGGGAGAGAAAATAGAACCAAAGGCTCGTGGGCTGAGATAAGGACAGGGAGAGATCCTTCAGCAATTTCCATCACAGGTAAAACATACTTGACTCGGGAAAATTATTTTAATTCATTACCAATCAAATCAGAGTCGGGTCATGAGAAATAAAAACTAAATGTTAAAACACCTTCCCCCCACCCCTCCCTTCTTCCTGGGCTTAACTGCACGCTTGATTTCCTCTGCCTCCTCCCCTCTGAGTGGGGCAGGGGGAAGAGGAATGGGACATGTGGTCAGTTCATCACACGTTGTTTTTACCACTCCTTCCTCCTCAGGGGGAGGACTCTTCACACTCTTCCCCTGCTCCAGTATGGGGTCACTCCCATGGGAGACAGTCCTCCATAAACTTCTCAAGATGATTTTTTCCCACAGGCTGCAATTCTTCACAAACTGTTCCAGTGTGGGTCCCTTCCACAGGGTGCAGTCCTTCAGGAACAGACTGCTCCAGCGTGGGTTCGCCACGGGGTCATAAGTCCTGCCAGCAAACCTGCTGCAGCGTGTGCTCCTTTCTCCATGGGTCCATGGGTCCTGCAATGAGCCTGCTCCAGCACAGGCTTCCCACAGCATCACAGCCGCCTTTGGCCATCCACTTGCTCCAGCATGGGTTCCTCCATGGGCTGCAGGTGGATATCTGCTCCACTGTGGACCCCCATGGGCTGCAGGGGAGCAATCTGCCTCACTGTGCTCTTCACCAGGGGCTGCAGGGGAATCTCTGCTCTGGTGCCTGCAGCACCTCCTTCTTCACTGGCCTTGCTGTCTGCAGAGTTGTTGCTCTCACATATTGTCACTCCTCTCTCCCACTGCTGCAATTGCTGTCGTGCAGTAACTTTTTTCCCCTTAAAAGTGTTAATCACAGAGGCGATACCACTGTCGCTGATTGCTTGACCTTGGCCTTGGTCCATCTTGGAACCGGCTGGCATTGGCTCTGTTGGACAGAGGCGAAGCTTCTAGCAGCTTCTCACAGAAGCCACCCTGCAGCCCCCCTGCTACCAAAACCTTGCCACACAAATCCAATACACCCATCAATAATGAAACCTTGTTTTATTTTACATAAATATGTATATGACATAGGTGTAATTAGACACACATATATAGTAATATGTGCAATACATATGCACACATGTATACATTCACTGTATGTGTGTTTATATATAATCTTTCCAATAAATACAGTAATTACAAGAAAATCTGCAAATTCAATATGTTGAGTTTTGGCAAGATTTTCAGAACAATTTTCTTAGTGTTTGTATGTTTCTTTGTGGTATTCTTTGGCCGCTGGGAAGAAGCCGTTCCCTAGAGGTGTTTTTGTTAATGGTCTGGTCTGTTATCAGCTTCTCTGAGTGCCCTGAGAAAGAACTTCAGGATCTCATCACACTGTCCAGGAAAGGGAACGAAGGACATCGTAAGACAATGAATATTTCTGCAGCTGGAGCTAAGTCAGCAATGACATTAATATGTACAGCCGTGTGTGATGTTGGCCCTTAGAGAGCCTGGGAGAATCCCAAGCATTGGATCCCGTCCCTGTGTGCAGAAGGAACAGCAATGCAAATGGGCCAAGTGCCTCCTGCCAGGACGTTTTTTGTGTTGACATCTGCAAGAAGGGATTCCTTGTGAGCTCTTCAGATTACATGCTGAAATCACCCCTCCTTTAATCTTGGCCGTATCGCTTCTCTCTTCTGTCCTCAGTGTCAGCCTGACAGTTTCCTTTCCCTTCAGATCAGAGCTGAAGTAAAGACTGAGTATTGGAAACCTTGGATTTCCAATACAAGGGGTATGACACAAAAATGTTATTTAGCTAACAACAGTTATAAATCCCGTGAAATAATAGGCTGGGTGGGCTTGTAATCTCTCTACACACTCACTCTGATGTTAAATGCTGGGAAAAACACTTGACAGGCTGGAGAGTAAGTAAAGAATTCACATGAAAATGTGCTTTCTACAAAGTTCTCTTAGAGTAAAACAATGAAGGAAAGCTTTTTGCTTCTTTCACAAAAGAATAGATTTCTGCCAGTATTAACTTTCCACTTTTGCCCTTGTCTTGTGGCTTAACCTTTTCTTAGGCTGTATAAGACAGTCTTTTGTTGAAGCAGATAGTAGAAACCTTTACATCAAAAGGTAGTACCATAATAAGATATGGTGCTATATCTAGCCCTAATTTCTTTTTACTTACCCTTTCTTTCACTCCTGTATGTTCTTTTTTTTACCTCTATTACTGCTGCTTCTCCCATTTTTTTATCATTACAATGGCTGAACGTATAAATTGTACAGGTTAAAAATCTAGCTTTTTCACAATCTTTTTCACTTCTCACTTTTATTCTCCATCCCTCCAAAAAAGAAAGAGAAAGAAAAATAAAAACAAAATGGCTTTATGTGCTGCATACATAATACCACAAAATAAACCCAGTTGCGAATGCTTTATTCTGGCTACAAACCCCATCCTTTCCTCCCCTTCTTTCCTGTTCTACAGAGATTCTGCCTTCATGCCTGCAAACAGTAGAAGTAGCACGAAATAATGTTTTTTTCTCCCATTAACTGTTTTTAAGATACTGCTTGGATAGGTTTTCCCTGTAAGGTAGTGCAGAACGCAATTAACACTGCTAATAACTTATGTCAGTTTAGAAAAACTGAAAAGACACCATCTGAGAGATGGCATTTCTCTCCCATTGTGAAATCCTGCCGCAGAACAGTGTAAACAACAGCAAGTGTTTCCAGGTGCAAATCCTGCCTGGCCTTCCTGCAACGCGCTGTAAATCTGTATGCAGTGGGCTTTTTCCTTCTAGGGGTCTCTGCATATTGCCTGGGTGGCACCAGCCCCCCCTACTGTAGGATGAAATGCTTTATGGACTGCTCCATTTGTTCCTGTGGTTTCTGGGCAGAATGTATGTCTGAAGCTTCAGCATGAGACAGGGAGATAAGGATGGATGGTGCAAGGGAGGGTTCCCAGGGCCTGGAGGAAGACATGTGCCTGGGGCTGCAACCAGGAAGGCCAGCCAGAACCACACCTGCAACATCAGCTGGGTGAGGTGGCCTGACTTCTCCTGACTACCTGATTAGACCCCTTGACAAGCAAAGCTAGTGGAAGAACACTTGTAATGCTGTGGAAGAGCTAAAATAACACGCAGTTTCTTAGTGAAAATTAATGGGTATAAGATGCATAAAGATACATTTGGCTATTTCCTGATTTTCTGTCTTTGTACAGTTTGAAAAGCAGTTCTCCAAAACAGCTCATATAATTTTATGCTGCTTAGTTGCATTTGACTGCTCTCTAAGTAGACACATTTAAAATTTGGAAAATCAGCATATGGTTGTGTGTCCATTCGTTCACCCTGCCGTGGCGTCTCTGGCTTCAGTGCCGCAACAAAGAGTCAAGTACAATCAGAGAAGAGCAGCAGCAAAATATCATATTCCTAGCTGTAGCTGAGCAGTAAATGATTCTCATCTCACTTCATACTTCTTCTTACATATCCATCCTGCCTGCACACACACCTGGCGTACACCAGCAGCCGCCAGGATCTGTCCCACCAGTTGTCTCTGCAATGGTTTTCCCTCATTTGAAGCAAGAGTTGCTCTTCCTTTTCCAAATCTTGCTTGTCATTGATTACATACTCCTTCTCAACTTACCTGGCCATCATATGCTTTTATATTGTATATAATTTTTCTCTCAACTTACAGTAAAATGTCTATTGGCTATAATTGCAAAATTGAGCCTCTTCCAGCTGTGGGTGGCTTGTATAGCCAAGATACGTTTTGCATGTAAATGGAGCACATTACATGTCAATTGAATTGAAAAGTGACTCTTAAAACTCTATTTACCTTTTATTAGGTTTCATAATGATTATGCCTTATGCCTGAATTAAGTTTAGAAGCATTTCATTTTCATTTCTGGTTTATCTTGTTATGTACCCTTATTGAGCTAATTAATGTCTTTGTTTTATTTGACATTCCTAACAATAATTTCTCGTGCAGAATATATTTGAAAAAAGAAAATTTCTGTTAGAGATGATTAACCTTCTTCACCTATTATTTACTACATTGAGCTATATATTTTGGTGTTTTTTTACCTTTAAGCAAAATAGACAATTTGTGACTATAATCATAAACTTGTGATTTTTGTCATATTGGTTTAAATCAAGAATGATGCTATGTGAATTGTAGGGCTTATCTTTCTGGCTTTTATGCTGGAGTAGCTATATACATAATTTGTAGAGCTTTGCAGATTATCGCCTCAGGGTGTGGAAATCTCTGATGGTTAGTGTTTTATCACAGCCTCCATAGGACTTCAAACAGGAATTAAAACAGTCTCAGTACTGGACTGGTGTCTACGTTGTAGTCAGTGACATCATTAGTTGATTGGAGTAATAAGCTCCTCTAACAGAGACTTAAGATCAGTTTTGGTTGCAATATTGAGATGAACTTGAGACTGAATTGTACTTCCTGAACTTGGTATCTAGATTTAGATTATGAAGAAAGAAGAGGCAAGTGTAATAAAATGTAATTCATTTGGTATCCAAACATTTCTCTTGCAGTTTGAGGTTAAGTAGATTCAGCACTAGTTGCAGATCCAAACTTTTAAATTTTGGCCTGTTTCTCACCATGCAGCATGCAGAGACACCACCTAGGATGTTAGGGAAGCTAAAGGCCAGGGCCCAGAGAGGAGATGAAATGGCTTCTTGTTGTTGTCATCGTCATGAAAATTTCTTCCCACAGCTGAGGTTTGTAATTGCTTTTTATCTAGACTTTATCTTCTAATTAGGTTTCTATGTTTTCCTCTCTTTGTCTTAATCTAGTCTTCTCTTTTTGTCTGTAAGATTGTTTATATTTGAAAATATCATGTTACTTTATTATTTGTACTCTTCCCTAGAAAAGTAAGTCCACTTAATGTGAATGGTCATTCACACATGCATGTTTACATACTCTTCCAGTAAGATGGAAAATACACTGAGATGAAGAAAGGAGCCTAAGTACTTCTGAATCTGATATTTTAAGGGATCCATTCTGCTGTCTAAATGAGCATAAAGCTCTCANACCCAAAAAAAAAAAAAAAAAAAAAAAAAAAGAAGGCACTGTCTGAACATAGTCTAGCTTTATAGTAAAACAGGATGCAATTTGCTCATTCTAAGAGTTTGATATTTTAAAAGACATCAGGAGTTCATTTTGACATGTTTCTGCATTATTCTTGCTGTGTCTTGATTCTTTTCCTTTGAAAATTTAAATGTGCCTATCTGATAAAAAAAGGGATGGTTCCATTTAGACATCATGCGATTGGGTTTAAGATTTTAGATGAGCTGATGTGCTGAATAGGTAGCAGTAAGATCTCACTAGGGACATGTTTTGAAGCCATATTGATTGAAACATTTGGATCACGATTGAACAAAATTGTGGTAAATATCCAGTGCAGAAGATTTCTAAATTAGTTAGTTTCTTCTTCAGAGGAAACTGTTGTTTTAACCTACTTAAGATTATAATTTTTATATGGTTTTATTTTTTTCTAAATTAAAACTAAGTGCTTCAGGAGAATTGATGTTAGTCTCCTTGAAGTTGGAATACATTTGACAAAACGTAAAGCAGAGGGAAATACACTTTTGGAATAGAAGAGACATCCAGTATGGTAGCACACTGGTAGTTTATGTATTTCATAGAAACCATAGCTGTTAACTGAACATACCAGACATCAAAGAGGTTATCTAATATCTTAGACTCCAAAAGGAAATCTCTGTGCCGTTTCTGTGAATGAAACTACTGTGGTTAGCCAAGGGCTGTGCACTGTATATATATTTAGAATTCCTTCCATTTGGGAAGAATTTAGTTGCAAATATTTCCATGTCTTCCTTCTGGGCAGTGGCAGTAACACACACGCACACACACACACTACTCAGAATGCTCCATAGTCACTTTGGGTTTGTCCCAGCTTGGGGTAATATCTGACCGCCAAAATTATTCATCTGAAAAATGTGTTAGCTGAGGCAGTGGCTGTACTTGACCTTAAGCGTCTGTTTATTTAAGGTGCTACAGAAGTATAGAGATATTTTCAGCTCACATCTTCAGGAAAGTCCTTTTTATCTTCCTAACGACTTTTAACATTGCCCATACTCTTTTGGAGTGATTTTCTGTAGCCTTCATCATCTCCTTAACTGTTAATATTTTCATGTTTCCCCTGATCTCTGATCTTCAAATCTAGTAAAAGTTCACCTTATGTATTTCCGTCTTTTCCTTCCAAAACTATTTTTAAACCTTACTTTTACATCATCCTTTTGCTTCCTTATTTCCATTTTTAGATTTTGTTTAATTCTCTAAAATGCCAGCTCAGTTCACCTGTCTCCTATACCACCTCTTGTTTTGATTTAAATCTTGACTCCAAGTCGCTACTGGCTCTCTAGGGTTTTTTTTTCCATTTTTGTACCCCGAGTTCCTTCTCTCTTGGAGCTGTGCAGTGAGCATACTTTCAGCTTTTCTATCAACTGACCACTACATGATCATTGTTTTCATTGTGTTCTCTATGTATTTTTCAGGTTTCTAAAGTTTATGCTTATAAAACTGAAGCTACTTCAAAGGAAGTATCTTCCATCCTGTAGCATGTGCTGAGGCCAAAAGTCTTGTTACTCTATTATATTATTTCTTAGGCTTTGTATCAACACATGTAGTCAGAGTAGTATGCACATACAAGAGCAGCTAGAAAGCTGGGGAAGAAAAGTTCTCATAAATGAAAGTTCTCCAGAACCTGACAGCCAGAAGAAAAACATGTATGTCTATGCCAGGTTTCGTATCTGGCAAGTTTATGATCTCTGTGAATCTTTTATTTTGAGTTTGACAGAGTACATGAACTGCTGTAGTAAATGACACACTTTATAATCTTGAGAAATGCTTAATTTCAGGGATCACAGATTTTAAAGGATCCATGAAGAAAGCAGCTGAGTTAGTATTTTACATGAGTCTTTCTTGCATCCATTACCACTGAGTCTTGCAATTTCTTTTAAAAAATAGCTGTAACTCCTGAGGTAATTTGTTCATTGATCTTGGCAGACATTGGTAAATTACAGTTCTATTAGAAAAACAGCTTTCCTGATACTTGCGATATTTGCCAATTCCACCACTCTGTGCAGATAGTTTATGAGTTCTAGGTAATCAGAGGATGTCTGGTGCAACAGCCACAGACTGTGTAAGGATCTCAGGCTGAGTCGTGAAATCCAAACTGGAGTCTTTTGGAGCTCTTTTAAATTGCGCTAATCAGACTTTGTTTGTTTGTTTTAAATCAGTGAGACTGGTAGCTAATGTTCAACTTTTACAAGTTCTGGTCGTACAACAGAGGTATGCTGTAATCTCTGCGAGAGAAAGATCTGAAGTTTGTGTGAGGTAGTCAAACGCTTCGATCTGATGATCTGTTGTTCACTGTGAATATTTAGGCATGCCTCTGTGTGATGCTTATCAGTGTAACATTTGAGTAATACAGGTATATTAATACTTTCAGTTTTACAGTTTACAGTAGAATAGATAAGTGCTACTATATTCATTTTTGAATGAAGAAGTAACTTGTGTAGATGAAATGAGATGCTCCGGGGCTCACAAGAAACCCTTTGGTGAGGCTGGGAATCAAACCTTGTTCTTTCCAAGTTCTCCTCATGGGATCCTGTTAAAACTATGTGAGCAGCACACAGGAATGTGCCCAAAGGCACTCAGCTGAAGAAACTGAGCCCGAGGAAGTAAGAAGAGGCTGTGACCACGAGCATGTTTTCTCTTTTAATACAGCAGAGAAATTCCTCTCTGAATTCTTCCTGACAGGTGTCAGCAACAGGAATCAGCTACCCCATTTCAGATATTGTTTCTAAAAGAATGTAAATGCTTTGTCCAAACTCACTCACAACTCTCTGTTCGTTCCCAGGTTTGAGGAGCTTTAAAAATCTGTCAGTCACCTTGAAAGAGTTTTTCCTTCCTACTTGATAAAGCTTTTTGTCTCTTGTTTTACTTAAATTGAAAAATAACACAAGCCCAGTGGTGCATTATGGGTGGCACAGCCGTTCCTACAGTCCTGGATTTAGCTGTGCAGCTCTTCTGCACTGGACAACTGTCCCCCACCGGAGTTTCCTCCCTCTGGTCCAGGCAAGCTCAGAAGTGGGCAAATTGTTCCTCCTTCTCTGTACACCAACTCCAGATTAGCAGCGCTTGTATGGAAGTCCATCTCCTGTGTGCAACCACCCGTTTCAGTTTCACATAATGAGCTCAGTGAAGCTGATGCCTCATGTGGTCTACACAGAATCTGTCGCTTCACTGCTGACTGTGTTTGGAAGGACCAACCTTCCCAAAGAAATCAAGAGTCTCTGGAAGAGACTAGAGGCCCAGAGCAAAACATGACTGCTGACTACATTTCTGCTTTATTCAAGAGAGCCCCTGGGTTTTGCCCTGCCCAATGTAGTTAACCACCAAGTAGGGGACATTTGCCCATTTTTTATAGGTGTATCACAAATACATCCATATTAAGAAATTATTTTTATTCACACAATTTTATCATATGCTCCAAATAATGTGTGACAGCACGTACTTCAGTAAAAAAATCATAATTAAAGTAAATTAGTCCTGTCAAGAGAGGAACCTTTTCTTTGTTCCGTGGAGGAAAACAGTCAGTTGTTCTGGGGCTTATGTTTCTCCTTTTGCGTTCACAGAGGAAATCTGGCGGTATTTATCACATCTGTCTTCTTCCTGTGTATCCCTTAGGAAACATTTTTTTGAAGGCTAGGAAAAAATAAAACTAAATATGGCACAATAATATCCCCTTTTAAGCTCAACACAGTAATTTTTATCTATTATCTAGCATATATTATTTTAAATACCAGAAAAATTATACCCTGGAATGAGCTGTGCTGCACATTGAGTTTTAATCTCCTTCTCCCTAGCAACCATCAAAAGGAACAATAAGGGCAATAAATAGCCAAATAGGGCATCAAAAATGAATAAAAATAGTGTCTCTGCTGGGGGAAATGGGTCTTTAATCACTTTTCCTCTGATGTCCCTAAAATTGAAGGTTAGAACAATAAACAGTTTGAAAAAGCTGTTTCAAAATAGCCTTAGAAATGGTCTTAGTCTCCAGAACAATAGGTCTTTTCTAAAATAAACATGATAATACCCAGGGGATCCTGTTGACTTCAGGAAGTTCAAAAGACATCCATGCTCCAACACACAGAGAAAGGAGGAGCAGCAGCCTTAGGCTGTGACTTCAGTGAAAAAGGGATGCCTTTACACTGCATTTAATACATTGAGATGGCAGTGGTGTTGCTTTGCTATGACTGTGGAGGCAAGAGCTAAGGTAGTTTTAGCTTTGTCATAAGCAATCTGAGATAATGGCTAAACAGAGGTAAAAAGCCAACCTTGATGAGGTTCAATAATTGTTTGAAGTTGGAGTTTAAAGTTGGCCATTCTGAGTTATTTATTTAAATGTAAAATGGCAATGGTTCCCCCACATCCATGGGAAGTCAAGCCTGAATATGTTGTACTCCAGAAGCTGGCTGCAGTCCTACAGCCTGGAATTGAAACTGCGCTTTCTGTCTTTAACACGGGCTATGTTAAAATAAAGTAAATAATGGTCTCTCTTTCAGCGCAGGCTCAAAGGGTGGGTTTTGTATTTCCAAGGGTCAGCCTCCAATTGAAAGGGTTGCTTGTAGTTGAAGATGTCTGCATTTGGGTAAATGAATGGTAATCTAGATAGTTCTCTGTTGCACTGCTCTTTGCTCTCTACGCTCTGTAAGGGAGCTGACGCATGTTTCAGAGGTATACTTCAACACTAGGGCTGTCTGTGATTAGGGGAATTAAATCCCATCCCCAGCAGCCCTTTTAGGTGGAAGGAGCAGAGAACCAGGACTGTGCCTGAATATGTTGAATTTCAGACTTAATTTTGCCAAATGTGAGAACAATAGGAAGTAGCTAAGTGCCACAGATCACTCTGACTTGGCTATGGAAGGAACCTAGGAAAACAAATTAGCTGGCTAGCATCACACAGCCCAAACATATGCTACTTCTCCGAGTGAACAGTAGATTTACAGATGCCATTTTCCACTCTAACTGACCATAGTGCTGTGCCTCGTAACAGTTTAACTGTTCTGTCCCTCAGACTGCTGACATTTTTTTTTTCAGAAGGGCTCCTCTAACATTTCACAGAAGTCGGTGCAAGCTTTGTCACTGACTTTCAACAGGAGCTTTTCAAAACCCCGCTCCCAAGAGCTCTGACTTATACCTGAAAGTGATGCCTTACGTCAGAAAGTTAAATTCAAAGACATGAGGGTACAGTTTATTCTTCATTAATGATCCAAGGCTGTTGTCTGCCTAAATGCAGTATTCAGTGTGAGGGTTTTGTCCTAGTCTATGGGTGGGAATTGACGTTACGGTTAACTGTGTAGGTTATCTGGGCCATCAGTCCAATCTGAATCCACTGTGTCACTGCACTTCAGCTCACACCAGGGAGGATGAAGTTTTCAAAAGCCTACAATGGGAGCTGGGCACTAGTTCTAGCTTGAATAATTTTTTTGCTTTCTTTAATAATTTTTACCTCCTGTTTGTTTTTGGTGCTTTTTTTATTTCTTAAATTTAAAAATAAAAGAGTCAGTAGATTAATGATGATACAGTCAAAAATAAATGAGGATTTCATGTTTATTAAGAAAGATAGTAGACAGAAAAATCACTGTGGTTGCTTTCAAAACAAAAAATTCTGATTTGAAAGATTCTGCAATTTTTAAGGGATTTCTTACCCTCAAAATACTGTTGATCTAAAAATATCTTTCAAGGAGAAATGTTTCACCAATGATAATTTTGTATTATTATTTTATTCTGTCTTGTTTTTTACAAAGATTCAAAGCTTTCCAGTAGGATAAAAAATATAAATAAAACCAAGAACTATAATTTTTAACTCATATCTTTATAGAATCTGCTCTCACTTTGTGTTCTGAACTCAAGACGCTTTTTGTTTCTTAGTTTTTAATTTAATCTTGCAAGTTCACAGGAGAAAGCTAGCACAGAGAGCTCTCTTAGACTGTTCTTTTGCCCATGTGGGTAATGTGAGGAGTTAGCATGTGCATTTACATTAAGAGGTGAGACCCGCAACGTTTTCTGAGGAAAACCTGTGCAATGCAGTAAAATGCATTGTTGGGAGATGTTTCCTTATCTTTCGTTACCCCAAATTTGCTTTTTGTTATGATCATTCAATTAGTGTTAATTTTTGTCCATTAAGCGAAAGTAATTTCTCTCCCATTTCATTGCTTATGACGTTCCAATACTTCAAGTTGATTTTCATACACCCTTTCACCGTAGCCTTGATTTAACCAGGCATTAATCTTTTGATCTCTACCAGTAAGTCACAATGCCCCGTTCTTTAGTAATTTCTTCTTTTCTGTAAATTACCTGTATTTTTTTGTGATACAGGCTTTTCAGAAATAGGAACACAATATTTTAGATGTCATCTCATTGGTATATTCAATGAGATCTTTCTTATATCTCACGTTGGTGTTAAAGAATCCCATGTCCTTTGTTCTGCTATAGAATGTTATCTGACTTGCATGGTTAAATGCATATTGGGTTTCTTGTTTTCTTTTTAGCATTGAATGCTCATGATATAGAATAGATCCTACTGACAGAATCCAGCGTGGTCTTCAACTGGAAACCATTACGATAGGGGAACTTCTCTCACCTCCCATAGTCACTGACTGGTGAAGCAGACACACTATGCTTGCTCTTAGAGAGTGTGCTATACCCTGCACGTCACTTTGCCTCACTCCAATCTTTACAAACAACTGCAAAAGAGGGAAGGCCAGAGTCTGTATATTATCTGTATTTTTAGATAGCTGTAAACACCGTATGTTTAGATAGCTGTGCATGGAAAACATCAATATCACCTATGTTTCAGTTGAACGTCATTGCTGATCCAGAGGCAAAATTTTGTTATGTTTTTCTTCAAATAAATTGATTAGAAACATATGAGACATGTAAATGCATAATTAGTTTTACCAGATGAAGACTGTATTCTTAGGTAGTTCTCTAAAACAATGAAATTACTGTGCACAACCTTTGCAATCAAATTGTTACAGCTACCCTTACAAAGAGTAAGTTTGTTACAAGAGATGGATAAAAAGGTGCAAATTTTTACGTGAATTTAGCCTTTCTTCTCTTTTGTGAACCATTTGTAGGCAGAACTGAACTTCTGTAAACTTGTCTGTTGCTAAAGATTGTGTCAGAAACTACTGCTGTGTATGTACTCTGTGGCAGCAATTTCTGTTCAGAAAAAGGGAAATTTTAAAGATTTTAGTGTGACTACTTCACTGTGGGAATATATAAATGCTTCTAAGTACATCAGTGACCACGCTTTTTGATGCACACAGGGAACTTGTCACAAATGCCTTGTCTCTTCTTAGCCCTTCAGGCAATTCAGACTTCTGTTTTTCTCAACAAGCACACTTCTGGCAGAAACTATGCTCTCTCTTGGAAATTATCCTTTGGCAGTCACATCTTCTAGTCTTCACCTCTTGAATTCCTCTTGTCTTTTTCAAAAGTCAGCTTTACCTCTGAAGAAAAGATGTCCATCTGGCTAGCCAACCCCACCTAAAGCATTCACGCTTTATCCTCCTTTCCTTCCTCGTAAGCATCAGTAATCTGTAGCACATGACTTCTTTGTGTACGGGTTTGGGGACATTTAAAAAGCTAGGAGGAAAGAGGATGATTTCAGACAGGTTCCACTGAAGAAAAAGAATTTTTCTATGTATGTTGCAGGAGAGCAGCACCAATACCAGGCAGCAAAGTCAGAGCTTTTGCGGAACCAGAGGAGTTTCCTTTCCACTAATGGATTCCTATAGTCCTGTTGAAATGGTCAGTATGATGGAGCAATCAGGGCTGACAGATGCCCAGTGGCTCCCAGAGCAGTGATTTTGTTTCATCTAAAAAGATAAAAAGCAATACTGGCTGACACAGCAAGGTCTTTGGAGCCTTTCTTAGCAGGATACGTCTTTCTACGCTTTGCTCCTAAGCGCTCAGTATCCCATGGCAACCTCTTTTCTTCAGGGAGCTTTAGATTTTGACATATCATTAATACATGAGTTCAGGAAGCAAAGCTGCAAACCTGGAGATTGGTTCATGGATTTAGCTGAGGTAAATAGCAAGGAAATTTAAAGGCAGGCCGAAACCAATTTTATGGTCCTTCCTTTGGGATTAATGCCTAAATTTGTTTGCCTGGTAATGAAGAAAAGTTATCACTTGCAGGAGGTTGCAGGTGCAGGTAAAAATTGTAGAGGAGAGGTGTTTTTGAAGAAAAAAGCTGCAAGATAACAAGGCCACACATTTTTGAAAACTTGACTATTTTACGGTACCAGCTGCTAATTGAAAAAGAGGGCTAGAGAAAATGCACTCAGTATTGCACAATGTCTGACTGCGCTATAGATATTAATGAGAGGGCAACAAGATCACTGGGGAAAAAACAGGCTGAAGTATAAACTTCATATAGTCATGTCTCCTTCAGTATATGACAGACTGAAGCATTCTGTGGCAATTACAGACTTCTTCAGTTCATCCTTTTGGTGTGTTGAGTCTTCAGTCACTGGAGGGTCGTTGTTCACTTTCTTCCCTCTTGGTCATTCTAGCAGAGGCATTTGCAAGGTATGAGGCTCTCATCCACAAGCTGTGAAAGGTGATATGGATCTTTCACATCTGTGAAAGATGACACAGAGGTGATAAGCAAACACTACATGTGCTGACTGTACTATTCAGGATCATATTATCGTTTGTTGACTAACCTCTATCTTTAATATTTGTCAGGCTCAAAATAGGATGCTTCTACAAAAAAATCCAAGTCCCCTTTCCTCTGGAGTACACATGGCCTTTCTTAGTCAGAAAGATACAAGTGTTTTAGCATTGCCAAGTGCTTATTGCCTGCCCATGATAGACTTATATCAATATTTGGATTGTATAGGGAAGAAAGATGCATGGATCCAAGTATGGAACGAGATTCTTACCGTTTTACTTATGAGATGCAGGATCTTATTTCCCCAGATTTTATTGCCCCAAAGAGATGCTTGCTGGTTTAACTGACGGCAATTTCTGAAGTAAACACCAGATCCACAAAGGCATACAGGGAGACAAAATACATTTATGAATTTTGTCCTGAGATGTCTCTTGGTGCAAAGTTGGCTGAATGGGGCTTCAGACTTAAAAAATAGTTGTTTGTGGTTGTGGGTGGAAGGAACTCTGACCAGAAGGAACTCCGGGATTTCCAAAATTAATACCTGGTAAAATAATTTCCCATGGGATTGGTAGAAGCTCATTTATTCCAGAGTAGACATGAAAAACAACATGTACTTTATTTGGAGAAAACAGATGATGTGTTGTGTAAATTCTCTACTCTTATATTTTATTTTACCAAAGGTAAAACAGAGTAAGGTGTCTGAATGAATTTTGGAAAGACGTGTTTATTCTGCTCATGCTTTATTGCCCATAGATGTCTGAAGTTGCTCATCTAATAATTCAAGAAAAAGCTCCTGCTTCATTGTTTGTGATTAATAGTTTAAATGTAAAATGATGACCATTTGTATTGGCATGGTAACTGCAGTTAGGAGGTAGCATTAGTGAAGACCATTCTGTCTGAATGCAGTTTTGCTGCAGAACATCTGAGAAATGGTAAAATAGCATTTTAGATACTGAACTTTCTAAATTAGATCTGACATTTTGCATTAGTTCTTCAGCCTTAGATTTTCTAAATGCATCTACAAGATTTTGGGAGAGAAATGTCATCGTTTGTTCTGATCACTTGCCCAGTGTAATTTTCCTTAGGACAAAATAATGTTTTAGACCGTAGCACAGTTAATTTGTCCATGTCCAGCTTGAAATTTCAACTTTAAGATATTAGGGAAAGAGTGCTACTTGCTGGAGTGTTCAAGAAGCCTTTCAGCAAAAAAATAACCATAACTGAGAAAAAACTACCATCTGTATGGAAAGCCTTGCCTAAGCTACTATAGTTTTTCATCAATCCTGAAAAAATTACATATCCAGTCTCAGAGAAATGCCCCTGGCAGATGCAAGATCCTCTCTAGAGCCTGTGGAAATGCTGCGGTTCTTCAGAAAATAGCCATGGTACTTATACTGGGAAGTGCTGGGCAACTTATGTGGATGAAAGGCTACTGTTATTTTTTCTTTAATTCACCATATCTGCTTAACCATAACTCTGAGACAGTGTTTAGAACGTTGAACAGATATTCTGCATGATGTCATCTATTTGTATGGCCACAGTCACACAGTATGCCTTGTTCATCTCTCATACCCAAACTTTTAATGATTAAAAGTTATGTTGAAGTGTTGTTAATTCTGGTAGTTCTACTGCATGACATGTAGTCATACATTTTCTTTAAATCGATAGTTCTTGGGAGAAGCCAATAGAAGAAGTTTGGTAGTCTACATGTTGTGTGAAAATATGGTCTTGCTGCAATTTGGAGGTTCAAAATCACATTTAGTGACTGTTATGTTTGGAGTTGATGATAGAAATGAGATCCTCAACTGTAGGTTGGTGTTTGTAAGTGCAACCTGAGATAAGCAATAATAGCTACAGTAAGTTGTCTTGTGGTGTCCTCAGAACATGAGAAGTGAATTACCTGTGGTGGCTATCATGGTCCAATACTTATCCTTCTTCCCATTTTTTTCAAGGGTTGACTTCTCACAAAGTGGGTGGAAATAGATAATCCAGAATCCTTCTGCTTTTGGGGGAATGGCAGCTTTTATGTGCACAAACTGAACGCCCGAGCCTGACCTAACGAGGTGTGGGGCACAGAGACTGTGCATTGCTGAGCATATGCGGAAGGTGTGGGACTAAAGGGGGGAAGATTGACTTAGATCTTGACTTAGAAAAATATGCTCTGGTTGTACTTTAATATGCCTCTAATATATGTTTCTCAGATATTTTATTCAGCAAGACTTTCTGCTATTGAAAGATATTTAAATGAAAAAAGGCCCAGAAAAATTGCAACAACTGAACAAAATGAGCATAAATGTGCTAGTTTTGGTTGTCAAACCATCAATTTGAATTGCCTGTACATGAGATGCTTTTTATAAGGGTACTAACAAGCAACATCCTACAGACCTTGATCACATTAACAAAGCAATCATACGGTTACTGGGGAAAAGAGGGGGCAGGTGTGAATGAGTAGTGCACTTTATACCATGTGCATTTCTAAGAGGCAGGTTCCATGTTCGAAACAGCACAAACAACAACAAAAAAAGGGCTTTCAGCTGTGACCAGGCTTAGGTGAACAGACTGGCTGCAGATGGCCTCATAAATAATAAAACAAATGAGTGAAAGCAGCTTCAAATATTCTTTACATACTAAAAGACATATACTTGAGTGGGTCTTGTTGTCTTTATGCATTTTAGTTTCGCAGCCACAATACATAGCAGAAACTCCCTTGTGATATGACTGGGAAATTTTAATTTTAAATTAATTTTAAAGGTACCAGAATACAAATAAATAAGAAGGGTGAGAATGCTGATGTGTAGCACATCCTTTTCTTCATCCCTCACCATTCCCTCTCACTGGAGATTCTTAAATAAATTTTGTTACGTGAATATTTTAAATTGATGTTGTTTTTCCATTTGATTGAAAACTGCTTACAGGTTCTGCAAGCAGAATAGCAGAGCTGAAGCTTGTTGCTCACATGGAAGTTGCAGCTGGAAGGCGCTACGTGTCTCTGTACATACACAGAAAAAAGGAAAGGCTGCTGATTCCAGGTAGCTGTCTTGCCTTGGCCCTACTTCACTGCCATGACCCTAGGCCTCAGAAGCTGATCCAATTGGAGAGTTAGGCAAACATTTAGCTGTTAATATCTGTTCTGTACCCCTTCTCCACTCCCACAGTTACTCAAGTTCCCTTCCTGTGTCCTTTCTGATACACCTACAAAGCAAAAGAGAGCATGTACTGTGCACTTCATCAGCTGGGAGTGAAGGTCCACACAATGGATTCATGTTTCTGTAGCAGCCTGAGGCTTGCTCGCTCTCAATTATTTGCAGACTAAAGCAAGATAGCAAAACAAAGTGCTAGGTGTAAAAGTTATCTGTGTTGATTCTACAGGTCCTTCTGAGCTGTCCTCTGAACTGCTCAACTGTTACAGGAATTCATAATATCCTCTCCCTGCACTGACTGGACAGTGGCATGTCCTCAGAGATGTTTTCTGTCTTTGAGTACTGGTTGTGTGGGGACTTTCTTCATGGATAAATATACTTATGATCTCTATTTGTTTTTTTTAATCCCCAACTCTGAAGTAAGCTCAGAAACTAGGCAACAAAACAGTTAGACGTGTTCAATATACCTAAATATTTAAATTTGGGGTGGCTGCTATTTTGGGCCTTTAAGCATCATGTTTTCTGCTCAAGCAAATAAGGAGCGTATTTACAGTGTGACACATATGAGTGATGTAAGGTGTCCAAGCAGGGTTAATATCTTTCATTAGATCACTAATGAAGTCAGAAAGATGGACAGGCTTTTGGCAACATGGTCCTTTATCTACATATACAAATGAGCATGCAATAAGGAGTGTAAGTAGTTGGATGTGTTATGCTTTAGTTTTATCTTTGTATCCATTGATTTTAGTAGGCTGACATTTAAGTGAAGGAAGAATACAATCCTATTTCTGTCTGACACAACCGTATCATCTAATAACTTCCTTTTTTCAATGCCCTCTTCAATTTATATGGCCTCTACCTGGTTTTGCATGTAACAGCACTGCAGTGCAATTTTACAGGATTCTGATAGTTACAAAAGCAAACATACATTTTACAGTCTATTGAAAGGATAGAAAGGTAAAATTTTAGCTGTACCCCAGGCATGCAGAACCAGAAACCTAAACAGAATTAAAAAGTCTGTAGCTATTTTCTTAAATGCACAAGGTTGAAAAAACAGACAGGCTCAAGTGCTGATCTGTATGGGATACGTAGCACCTTCAGAAAGGCCCTGGCAATTGAGCCATTCTCGTACTCTGATAGTCTTCACTGGTCAGTATCAATCCTATCACCCAGAGTGATGCAAATAGGAAGTAAGGCTTAAATACAGAAGAGAAATAACAAGCGTCTTCATGTGTCTAATCATTCCTCTCTCAAAGGTGTCATTGAGCAGGATTATTTTAATGATTCTTCATATGTTTGTAATATTAGAACAATCGCCATGGAAAGATTTTTAAACTATAGTCCATCTGATTCTGGGGTTTTTTTTTGTTAAATGATGTTCACTGCCTCAAACTGTCTGTTAGTTTTGCAGCAGATATTTTTTATACCTAAGCTTTTCAACTCCTTTCTCATTTACCTTCAGTGTCTCACAAAGGTCTTTGAAGTGGTTGTGGTTAAACATGCTTATTATTTTTCGGAGTGCAGTAGAAAGAAAACAAGTAGCAGAATTAAAACAGTGATGAGAAATCAATATTACAGTGTTGGACTCCCAAAGATCTACAGACCGGGAAATCAGGAATTCTCTGAGCTGCTGTGCAGACACTGCACTGCCTCAATGCACGTGTTGTGCCCTGTAGCATCCTCAAAGAGCTGGATGGGAAGCAAAGCCCGAAGGTCACATACTGTTGTTCTGCAGGTGGGGTGGTATTCATCACCGTGCCAGGTCTTTGGCTGTCTTGTGTCAGCACTTCATCATGTTTCATTTACTTTCCCTGTGTCCCTTACCTATGTGTGTGGTGGGAAATCTTTTGAAAAAAAAAAAAGCTTCGTCTTTCTTACTCTTGTCCTTAAGTCTATGCAGATGGCAGATGGCAACTCTGTTTCAAAGCATGCTCTAGCAGACTTTGATTAACATTTAGTAAGCATGGTCTTTCAGGCTTTGCTTCCAGTCATACGGCAGCTCCCCATCATTAACTGTTATTGTTTTCACTAAAGCCCTTATGCTGAGTTGGTCAAAATAAATTCCATGGTGACAGACTTAAAAGTGGAGAGTGTAGCTTTACTTCTAAGTGGAAAAATGTAGGATCTTTCTATGTATCACCAGTCATTTAACATCCGCTCTCATATTTTGCCTATGATAATGACCTTTCTTTAACCAATCATCTTAATTTTTGAGACAAATAATTGCATCATCATTGGAAGTCAATACCTTTAGTGTCTTATTAAAATTTTTATCTTTTCATGATTACTTGTGTGAATCAGGTTTAGGGCTAATGTTTTGCAGTTATAAAGAAGCATGCCAGAGAAACAATCCCCAGCCCTGCTACATTGGCATCCACTTCAGCTTTCACTCATTGAGGCCAGATCTGCGGTTGTGCTGCAGTAATTGTCTGTACAACAGGACAAGGACCCAAAGTAAATGCTGTACAAATGATTGCTTGACTCAGCAAATTACTCAACGCATTAATCCTCCTTCCACAGATTTTACCTCCCTCACAAACCTTTTGGTACCTTGGAATCTCTGAGGTTGCAGACCTCTTGCTCGAACATGGCCAAGCGCTCAGTTTTCAGCACACTTTATTCTTAGCTCAATTCCACTTTCTTTAGAAGTGTCCCCGGACACCTCACACCATTTGTTTTCTGGATAGTTAGGAGATGGTGTTGGTAGCCTCCTGAGTGTCCCCCCTCAAGCTCTGCGTGGTGGTAGCTGGAATGTGTAACTTTGTGAAAGTAAAATGGACAGTGTAAGCCTGGAAGAAAATTAGGGAGCTTTAGAGGTTTCCCTGAGATTCACTGGACCTCTAGAATGAGCAAAGTAATGCCAGTAATATTACCCAGGAGGTCAGTTCACATCCTTCCTGCCTTAAAGACTCAACTGTTACTGATACTTCATAAAGCTATGTATCTCTCTGTGGAGTTTAATAGCCCTGGGTTTTATGTCTGATTTTTAGAGAAAATATAAAGTAAACATCACTTGCTTTCTCTCCCTCCCCATCAGTTGCTGTATTGCTCTCTGATGCTCTGTGGCACTGACTGCAAAGCTTAATGTTGATCGACACATGTACAGTCCGAGAAGTGGTTTCCCACCCATTTTTCCTGAAGCTATTCCCAGGAGGAATTCAGAGGAATGGGCTGACAGAAGTGTCTTTCTGGAGTTCCTCTGAGTTACAGGGCAGCTGCTGTGGTGAGATGGTCATCACAGAGGAGATATTTGTAGATTGTTGGAGGTCTGGCTGGGGGATCAGGACTGCAGGCTGTACATGGGGCTCCTCATGCCAAGACTGTGGTGTTCCAGCAGTGGTGTCTTTGCTACTGAGTATTTTGCAAACTGATCCCAGCTTTCCCTTTGGGATTCACTGCATCAGGTTTGTGAGGTGCAATGGAAACCTCCAAGTTTCTCTTTTTCTTACATGCATGAGCAGACATTTCCTGTTTTCTAGATGAGTGGGAAGGTGTTAATGAGCGGGCTGATGGGGAACCCCTTCTCCTGGTAGAGTTGCAGGAGAGTCTAAGAATTCGGGACTAAAAACTGGTTGCAACCTTGTGAACAGTGCGCAAAATGGAAGAAAAAAAACATAGGGCATTATGCTTAAAGTGGTGAGATAAACCAGAGCCATGGTGAGTTCCAATACCATATAGTAAATGAGAGAAGTGTAAGGAGCACAGTATCTCAGGAAGGATCGCCTAGTGGATCTCTTGACCAATAACTTAATCGGAGGCAGACCCTGAGGACTGAGCTCTAGGGTGAGCCCTCCTCTGGCTGAAGCATTTGGCAGGGCCAAGTGCAGGACTCAGCCTGGTCTGGTCTGGAAGCAGGACTGGTTCTCCAGGGCCTGGAGGCTTTGAACAGCTGCAGTATGAGAATCCCAACCATGGGTCTATATAAAAAATCATAATACTCTGAAGGTGATAAACCATAGCTGCTTGAGGACAATTTTCTTGTCATCAATACTAACAGTTATTTTGCCTTTTATAGAAGTAAAATCAAAGACGTCACAGCCCTGCAGAAGGCAATCATGAGCCACAAGTGAGCTCTGCCTGTGAAATCCCTTTGGGAATCATGATTCTAAAGCAGGGACTTGTATGAGCAGTGCTACTGAGGAAATGGCACTTCTCACCTGACTCAAATGATTTGGCTTAGGTAGGTATAACACTTCTTAAGTATTTACTGACGTATACATTTTTGAAACACCTGAATAAATTTTAATGTATCTAATTTAATGTGCTTAGTACTTGAAATATCTCTGTTTTCTTTTATTCTTAGAAAAACAGTGTATATAATATCTCTGATAATGGATAAATATACCCATCCACCTGCTTCTGGGAATAGTCTTAAAAGTAATGGAGTATCAAATTCTGCTTTTAAGAGGATTTGCGTATATACTTCCATCAAAGTCCAGGACTTAAGTCTGACTTAGTGTCACGTAAATGAAAGAATTAAACACAGAACAACGTGCTTTCTTTTTAAAACTGTATTCTTTTGCTACTTATAATCCATGTGCTCATGTGTGCAAGCTAAAAATTATTGGGGAAAGACATAAGGTCAAACAGATTTCTTACTCAGTTCTGAAACTCAGATTCCAGTTAAGTTTATAGGGGATTTTAACTGCATATTCAGAAAGTACTGATCTCCAGGTCTCAGTTTTCTATTAGGGATAGGTCAGCTAAAATGGTTTAGGCTACCCTGTCATGCCTATATCCATGAAACTTCACATGCATTTCAGATCAAAGAGTTTTAAACCTTGGAAGTGTTTAAATTATGTTACTTCACTTGCTCATGGTGTTTGCATGTTTGCCTCCAGGTTCAGGAAATCTCTTGGTACTTCTGAAGCAAACTATTGCAGCTCTTCTTTCCTTTAAAACAGTGGGGCTTTGTCTGTTATCTAAAAACAAGGAGGGGAAAGCTTTCTCCAGAAAAACTATGGGTTGTTGATGAACAGAAATTCTGCTTACTGATCAGTTGAAATCAAACTATAGCAATTTGGGTATAGCTTCAGAGTATGTCTTTTCTAACTCCAGACGTAAGTATCTTAAGATGGTTAGACCAGAGTGCCAGTCACTTGAATTAATACAGACTGTGAGATGTAATGAAACTGTACTGCAAGTAACTTTGCATGTGAAACAATGCTTCTAGTGCTGTCCTTTTATTACATTTCTCATGTAATAATAACACAGGCCCACTCTGAGAAAATGTCAGTTTGGATGAAATAAGATATTTCTAAACTGTCCCATAAAGATATTATACAAGTAATTAAGCAAAGCTAGATGTCAGGTTGACAAATGCATTCACAGTGTAATCACTGTGTTTCCTTCTTGCTGAGAGCGTTGTCACTGCTGACTTCCTTGCTGTATTCAGAATGGAATATTTTCTCATATTTGAGTTTACGTATGTCGGTGTTCCAGAAACCAAAATGCTCCATTGAATAGTGCAGATTGTTATAGGCTGAAAACTGAGTTAAGATTACAGAGTAGGGCTTTTATAGTTTATCAGCACGTGTGTGTTTGTGTGTCTTTCAAAGAAGTAGAAGTCATGCATTCAGCTTGTTTCTTATTAATAATCCCTGTGCTGGACAAAAGTCTTCGTGTCACTTTATCTCACAGGATTTTTCCCCTTTCATCTCAACTGAATCCATACTGTTTTCATTGCTTTTGTGCCATGGAAAAGCCAAGGCCTAAATGTTACAATAAAGGCAATGAGGGTACTTCAGAGAAGAATTGTGGAATTGGGCTGGTTTTGTTAATAGTTCAGGACAGTGATTTGTATGCTCTGATTGGTGTGGTGTTCATGGACCTAGGAGAGATCTGGGCTTGGAAAAGACAATGAAAGCTCTTGTATAATGCAGCATCAGCAGTCTAATGGGCATGACTGAATGAATATGTAAAGTGTTCAATTAGGCGACAGGCAATTCTCACCACTAGAAGAACCTAGTAAGGACTTGGAGCTCCTCTGCTGCACTCTGGTCAAAGTTGCCTCTTCTCTTTCAGTTCAAGCCCTGAGAATAATTTCTCAATTCCTAAACAACCCATTCATGGGAGGAGGCCACGCTCCATAAAATGTGCCTTTCTCATGGTTACTTTTCATCCTGCTGGGTTCAGGGAAACATCTCTACCAAGAATCACAGTAGGAGGCTGTAGAAGAATAGACTGAGTAACGAGAAGTTTGCTGGAACATTTTGATCAATAAAAGGTTGAGGATGCTGAATCAGGCAAGTTGTCAATTGAGGGCACTTAAATAGGTGCTGGGCAACCATAAGCTATATACAAATTCATTCATATCTGAAAACATCAATTTTAATTTTTGATATACATATATGTGTCACTCCAGGTTATGAAAAAGCATCTGCAGAACAAATTTAATTAAGAAAACTGTCTTTAGGAAGTAGTTTCTCTTTTGTGTAGTATCACAAAAAAACCCACATTTTTTCCCTTGTTCTTTTCATTAAGCATATATAGCTAAGAAAGGATCTGATTAGACTATATCCTCTTCTGGCAAGTTTGTAACAATTCAATATGTAATTCAGTATTGCAGTTCAGAATAGCACAGAAATTTGAACTCTTGAAAATAAATAAATAGCATACAGTGCTTTAACATGATTCCTCAACGATGCAAGCTATGCCAAGTGCAAATAAAAACTGTCTCTGTTTTCTACTAGACTGCTGAGTATTTGAAATCGAATTCAAAATTACAGTTCTTTTCTCTTCCAGTGATCCTCTGGAGGCATTTGGGATGCTCAATCCTAGGGCAAGAACCTGTCTCGAAAGTACTGTTCCTTCTGTGATACAATTTCTCACTCTCAAATCAAAGTAGATAACCCGCCCTTTCTCAAACAAATCCAAGGGCCACCCAAATGTTTTTGAAAACAACAGATGGAGAGAGTATTAGTTGCCATATTTAATTTACTTTACAACTAAACAGAAAAAAAAGGTTATTGGAGTTCCTTTACGTTGTTTTTATTTCCTTGTTTCTGTTTGTTTACTTGTAATGAACAGGAATGCCATGCCATTTTTTAAAATCTTTGGATAAAACCAAAAGGGTTTTTGATTACTTTTTTCACCAGTTTCCAATGTCTCCTGGGTCACTGGTTGAGTAATATTGTTCTACAATATGGGTAAAGCATAGCTGGATGATATAGAATTTGGGAGAAAATGGTTCTCGACTGAGCCTTTTTAGGAAGTGAGATCAAGCAGTCTTATCTATCATACTTCCCTCCAGATATGGACACGTGTCTTTGACACCACATTTTTAATGAATAAACAGTGAATTCTGTTCTTATTATATTATAATCTAAAGAGAGAAAAACTGTTTCTAAACTGGGCAACACCTGCACTGGGAAGAAGGTAAGGTAATGAAAAGGGCGTGTCAGATGTTAGTCATGTTGTATAATGCACTGTTGGGAAGTGCTAGCAGCATATTTTGTGATTTCTTATTTATTTATTTTTGACTCAAGTTATTTGAAACTCTCAATATTTAATTACATTTTTAAAAAAGCAAAGCAGCTTATAATTGAAAATCAGTGGTGTATCATACCTAAGTCAGTTCTTACTCTGAACGGTCAAGAATCATACCCTAAAAGAAATACTGAAAGCTTACTTTCATTTCTCTTTGTATCTGAGTTTCCTCTTGGCCTAAAATGCCTACTATAGGAAACTGAGCTTCCAATTTTCTCTTTCTTTTCTGTATACAGGTGTAAGGTACAAAGTAGCAATTTAAATAAAATATGTGCCTGTGAACCCTATTCTTTCTGTTTGAAAAGCTGGTTGTTACGATCCACAGATGAAATCAGAAATGAGTGTGCTGACTGAACTCTGCTTAATATTTATGGTCACATACAAGAAAGACTTTAACAGAGTTGTGAATAAGAAAAACAAAATAAGTAATTTAAAATTGTGATTTAGACATTAGCTTTCAGGAAGACCTCAGAAGAAGTCTCCAAATCAACCTTGCTGCCATGGAGAAATCCTTTGCCAAATTCAGCTGTGGCATAGGGATGGTGTCATTTTGTTTACTCTAGGAAATAATGAGTATATGAATCTGAGAATTACTCTTGTTGGCCTTGTGGTATTAAAATCTGGATGTGTGCACTTGGATGGCACTGTGTACAAGACAAGCAATACTAGATCATACCTACTGCTAAATGAAAGGAAGTGAGAACAGGTGTGAGACACATCCCTGAGAACTGCCAGAAAATCAAAATTCACCTGGGAGAAGGGAGTGAATTTTTAGAAGCTTGGAAAAGCATAGAGCCAAGAGGTTCATCTTTCTTTAGGAAAATGGGAATGGCAGTGCTGTATTAAAAAATAAAGCCAGTGAGCTGACAGCCCTACGGACCAGATGTTGACTGCTATGGCTGTTTCTAAATTTTCTATGATAGAATGGAAATGCTGGCACTTGAGTTGCTCCCTGGCAGGTATCTGGAAATTTCCAGTATCATGACACTGCCTCTGGCATATGTTGCCAGAGCACAAGAGAGTGCTTTCAGTTGTGCAGGATGCCTGTGTGCAATGGTAATATGCTAATATAGGAGTTGCATCTCAGCTGAAGAAAGAATGACAAAAACTACATCTCTGTGATAGCCCTTGAGATACAGGGAACAGAAAAGCGCTGCTTTGCACAGCAGGGACCACTGTCAACGTGCAGAAAGGTTAAAGACACGCAGAGGCAGGCAGATCCTTTGTCTAAAATCAGGTCCAAGGCAGTGACTGTTTTATGATTCCTTGTACGTAACCCAACAAAACTGAATTTGGGCTGCTTCTTTCTGATGTGGTTTTAGTGATGGAAACCAAATGTTTTTTCTGAATAAGACAGCCTTAATTCTCCCTCTGCACTGAGCTAGGCATCAGGAGATGGCTCTGTGAAAGCTACAGTAGCGTGGAGCAAGTTGGCAGTAGTCTTTCAAATATCACAGACCATCAAATGCGAGAAACTTCAGAGGTGTTTCTGAATGACCTGTTGGTAAAATGGCCAAGGAAAGGGTGTGGCTGGGAAAGACAGAGGTGAGTGGAAGTGAAAGTAAATGTTTTGACTGCACGTCTCAAAATGCTGAGAAGATGAGTACATGACTATAAGTGAAACCTGGACTTCTAGTCAAGTGAAAAGTGGTTCATCCACCTGGGCTTGCACAAAGCATTTCATACTGTCCCGTGTGACATCCTGTCCCTGATGAGATACATCTGCGGGTCCTGAGGGAACTGGCAGATGAAGTTGCTAAGCCACTATCCTTCATATTTGAGAACTCGTGGCAGTCTGGTGATGTTCCTGCCGACTGGAAAAGGGGAAACATCACCCCTTTTTCAAAAAGGGAAATGAGGAAGACCTGGGGAACTACAGGCCAGTCAGTCTCATCTCTGTGCCCAGCAGGATCATGGAGCAGATCCTCCTGGGAAATCTGTTAAGGCACGTGGAAAATAAGGAGGTAATTGGTAGCAGCCAGCGTGGCTTCACCAAGGGCAAGTCATGCC
>RSEF01000002.1:96018768-96033570 GCA_003993805.1 Himantopus leucocephalus
TTCATGAGGTTGGCATGGGCCCACCTCTCCAGCCTGTCCAGGAATGAGATACCAGTGGCCTGCAGTAAAAGAAAATTTTGCCATTAGTTTCTTGGGAGCAAGATTTATTTCTTAGTAAAGAAAGCAGAGCTCTACTAGGATTCCTTATCTAATCTCTGCAAAATGTTACTGTCCAAGGGATGCTTCAGGGTGTCTCACACCTTGTCTAAGCTCCACGGACCCTCTAAATTTGGATACTTAAGCTTTTAGTATATCTGAGGCCATTAAAATTCAGCAGTGTGAGAAAACAATATAAATGTGTTGTAAAGTAATCTTTATTCTTTCTCTGGGGAAGTTTTCAGACAGCTTAGGGTTCACAGGGATGGGCTGTGCTGTATTAAGCTACAGTAATAAGGACGTTACTGCTTCCAGTTCTCCATACACCGAGCCATGAGAGACCAGCAGGTATGTGGTGGAGAGGCAGAAGAGAATGCTGCTTTTCTCAGCATCCTGCTGAGGACTGGTTGAACCCTGCAGCTAAATCCAACAGTCTGAAGGTAGTTTAAACTAATGCACTGAACTTGCGAACTTCAGTGTCCAGAGAGCCATTGCTTTTTTGGCATGTTGTTTCTGCTGTCCTTGCTGTGGCGATAGTAATTGCTAAGAGGGTGGGTGTCCGAGAATGTAGTATCTTAAGCTTCAGCACTTTAATCCCACGGAATAAGTCTGTGGGAACACCGCAGGAGATCAGATCCACAGTTTAGAAACATTGGTAGACTCGTTTCTTCTGCTTATAAGATCAGGACTAAATGTTTATGTCCCTTTTGGGTATGTTTGTTGTTGTTTTAATTTTCACACTGGATATATAACTTAGTGTGCAACTTTTTATGATTGCTTTCTTTTAAAACACATTCAGTGTATTTGCGATGAATACAAATGTACAATGCAGAAAATAAGTGCCGTAGTAGACAATAAAACCTATCTATCATTATTTATTCACTCAGCAAAGCTATAAAAACCGTTTACTACATAATAGACCAAAGTTATTCCTTTTGTTCCACCATTTATTTTAACTGAGTTATACCATGGGTAAATGCAAACCAATAAATCTGTGTAATAGCTTCTCACCTGCTAAGATATAGCACAATTCTAAAATTATTCAAATATGTTTCAGTTAATGATACAGGACTTTGCTGTCTTTCACTGTGATTCTTTTATAACTGTCAGATCACGGTTTGTTTAGTTTCACGGAGCCAAATGATGATGGGTTTTGTGTCACTGGTTCCATTGTTGTTATATATCTTTTTATGGCTACTGGCTTGCTCATTAATACAAGAAAAAATAAACCATGAAACTACAGCAACAGCTATAGCAAAGATTAGATCAGAAATGGAGAGAAGCCAAACCTTGAACTAAGACATCCTTCTCCACTCGAACGCCGTTACAGCTGTGATCAGACTCGGAGAGGGAGCTGTTGCCCAAACATTATTTCAGCACTGCGTGTACTCTTGGAATATCCCAGGTATCTGCCACTGAGAGGGGGTCAGTACATGATGGCAAGAGTTTAGAGGGAAGCACTGAGGAGTATGCAACTATTAACATAACAGAGACTGTAGAAGAGCTTGTGGTGCCAGTTTATATTGTCTGTGTTTAGTGGAAAAATCAGAAGGGGGATCTATGCCAATGTGCTTGCAAATCCTGGCTGCAGTACATCCTATCCTTTTAGAGCCAGCTAGACACCAGCTGTGTGCGTGCAAGATGCTGTGATTGTTTTTCCTTCACTACTTGCTGGGAAGCAGAGATCCCTAGTTTTATCTTCACCCCATGCAGGAAATCAAGATTATATTCCTTTTTCCCCATTAGAAAATTCTACCAGTGTTCCTGATCCTTACAGACATCGTCCTTGACACACGCTTTTTGTCTGCATTCTTGCTTAGAGTAATAGACGCTCCATGAAGGTGGAGTGGTATGTAGCAACCAAAAAAAAAAAACAAAACGCAACAAAAAAACCCCAAACAAAACCAAAACCACCACTCAATAAGACAGACAGACATTTCCTGTGGGAAATTCCCCTTTTCACAGGTTTTTCAGAATTTCTTTGGAAGACAAGAGAGGCTGGTAATCTGTCAGGTACTGACTGAAATATCTAACTTAATTTTTGTAGGCACCCACAGGTTAGTTCACTAACTAGGGTTATTTTACTATAATTTTGTTACCCTGCATACGGCACTTAGCTTAATAAGAGTATTTTATTGAGAGATGAAGCCTCTTTCAGTTGTGAGTCTCCCCACTCAACTTTTGTGAAATTTGTATGTGAATAAACTTAAGCTGAACTATCTGATCTAATACAGAGCGTAGCGCTAACAGTGTTATGTGAACACCAAGCCAAATACAGAGATTCCTTTGACTTGATAGTCCCTGGTGTAACTTTACACTTTCCAAACATCGGACCTCAGGACCTATTAGGCAGTCCTTTTGAGTGTATGAAATTACAATGGGTTATTGAATCAAAGCCCAGGTAGTCTGAAAAGCAGAAGTCATCATAAATCTGACAGGCCCAAGCCTCCAAACTATACTTCAAGGTATAACCTTACTGCACATAATAAAATCTTACCAGGAATAAATGGGGCCTATTACTTCTTTTTTTCCCCATTGTCAATATGAAATTCTGATGATAGTCACTTTATTGCTCTGCATGAAGCTGCATATATTATTTAACTAGTATGAAAGATTTCCATCTATTCAGCTACGTGGGCAGCTTTCATATAATAAAGCTTTATTCTGGTAGAGGAGTATTGTCAGGCTTTACCTTGGTTAAGTATATTAAAAGAAATTCTATAATCTATGTGAGTCTGCATTGTAAAATTCTGGTTTGCTGCCTGGATAGTTATTTCCACTAAGGCTATCAATGCAAGAAACTTTTTCAGTGATCTTTAGCATGTTTGCTATGTAAATCAAATTATGAGTAGAAGTTAAACTCTTTATAGGGCTTCTGAAAGTGTAGGTGTGAAATGGATTTGAAATCAATATTAAGATTAACTCACAGAGTGAAGAACTTTTCTGTCTTACAAAATCCTGTATACACAGCTGTAAATCTCCAGTTCCTAGCACATTCTGTTTTGGTGTCCTTGCCACTAAAATCATTTCATCATGTAGGCACTACTATAAATACTCCTTTGGTTTACTAGCATACATTTTATGCTGCTAAAACTAACATCAAGTATTAGTAAGAGATTGAAGTGAGATCTGTTTTCTGACAGGAGGATACTGGAGAGAAAGGACTTGTTCTGTGCCATTCTACTATTCATAGTTGTCACAGCACCTATTATTTTGTGGGTTTGGGCAGGGGAAGTGAACGTAAAAGATTTTCATACCCAGCACTTATTTCAGGTGGGTTCTTGTCTCTTGGGAAAATCAGTAGCGTAAAATTTTCTGATCTTTATTAAGGTAAGGTAACACTCTGAGGCACTATGACAGTGGAGAAGATAAGCAGGAAACACCATTTCAGGAATCAAAGAGCTCTGACTACTTTCCCATAAGGTTCTAGGAGGCAGGACTGTTCACCCTTTTAAAATCCTATATCACGCTCTGGAAAGATGACACTGATAATGTGGCAGGATAGCTCATTTTAGTTCTGTTGACCTCGGGATTCAGATTTGCCTTGACTGCAATGAGATACTTCTTGGTACATTTCATCAGATAGACAGGGTTTTTTTTCTGAAAGTTTGAGGAATTCAAAGGCCTCTGTTCCATTCTTTAATGTCATGGTAGGTGCTTTAGGAGGGCATGGTGGGACAGCTCAATACTTCTCAAGTCTGCTAAAACTATGGACGAAATACATTTGGTATATCATGAGTCCTTTTGCACGCTTTCCCTCATTCTTTTCCAAAGTTACTGATAGTTCAGGAATCTGATACCTCTTTTCAGGATAGACCCATTGTCACCAAGATCCTTGTATACTTTGAGATGGACTGTGCTTACCTCCACTGGATTGTGATCCTTCTCAGCATTGACCCTCCTGCACTTTCTTTCCCATCATTCACTTTTCTACTTCCTCAGATCAGTCATGTAGCTTCATGGCTGCTTCAGCTCTGTATTGTCTTCAGCCCTCTTCTTGACCACCTCATTTCTTGGTTTTTTGATTGTGTCCTTGGACTTCTCTTTGTAGGCCATTCTGGTAGTGCCTGCGGCTTCTTTCTGCTGAGCCCTCACTGATCGTGTCTCCGAACTTCTGGTAAAACAATATTTTCAGACCCTCCAGTGCAGGTCTTTGTTTTCCCATATGCCAGTAAGGGTCAAACTTTATTCTTTAAATGATTACCAAGAAGTAAGGAGAATAATGATGAGTCACAAACTCTATAAAACCAGCAGCATAGTAAATTTTAACTGTTCAATGAATTAGAATAATGGGAACAGTCATAAAGCCTTTAGTGCAAGAATGTTTTTTTTTTTTGTTAAACACCTGCCACAGTGGTATCTCCCATCTCATGACTGTATTGCTTTGGCTTTTTTCTCATTAAAAAATAATAATTTATGAAAATAATACAAGCACTCAAGCTGAAGACTGACAGTCCACGGAGAAATTGCATTCAGAGAAAGAATCTTAGCTAGATAACACACTCCCATCTTGTTTTTCTCCTCGTTTGACATTGTCTTTTGGACTTTATCAGGATGAAGTAAAAGAATAAGGTAAAGTTCAGAAAGTTATTGCTGTATTTCTGAAATATATGCTTAGGTGTTGCTACAGAATCTGTTTAGAGACCTGGATTATGGCAATCCACAGTGCTGACCAATGAATTGAGGCTTGGCAGAGTCTCTGATTTTTCTCTAAATGTTGGCCACATAGCATAAAGTTAGCTTCCGTACATATCCCTCTATTTTATAATACAGAATGAGCAAGGGCAAAAATACTTCAAGTATGAGCTACACTAAATATCATACTGATGAATTAACCACTTTGAACAGGGGTGAGGCTACACTGACTGCACTCCAGTTTCATTTTCTTCCCTGTACTTTTCTAGAATGGGAATGAAAACTGTTTTTAAAAAGCACAGCAGACATGTCTAAAGGAAGTTTTAGCATTTCCCCAAGAACTCCTAATTTTACTGAGAAAGCAGAAAGAAGAAAGAGAGGAAGAAAAACCCTTCGAAATAATAAAGCACATTTTAAAAGTTTAATTTCACCTCAGAAGAAATATCACAGGCAGCTATAACCAAAAGGGTCTGACTAACACAGCATTAATCAATGTGAAAGGAGACAGAAAGAAAACATCCAAAGAGAAATAAACTTAAGATCAAATATATCATTAGTCTTCTCAGTTCTTGGAAGAGTCTCAAAGGCAATATTTTCTTCAAGAATTACTAGGAAAATGTAATGGAACATGTAGACTTATTAACCTTACTTCAGGCTTTTTCTTTTTGATGTCAAAATCTGATAGTGCTGTGTCAGAAGCATCTGTTACAGGCTCATCCCCTTCAGTTCATGACTCCTGGGCATGAAATTTTATGTAATTCCATTTAGTATCAGCAGCAGAGACAAAATTCAAAGACAACATACTCTTGGAACTCTGCCTTACCAAACTTCAGGCGTGCACCTAGTAAATCTTGAGAACTGCACATGTGATTTTTCTAGCGTCTGAATGAAGAGTATTGTAAAGGGGGTATTGCAGATGGTGAATAAGCAAGAAGTAAAAATATATATATATACAGGTATGTTGAAATTCCTTAGATAGATCAACCTCTGAAATTTGCCTAACTTACTTCTGCTGTAAGTTTTCTATTCAGTGTCTTACGGTTCTCTTTTATTGGTATGTTCATGGGTGTATTACTGGCAAGCAGCTACAGATGGAAATCCATAATCACATGAATGCTCAGGAAGCAGCTAAAAGCTTGAGCAACTACAGGTCTAGGAAATGGCCTTTACAATTACAAGGGAGGAAAGATGAGCAAGGAGGAAAAAGTTATGTCTCATCTGACCAACAAAATATAAAACAGACAAACTTGAAGAAAAACTGTTCTTTCTAGGCTGCAGAAACCTAGGAAACAGATGCAATAGCATCTAAGGCAGACTAGGAACAATTTCCATGAATTTAACTTAATTGCGCTGTCTAATAAGAGAATTTGAAAGACAAAAATAGCTGGCACCTGTGAAGCAGAAGATTTAAGTGGCAATCACTATCCTTTCCAAAAAGGATGGACAGGCAAGCATGTGTCACTTACAGAACAGCATGCGTTAACACAATCTGGTTATCAGAAAACTTGTACTACACTGTAAAGGCCAACATGTGCTCCTTCTAAAGGTATGCTCATTCCCAGGTATTTTGCAGGCTTGTCTCTTAGAGCTGTATCCTAAGTCTTTCTAGAGAATCAGGACTCAATCAGATCTGGAGCTCTGTGGTGGTGGTGTGGTGTTGCTGTCCTCTATCAATGTCCCTTTCTCCTGATATATAGAGATGTGTAGACTTTTGTGTACACATTTTCTTTGAAGGCAACTTGGAGAGTGACTAATAAGCACGTTATATTTGGGAACACTCATATAAGGTGAATGAGAACACTGAGTCCTTTCCATCCCCATACTGTATGAAGTATTTCAAGCAGTCAGTTTAAGTAATTTAAGGCACCTTAAATTCATATACAATCTTATTCAGAAGCTGTAGTCTGTACAGCTTAATCCACATAAAATTGGTCACAAACTGTTTTACCTCTTGCAAGAGAGTCTCCATATGCTACTTACATGAAGAGACTTCACATTTTTCATTGTTTTCCTTGTTCTCCATAAAGAAGATCTTAATTTTGTAGCTGTGGATAGTAGTGTGAATCTTTCATTTTAAAAATACTTACTAGTTTTAAAAGACTAGTAAATCAAATTAAAACACACACACAAAAAGAGCAAAGAGCATTGAATATTTTTCACACTGACAGTAAGCTAACTGCAACTATGAAGCATGTCTACTTGACAGACCCAAGTATCTGCTGATGCATGTAGCAGGCCCTCCAGGTTTCACGCTGCTGTAAACTGGATTGTAATTAATGTAAGAAGGCAAAAGCATATGCAGCAACCTGTTCTAAATTTGTTTAACCTTGACCTGCAAACTAGTCATGACCAATACAGAAAATCCTTTTTACCATTGAGCGTATATTGCAAGTGAACAGTTAAGCAGAACATACATTTTTAGAAACCTTGTCTTGTGTCATCTTGGATTAGTATAGGTTTTTATGTCTGTTTGGACAAATAAATCTGGGAAGGCCTCTCAGCAAAAGCACCTAACTTTTTGCACAAGGTTTTGTGGGAGAGGCAGCTTCGCATTAAAGTGATATATTACCATTTTGTAGGAGAAGTTTTGTGATTACATTTGAATTTCCAAGCCACTGTAGCTCCTCAGCTTTCCTGAAAGGCGAGATGGAGGAAAGAGAATTTCACCCTTTAGCATAAGCATGATTTGGTCAATTGGGTTATGTCTACATTAGCTTTTTAGTTTGCGTCAGGAGGGTACTTCTGATGCAAGTCTCCCAACTGTCCCTACACGCTGTGCTTTGGTTTGCATTGTGGGGCTGTCTCAGAGCATGTAAGCTGCTTTCCTTTGGGAAGAAACTAAGCTGGAAGATTTGGTCCAGAGGTGTTCATAATATGTTCCAGTTGTAAAGGACCATTTGATCAATGGATCCAGACCCAGGACTAGTCTGAACTGAAAAGCTGCAAAATGGGCATAATGCAGATGTGGGATCTCCATTTGCAAGTGTTTTGCTCCATGGAG
Organism: Himantopus leucocephalus; assembly: GCA_003993805.1. Classification (NCBI taxonomy): domain Eukaryota; kingdom Metazoa; phylum Chordata; class Aves; order Charadriiformes; family Recurvirostridae; genus Himantopus; species Himantopus leucocephalus. The sequence goes on from RSEF01000002.1 coordinate 96,026,501, forward strand.
GCGCTCTTGCTGGTGTACACAGCTGGATAAGGTAGGGATAGCCCTCACGATCTCAGGTGTGTGGTACATTTGTGTGGGCAGAGATTCCCCAGACTTTGATCTGAGTAATAGAAAATAATCTACTCCAGTATATGCTGGGGCAAAGGTTACAGCATTAGAAGATGTGTATAACCTAAGGAAGACCAAGGAAGACTTAGAGTATGGATAGTTCAAGGTACATTTCTGAAACACATGCTGTAGGGAGCTGCCTGTCCTGGTTTGACATAGATGAATCGTTCCAAGCACTGGAGACATCTGCAGACTTCTAATCCTGGATAGTCAGTTCAGCAGAATTAAGAGCTGGTTATTAAGTTTAATCACCAATGTTTATAGAGCAGATTAGTGGTCTCGGATACCACTGATGTAGATATCTGATATACCACCAGTGACGTACCAAGTAAGAAGTTGATTTCTTAAGGCTCATTATGTAATTAGTCCATATTTTTTACAGGGTGCTTTTTACTGTAATATCTTCATATCAGCTGCAAAATCTGTAACGTAATTTTCACAGGTAAATTATCAGAGTGCAGAAATTCTGCTGTGCTAATTAAGTGTAAGAAATGTACTCGTTGCATTTGTGAATATGCATGTAATTTCATATGAGGTTTCTTGCAAATGTATTAAAGGAGTTTATATCAGAAAGTATGTAATCATGTTTTGGAAAACTTACAGTTGTTTTTACTGTGCTCCTATGTTTATTTTTCTGTAAACCTGTGCGGATGCATTATACACATGTGGAAAAAATTATTTATCCATATCAGGATAAATTTTGCTACTCCCTCAAGCCTCCAACTAGAAGCATATTGCAAAGTTAGTTCAGCAAAATCAGATGAATTACTCATGGATCTGATACTCTGATTATTCTTCAGGCTGTTGACTCGCGCCGCCCTTCCTCCCACCCATTCTGCACGTGGCAGTGGGAACAGCTACTGAGTCATCTCGTGGTCTCCTGCACAGCCCACCATGCAGGCACCTCAGCGAAAGGGAGCCTTGGGCACCTTCTCTGCTCTTGTGGTTTTGGCATATACCAGGCCAGGAGAGAAAATAGAAGTTTATCCTTGCAGCTTCTTATGATAAAGAGGCTTTATTCATCCTCACAGGCAACTTTGTTGTTAAACAATCCAGTCTAATTACTTGAAAACGTCCAGAGTTACTGCTCCGGTCCTTCTGCTGCAATGCAGATGTGCAGTGTGGACACTGTGGGCTGTGCCCATCTCTTTCTGCACTTTATTTGGAGAGGGGAAAAGGTGCAGCAGGGCAAAAGGGTATGTTATGAAGTGGTCTCTGACAAACCCCCTTGGGCTTGACCTCCGAGATGAATCATGTAGCTTATTTACTCAGAGTTAATAGAGTCAGTGTTTAACATTCATTGTATTTGATTAATGAAAGTTTTGCTGTTCCTTTGCTGAAGGAAAGGACAGATATGTTTGTGGTCCACTGCTTCCACTTAAACAAACATGAAATCGAGTTTCAAATCTTACTCAAGGACACGCTGCATCAAGGGTACAATATATAGCCTTCAATCTGAAATCAGCTGTCAGAAGCAGAAAGTACTATGGTTTTTTTTAATCATAGGTGAGAAAGTAGCTGCCCTTGAGCCTCTAACTTTCCATACCATTGAACACTGTCCACAGTTCAGAGCGAGTGGGAAGAAGCAACAGCCCTGGAAACCCAAGGCTGGTTCAGCCTTTGTATTCTTCATGTTCATCAGCATAATATCCCACATCCCCTGCTTCAGGCTGCCTTTCAGGTGCTCAGTGCCCACAGCAGATGCTGTCTAATCTGAATGATAGCTACCATCTCGTGTTTAGTTTGACGTGCAGTACTGACTCTCAGACACTGCATGTAATTTACTGCCATTTACAGCAGCTCAGGTCCTGTATACCAAACATGCAAATGTTTTAGTCTATTCTTCCCTTCATCTGCTTTATTTACTGATTTATTATTATTGTTATTTTCCACTGACTCCTGGAAAGTGTCCATATTAAAGACAGGGTAAGCATTTAAATCTTTAAAACTGAAATTGCTTTATATTGTATTAGCTGGCTTCAATTAGATGCCAATACCCTGCACACCTGCTTTTCATTCTCTAACTATCCACTGTAGCTGTTAGTACACTGCTTGCTTTTGAATTGGAGACAGGAGTCAGCTCAGTCACTGTCTGTAAACCATCAGCACAGCACATCTCTTGCCATCAGCACAGAAGTGGTCTTTTGACACTCGGGCTCATTTGCCCATTCAGGGCAAAATCAGAGCCAGAATAGCACATTTGCTTACCATGAGACTGGCTTAAAAGAAAGAAACTTGATTTGAAACATTAACACATGGGTTTGTTTGTGAAAGAACAACAGGATAAGGAGGAGGTATTTTAGTAAACATGAAGCATATCTCAAAGGCAGAATCTCTTTTCTATCAGGCATGTGTAGAAGCCTAGTATTGTAGTGTAGAAGCTTCGTGTTGTAATAAAATAGGTAGAAATACGCAGTGATTCATGTTATTAGTGGGCAGATTGCCCCATTGGCCACACTTTAAAACTGTACGCCAGTGCTCCCTCATATTTGTAGTAAATACAGAGATTGTCACTAAAGTAGCAGCTTCAACACTTTGTTTAACTTGTTGGCTCTAATGCAAGAGCCTTGAACTGAAGAAGTTTGAACTTTATTTCCAAGAAAGTGGGCAGTATCCACCACAGTGCCACCACTGCTGACTCTTCAGCTGATGGTACACATAACAAAAAAATTTTACATAAATGTTTTCCAGGACGGAGATTCTAGGGCTAGATGTGCTATGCTAGGAAATGTGTGTGTTACTCCTGCTAAAAAGATTTAACTGGAAGTGAAATTACTTGGCATTTTTCAGGTATTGCTACTAAGGAAAACTTGAAAAATAGAAGGATGACTTTGTGCAGGCTTGTGCTGGATGGAGTGACTGACTTTCTCTGTATAGGTGGCCTACTAGCTTGTCTGGATAGTCAAGGCCCTACAATGGTGTTCATTTCTCATGTGCATCTGGAGACATGACAACTTATCCACATCCAGTATTTCTAGGTCGAGAGATTGGGCAATTCAGTTACCTGAACAATTCCTATCAGGACCAGCTTTTGTCACAGATTTTGACTTTTACAGACTTCTCCTATTGTTTGGTCTTATCTCAGCAGAATATTATGCATGCAGTCATGTAAGGCTTATGTGGCATACAGCTTCTTCCCCAGAGATGAAACCATCACTGGGATTTCCATTGTCATATGTGGCAGTTGAAAGGAAGAACAAGCTACAAAGCTTTGTCCTGTGATACAAAGGCTTTTTTCCTCCTGAAACGAAAAAGTTTATAAAAGATTTTCCCAGGAAAAAAGTATGACCTACATTCTAGATGTGGCCAAGGGTTTTCACATCACTTTAAGGCAAATGTGTTTAAAGACTCTTAAATTTACTTCACTACAGTTGGGAACATGGGTTAGACATATAACTGTACTCTACAAATCATTCTGGTACTTACAAAGATCCTTATCGTAAGGGAACCAAGCAGAGGAGTTTCTGATTCCATCTTTCTTTTTAAAAAGCTGACTGTAGGTAACATATCCAATAATATCCTTGGTGCATTACTGCATTGCATATCAAAGTCATCCACCAGCAGAAGAAACAGCCAAAAACCACAAAACATTACATGCAGCTTCATTTTCATCAAGAAGGCGAACGTGGCAAACATATATTGCTGAATCCTCCCACGCACCATCAAAATAGCTTTTGAGGAAACCAGATTTTCAGACAAATTCAGGCTACTGGGTAGTACACTGAAGTTATTGTTTCTGGTGTTAATTATTAAAATAAATGGAATAAATGCATCATTAAAAATACCAGCAAAGGAAATGGACATACAGATACACAAATACTCTGGAATCTTCCAGTGATCAGAATCTGAATGAAATTGAAGAAGGTGTCTGACAGAATGGGAAAAATTAAAGAACTGACAGAAATATTCATGGCAAGGTCAGGGGGAAAAGGTTCTTGCCAGTCTCTGAATACTGAAATTGTACGTGTGAGCTCTCTGTGCTTGGTGCAATTATTTTGGATCTTAGTTATTCAAGACATGTAATTGTGACTCTATCTTATGCATAAAAATTTGGAAGAATACAAAGAAACTGAAAATACGTTTTAGACTTTGTTCAGCAATAATTTTCAAGATGCCCATTTTCCCCCTCTAAAGTATATGAAAAATAGTGACAAGAAATTACATTCTATAAAGTGTCAATAAAAATGATAGAGCACTGAAACTGATTATTGAGAATCATTTGCTATTTACAGGTTATTCAAAACAATATTGTTATGTACATTTTTTAAAGATGATAATAGGAGAGTGCTTGAAGCAGAAACCTAACACAAAACCAAAATCACCACTCTGTGTGTGTGAATTTGTGTGCATTTCTTTATTTGCTCTAAAAGGCTGTACTTGCCAGGTATTGCATTGCTGAGGAGCAGTCTGACCTGTAATTTCTATACATTGCTAAAGCAAATTCTTTACAGGAAATCCAGGACATGCAAAACCCACCATTTTCTGGTATGTGTGATAGACCAAATACGTGGCATTCCTACTTCAGGTCACTTCTCTGCTGACAACTTGGGATTTATTCAGCTGTGGTGGCACCTTTATTCAGCCCAGCTCTTTCTAATTTTTGGCGGTGAATCCCAACAGAAAGCTAGTGGTAGGGATATGAGAGACAAATAGTGTATGATGTAATATGCTGATGAATATAGTAAACCGCTTTCTATGCTAAGTATGATTAGGCCTGGTTATCCTACTAGAGCATTGGTTGACATTCATTATGCAGAAGTACTGGAGGTGATCGGTTTGCCCAGGTGCTTGAAATTAACTGTATATCTTGAAACTGCACAGAAACAATTAGCAAACGTTCATTTCTAGGGATCCCTGCTGAGTGTCAATCTTCATGACCGCTGAGAAATGTCTGTTCTTGGACATAAATGCTACTACAGCCATTGTTGGTTTTTTTTCTGGCAGAAGAATATCACGTCTTTTCTGAATCTGCTGGCAATAATCTTATTTTGCCAGAATGCTAGATTCCAGAAGTTTATAACAGGGTTCCCAACTGCCTTTAGCTTTTAGAGCACTGCTGGCCACCCAAACCTGGCCTCTACCCAGCAGCTCTTATCACAGCCTGTGGAATACCAGAACAACTTGCACCAAAAAGATGGGTTCATCTGAATCTCTCATCACCAGCTGTATTTTCACAGCAGTACACGCTGCAGACATCATGTATCTCTTGCTGGAACTGTGGAATAACTCAAATGTACTTGTGAAGGCGTGCTTGTCTTTAAGCAGTAAAACCCAGAAGCAGTGCTGATCAAAGCCATTTATGTTATTCTGGTCCTATATATCTTGTCTTAGGAAAAGAGGACCCAGAATCAAGTTCATGTCCCTGGTAAGGTAGACAAGGTGTTGTATGATCTCTTCCCTGATTATTGTTCTTGTCCCTAATGTGCCTAACATGCTGTATTTGTGCTTGCATTTGGAGGGATGTCCTACTGAGGTAGAATTCTCTAAAGTTTTCTTGAGAATCTTTACTGATACATCAGTACCCGATACACGTTTTGCTCTTTAAGTCCCATACGCAGCAACTATCTCAACCTCACCAGAAAGAGAAAAGAACATAACTTTGCCAGCTGCATAGAACATGTTGAATCTGAGAGGGTTATATAGCGCAGGATTTCTGGATTCCTGAAGAAAGGAGAATCCAGTGCAGGATGATCTTCATATTTACACTTTGAATAGTGTACTGGGGTTGTTCAGTGTTCCAGAGGCTGGTGTGCAAATCAGGTCCTGGGAGACAAAAATCCTACAAGAAGCTCCTAAAGTAAATTTTTATTATGGTTAGTGTTTCTCTTGACAGGAACTTGACTTTGAACCTAAGGACATCCCATGTTAAGGCAGAGGTTAATTGTCAGCCTGCCACATCAACATGTACCACAGAAGCCACTGCAAAAACTGACTGAGCTGGGCACTGTGTGGCTCTGAACCCAGAGTACATCCACAAAGTGCATCACAGATATGTGTGCAGGGTGAAAGGAGGTCGGGTGTCTTGTAAGTGTTTTAATAGCTCTGTGGTCCAGAGAAGCTTGTCGGTTCATCTGGTTTTTAGTCCCAGTTTGTCTTTCTTTAACTGAATTATGAGATATGAGAATATTCTGGTGTGTGACCTGCTTTTCGGTCTCACAGAGGACAAAATACCCTAACAGGTTTGGCCAGCGTGACCTTAGTGCTTGGGCATGAAATGGGCAATTAGCGTAAGTAAACTATAAAATATTCATAGCACATGATACTGTTGTGATTTTCTGGCAGATTGATTACTTCAGTCAGGCTGAGAGGATTGGCTGCCAAGGATTTATACTGGCTAATGAAAAGCACTCATAGTAATAGTTCCTTCTGGTAAAAATGACAAAAAGCTGGAGGTCAAAGCACATAAAACAGCAAGTGAAATAAAAATTACTCTGTTGTGACTCTATTCTGTCCTAGGCAAAAGCAGCTAGTCTAGCATGCTAAAACTACTGGCAGAGAGTCGGTTGCTTTGCCCTGCGCAAAACTATATTAAGAGTGGGAAAACAGCTCTTCTTTTAAAATGAATTCCTGATAAGGAACTACTGACAGAAAGGTTATAAGGTTATGGTAAAAGCTACTTCACAGAACTTGTCCTCACTAAAGAGTTAGTTTAAATTGCATATACTCAAGCTAAGGCCCCTCAAGTTAATGTGGCTTGAATGAGGAAAGCCACCCTGTGAATTGACAGTGCAGCAATACAGAGTAGCTGTGTTAGTAAGTGATGTGGTGTTTCCTGAGCTGATCTCCACTGATGGGCCAGCTAACTCCAGTTATAAGTGTAACTATTCTTGAATGAGAGTTATTGGGTTTTTGATGAGTATTTTTTTCATGAATGAGACCTGAGTTATCAACACCACATAAGCTGACTGAAGCTAACTCTGCAGTGAAAAAGTCATGCACGTCTTAATGATCTAGTGCTTTCA
>RSEF01000002.1:96033670-96056719 GCA_003993805.1 Himantopus leucocephalus
GGTTGTGGAGTCTCCCACTCTGGAGACATTCAAAACCTGCCTGTCTTATGGGTTTTGAACCCACCATCAAAACCTTCCCATCCTGTGCAACCTGCTGTACGTGTACCTGCTCTGGCAGGGGGGTTGGACCAGATGATCTCCAGAGGTCCCTTCCAACCCCTACCATTCTGTGATTCTGTGATTCTACGATGCTTCATTCTAGAGCAGGTGTGTAATCAGCTGTGGCAGTGATCTGACATTTTAAATAGCCACGTAGAGCTTCCCTCTAGCACAGGATGTGTATGAACTAAGAAAAGGCAGCACCCTATGCTCTTTGCAGCTTTCTTTGTGCATCCCAATGTGTTCCTGGATTGACAGAGAGAGTAGGAAAACAGAACCGCTGAGTGTTGGACCTCTTGTCAGTCTTGCATCCCAAGATGGTGGAGTGGCTAAATCAACACCTGGGATGGCGCACAGGAACAGACCAAAGTTCGGATTTTAGTCTTTATTTTCCAAGCTCTTAAAAAGAGCTGCAGGTGCTTTGTGGTGCTGTTTTCCAATGTCGCCTCATATTTTTTTAGTCTTTTCTGTTCCCATAGTGTTCTTACCACCCATATATCTGTTAGCGTGGAGGATTATTTATTCAATTCCTGTTTTTCCAGTTGACCCCATTATGTTTTGGGCCAAATTCCCAGGTCAGTTTAAAAGTCTGAGGATGAAATGAAAGCTTTGGCCAAGTCAGAAGGTGCTCTGCTGTCAGTATGGCCAGGGCTAGGCTCTTCCCTCAGGCTTTTCCTGTAAGCTCTTAAAAGAAAGGCATTTAAGTAACTAGCTGCCTACTGTTCTTTACTTTTTTTTTGTCCTGTGCATTTTTAAATTGAAGGTAATATTTCAAGTGTAGGCTAGTTGTTTTGACCCTTACACTGCCCCCAGCTTTCAGGGGAGTGATGTCATTCAGTTCAGTGCAAAGAACAAGGGTACCATGGAGTTCTTTGCTATTTGTTGACAAATAAGAATGCAAGGTTTCATAGAGAGTACTCTATGAAGGAAGGTAAGTCCTTGGCTTCATTCACCAACAAAGGATTTTCCCTGTTGGAAGGAAGGAGAGAATAACTTGCATTGGGCTTACATAAATCTGATGTATAGAATAACTTCTCTGAAACTAATATATTAATGTAGGGTGCAATTAAAAATACCAACATAAATTGAATAAATTATGACTAGCTGAGGGGTATACACAAATAGTTTGGTTAGCAGATATGTCATAGTAGGATTTACTTTAACACAGGAAAGTGTTCATTGAGCTTCTAACATGTAATTCGGTTTTCATACATACACAGTTGTACAAATGACCTTTCAAAGTTTTGTGAAAATGTGCTTTTGTTTTAAGGTTGAATAGTATCCATGATAGAAAACTTAAAAGAGATCAAACAAACACCAGAACCAGAAAGTTGAAAAATACAGAGTTGCAGACTCAAGCGTATTCATTTTGTCACACTTGCAATGACTTTGTGAATGAATGGATGGATCTATGACCAATAGCACACACGAATAGAACAGATATCAGTTCTTCAGATGCATTTTTGAAGGATAACAGGAAATGCTATGGAAGTTTCAGAGGTAAGAGATATTGCTAAGCGCGCTATTTTTTTTCCTTATTCTCATTTCAATATATGGATCGTGTTCCCATTTACTGCACATCTTAAACACGTTATGTCTTTCAGGAAAGCATCTGCTTGCCTTGGTTTCCTTGCCACTTTTCATTAGTAGTAAAGTAGCAATATTTCTGGGTGTTTCATTTTATGGTTTTCTTCTTTCAATTGTAATCTCTTATGAGAAAGTAATCAGGGAAAAAGTCAACAGTGTTCATCAAATCTGTATGGATTAAAATTAGTCTTTGCAAATGGGAATGGTCAATAGTTTTATAGAAAACAAGTCTATGTGTGATAATGAACTGTTGATGAAGTGACTGATTATAAAATTGTGCAATCCTTGTATTTTAAGATTATTTTGTGGTTCAGAAACTGATACACATTTTAATTAGTGCTGCTATTAGAATTTATACTGTCACATTTGTGAGATACTCCAGCAAGGGGCAGTGCAGGACACAGAAAGAGGTCTTCACAGTAAATCAACTGCTCCCTAGAGAGGTTTGAATCACATTTGTTTCAGTTATTTTTTGTGTTTGTTTATCATAGCAGTTCAAGCAAATGAAATTAATTTTAAGTTGAGCAAACACTCTTTTGTTATTGGTCTATATGCAACATATGCAAAGGCAAAAACCTTTCTTAAAGGAAATTAATGACTGTATATTACCCTTAGCATTTGTAATATATAGTGTCTAATACAGAAGATCGGGGCTGCAGAATCAGACCTATAGTTTACTTTTTACCTTTTAAAAAACAGCTATATGAATTTTTTTTTTTAATATTCTTGCAGATAGATAAAATTAATCACACATCCTGTATATAAATTCTGCTATAAGCGGAAGACAGGCAGTGATTTGAAGCTTTATGCAAGTCAATAGAAAACATCAGTCAGATCAAAACTTCATTCAGAATCATTTACAGAACTAAACAAGACCTGCAAAGGAATTTTCATTGTATAAAGTTATTTTCTATAATGGAAAGAATTTCAACTTCGTTCTTATGCCTTGCAACCTGATCATGTCAGTGGGGCAAAAGAGTGCGAAAGTTGTTCTGGGGGTGTTTTGCATCTTTGTTTACATTTACCTCCTGATTTTCTTAGAGCAATAATTAACCTGATGATTGACAGTTAATTTTTAAACATAGGTGTCATAGAATCCGAACTGTATTTCTCTGTCAAATTCTGAGCTTGGCAAAGCCAGTTTTAAAAAGTAGCAACCTATTTGCTAATGGTGCAGCAATCTATGAAATGTCATCAGACTGAAAAGATGGAACAGAAAAATATAAGCTTGTTCTGAGGTAAATTGGACATCCTGTTTGTAAAGGCTTGAGTAAATTCACCTTGTCAGAACCAGTAATGTCACTGACCTGGGAATCTAATTCTAGTTGTCTCCTATATATTTAGTTATACTTGTTTTACTTCATTTCGCTGTATGAATTAGATTTTGCAAGGATTCTGCATTCCTCCAGTATGAGTGAGCCTTACCTTTTTTTAAGCCAGGACCTTGTATTTTCCATTTGAGAAATGCAAGTGAATGGGCTGATGTGAGTTTAGCGTAGTTCTAGGAGTGACAAACCCGGGTACCTAGGTTTTTGAGGAAATGAAAGCTACTTTAAAACATTTGGGGATTGTATACCAACTGTTTGGAAATTTAAAATAAGAATAATTAGTCTGTCTTGACTGGCTGTGTGTTAACCATACCCAACCTCCGGTTCCTCATTATACTTCACCTGTTTCAATTAAATGCTTTGCAAAGTTTAGGTTTTAATAAGAAGTGCAAGTGTCCTCAGTGGGCTGGGTTTTAGTCCTGAGTGTTGGTACGGCAGGTTTGTACCCTTTTCCGTAGTCAGCAATGGGTAGAGGCCTCTTTCTAGTAGCACAGCATTAACACCACTCAGTGCTTCTGACCTCAAAAAGGAAAAAAATAACAAAAGTCAATTAAACTTATTCTCAGCATTGTGTCAGATCACTAACACTTCATATTTAAATAGATCTTGAAGATCAGTTAATAATACAGCCTTAATGCCTTCAGTTAGGCAAGCTCAAGGCCTTTGCCTTGCTTGTACAAAGAAGCTGTCTCACTCCCACATTTTTTATTAAAATAAAATGTGGCCCACAGTGAAGCTGACAGCTGAGCAGTTGGGTTACAAATCAGACTGTGATGGTAGGGCAGGCCGAATGAATATCACTATTCGGCTTGTCAAAGGCTGGGTGGAAAACAAGGCTTGATGAATAGCGGAGTTTGGCCTACATAGAGCAAGGATGCAAGAGCCGCAGGAGGGGCCCTGGGCTGGCAGTACCTACGAAAAGACGTGTCATGGCATGTTAATTTTTACATCATGTGGGCGTGAAGATTTCATTAACAAAAATATTACGAAAGTTGAATTATGGCCATACAAAATAAGAGCTGTTTAATTACTATCTGTAACAGTGACAAGCAGTCACTGTAAACAGAGTTGAAGCAAGACCATCAGCTTTTTCTCCTGGCACGTGAATTTATGGGGTAATGACAGCCTGTCTGGACAACATTAGTATGGAGTTAAAACCAGAAGGATGATTTTACCAAACAGTCTTTTGCTGTGATCAGTTAATGCTGATAAACTGAGTTCTCAGCACCTATTTGGATCCAGTGATAGGTGATCCCTTTGAGTCATTTTTAGCATGTAATTCTGGCTCTCCAGGGAATGTAATTCTCCGCAGCCTTACGTGGCAAATGTAATTGGCAGGTAGTAATGGTCTCTTCTGATTTTGCTTTATCATCTTGATACATGCCCACAGAATCTGCTTTGGAATAACATTTTGGGCCCTGGAATAACATTTCTTATGAGTCTGAGAATTAATAAATATTTTTTAGAAGACAGATATCTTTTAATTTTTTATCAGAGGTAGCCCACAACTATTTTCCAGATCAAGATGCTTCAGACATAGAACTGCATCTCTTCACAACAGTAGTAATGTTGTCAGTGAACATAAGAGAAGATCCAAGTTAAAATAAAGGTATCTGCACTGTGTAGTATGATTTGGGGTTTTTCTTTTTTAATTAAGGATATGGTAAAGCTATGTAATTATTGCTTGCATATAGAAGAAAGAAGGTCAATGTGTACTATAGAGGAGATCAAGAAAATAATCTGTCCTAAGAAGCTATAAAGGCATATTAATTTTTTAAAAAATGAGCAGTGGTGGAGAACAGTAGTTGAATTACAAAGAGAAGCCACAATGAGAGTCACTGGAGAAGACTGCAAGAGATGTATGCTCATGCCCTTGGTTTCTCTAAGTTTTGGCATTTACAGTGCCCATGAGCGAATTAAAATGCAAATGCATAGTTCTGCCTGACAAGAGGATGGTGAGCGCCAGTCTCAGCTGTGGGTTAGTGCCGCAAGCTGGTAATCCAGGGCATGCACCCAATAGACCGACAGCACTGAGGGAGCACCTTCACCACAGCGCGCTCTGTAGTCCTGCGGACATGACTCCATGAAACCTCTTAGGCTTCAAATCAGATCAGCCAGCTTTGTCTTGGTTTGCAGCCAAGGCATGTACTGTCTGTCACCTCTGTTTTCATGTTTTCCAGTGCCCTTGTAAATTGGCAAACATACTGAAAATGTCTACAATCCTCTGGTCTTCAGAAGAATTCTTTCAATATGAACACCTTAAGAACAAAAACCCAGTCTCTAAGGTGGTTTTGTCTCCCTCCATCTGGGCTGCCCTCTTAGTAGAGGAGGGAGATGTTTTAATAATATTTTAACAACAGGAATATTTTACAGATATTTTAAAGATAGATCAATATATAGAAACTTTGAGTGAGCAGTGCCCCTTTAGCTAGTATGCTGTTACAGCCTTCCTAGCATGTTCTTATTAAAAACATTGTATTAAGAAGAATCTAGTTGAACAGGTTAGAGATATTATTACGTTGTCTTGTACATATATATGTACATGTATACCTATATATCTATCCTCTAAACAAAGTAACTGTTGTATAATAATAATTTATTTGTTCCTAAGATACTGTAATGTAAGATGAACAGAATTTCATTCTGGGTGAGATTTCACTGAATATTTTTGAATGCACTTCAACAATTCAGATGTGATACAAAAATATTTTATCATAACACTGATCGGAAATAATATATTTCTATTCTATCTGATCCATTTTATTCATGTAAAAAACTAAACATGAATAACTTTCTCCCCTTCAACAGGATCTACTCACAGGAAGCAAATTGTATGTGTGCACTGATCTTTTTAGGATTAGGTGTAAGGGTAAAAATGGGGATGTGTTGCAGTTGCTAGGTGACATTCCACTCAAACATATAATGTGCTGTAAATAAACACAGAAAGACATAGCTCTGTCCAACTGCAGAGACTATTAAATGAAATCATCCTCATCTGTGGGGAGACTTGTGGAAAAATTTAGTTTGAATGCTGAAATGAGTTGGAAGTAGGAAACAATGCATTTAAAGCCTGTAGAGGTTGATACTTAGTGAAATGTAGGTCAGTTAGATTACACCATACAGTCTCAGCTGCTGTGTTTTGTCATCTGCCTGTAATAAGAAGAACCAACGTACGTAGCAGTTATACTAAAGAGAAACATATTTTTCTCCTAAAGAGAAAAGATTGATTGATAGGACTGTGACTGTGCCAAATTTGAGCCTGATGTTGACACCGAGCTCCAAAAAACTAGGAATAGCGAGTGACATGGATCAGCAGGGGAATGATCAGCACAGCACAGATTTTTATTTTTTTTTTTCTGAAAAATCCTGCATTCAGGAAATTAATTTTCTTTTACTTAGAGAAAAATACAGAAGGATCAGGAGGTAAAACAACAAAATACAGCAAAAACACCAACCAAACAAGCCTTCCTCCCTCAATGTGATCTCTGCTTCCAAGCGTTCAGTCTCTCACGTGCCATTAGAGCACGTTAGTCCTCTGACTCCATCAGGCTCTGTGTCAATACCCACACACAGCATCTTCCTTCTCTCAGAGGTTCGTTTGTAATTTTCCTCAATAAAGTGGGTGGACATCACCACAGATAACGCAGCAGCTGATAGGTGCTATTTTATATTGTGCTATCTTAGGTGTAATGTTTCTCATCAGCAAAAGCATTTAAGTCATAAATAAATTAGAAAGGCCGTTATTAAAATGTTTCTGAAGTTATATCAGAACTAATTAATTTATTACAGTTGCTGAAAATGTAGTTCTCTTTTTCTTTACTAAATGCTGTCTTTTTTCCCGAAACCCAACAGTTAAACATGTTAAATCTTAATACACAGTTTGTTTATGGCTCTTTGGGGATTTATTTTTTTTAAGTGGGTTGGGAGTTGTATGTGTACTTGCTAATAAAAGTCACTTCTTAAGAGCAAATGAGCACCAAGCCACTCTGCATTTTTGGAGTCTCACAAGATTCACTTAATTTTTCTTATGTAGCTTTCTACAAGTCACATATATCTTTTGGTGATAATTATTCATGAATCTGTGTTTAAAAAGTTAATCTGCTTGCTATATTCCTCCAAACAGTGTGGGAAATGCTAATGCTTATCTCTAGGAAGGAATTTAAATGGTGTTCACATGGGTTCACATGAGTCTAGAGAAGTCTGAAGGAGGGAGATATTGGACATAATGAAATATATGGTGCAGGTGGAAGGGAACATGTTGCCAGAGATGGTTCTGATTCTTCTTACAGAAAACTGATGGGTAAGGAAGAGCTCAAGAGGGACTGATTTTCAAGGGGAGAGAGCTTACAGTGGTATGTGACAGTTTCTAAGACTCAGACTGTGCAGCCAGTTCTTTCACGGCCATAGACTTTCTCAGGCATAAAGAGCAGTAAGTTTATGGCCCCATGGGCACCACCATATACTTCACAGACCTTCTCTGGACCTTCACAGGGTGTCTCATGCAGAATCTTGTGTTCCTCTGCCTTCATTAATGACAGCAGCTACTGTGTCATTGGCAAGCAGGCCGAGTTCATTAAATGGTGTTTTTAAAGGTATGATTTCACCTTCAGTTTTGCTGTTAGCCTTCCTGGGAGTGGGAAACAACGCACCTGTCTGTCGTCTTCTCTGCTGACAAATTATTCTCTCATAGGCAGCTTTTTTATCCCTTGTCCCTGTCCCCGCTAGGGAAGGAGCTAAGGGAGACAGCTTTGGCCCATGTCTCTTTGCTGGTACAACGTACCCCCCTTGTTGGCAGCTCATGTGAGCTGGAGGCAAGAGGATGGGCTAGAGACAGGTTCCTGCTGTCAGACTCGGGACCACACTGTAGGACATTTCTTACAGCTCCCTCTGTGTACTCAGGCTGCAGGAGTCACCGTTGCTGCTGCCAAGTGTCTGAGTGTTGTGTGAGAGGCATGATATTTGGCAGCTCTCTCAGTTTAAACAAAAGGGGTTTTCCTGATGCAAGTAGACACACATAAAGGTAAGCACATGGTGATGGTACTGATTCACACCACAGGAAATTCATAGGCTTGTCCTTAACACAGGCACTTTTTCAGTAGAAAATTATGGTATCTAGTCTGTGTGTTACCTCCATGGACTGAAACAAGTTATTCATTCATTAAGTATTTATGAAATTGGTTATTCATCTGCTAATGAGTCTAAGGAGTGAAAATGCTTATTTACTTAGATGAAATCTTGAGGTATTAAAGCTCCTATTACAGCATACTTCAGTCACGGTGAACTTAATGGTCTTATAGGATCTACCAGTAACATTGAAACATCTGTTTTAACTCCTTCTTTTATTTTGCATATCATGAGATTCATTGAGGATAAAACTGCACAGAGATTTTCACTGGTTGGAAAGGTAAAGGTACTAAAATGATCAGGAAGCACATGGTTGTTGCAGATTATTTGGTGACACTTCTAATGGACTACTCCATTGCTCTGTATTTATCCACTTCAGACACTTCAGGACTAATTGTGTCAAATAAACATATTTTTTTTCCCTTCACTTGATACAGTATATTACAGTCATAGACCTGAAAAGGACCACAAGAAGCCACCTAGGCAATTCTCTCATCCTGTGGCAGGCTCGTCTTTAACAGAGGTTTGAAAACTTAAGGAACAGTTCAGGCAGCAATAGAAATGCTGTCACCAGAACTCTAAGCACTGTGTCCAAGAGCTTCAGGATCTTTCCTTCAAAGAAAGTTTTTCCTTGTTCCTAACCTGAATCTTCCTTGCTGTGGTCTACACTCATTATTTCCTGTCCTGCCCATTGTGGACATGAAGAATTCAGTTTTAGACCCTTATTTGAGTCATCTTGCATTGGGAGCAACAGAAGGATCATTTCATTTCTCTTGCAGGTTGTCCTTCTGTTAGGTATGCCTGGGCAGAATTTGCCTTTCTTACAGCAGAGTGAAACTCGCACAGCGATCCTCTATGATTCTTAAAGCCTTTTTCCATAGAACTGTTGCACAGACACTTTTTTTTCATCCTTCTGTTGCACAGAGTGTTTGTGATAAGAAAAATACAATGTATGTGGATCTTAGCATAAGGTAACACACAGAGGGGATCAAATCTCCTGAACAGGATGGCTGGTCTCTGTCTGGTGGTGACAGGAGTCTCCTTTGCAAGGGTACTTGCAGTGGCATCTTCAGCTGCCTGGTGTGAGGCCCTTGAACCACTGCTCTGCTCACTCATAGTCCAGCTGGCCACGGTCTGAAGTCACCACCCAGCACTTGTGTAATTCATTGCTACTTATATACCTTAGCTGCATACAAAGTATCTCTAAAATAAATTAACTATACATAAAAGACTGTCCTACGTGACCATTTCTGGAGGAACAGTTTGTGTTGACTACTTAACAAATGTCTTATCTGCGTAAAGTTCTGCAGCAGGAACCACCAAGAGTCTTTGGGACACTCTACTCAGGCTGATAACACATCCAACTATACAAATTGGACTAGACACAGCATGACCTGGGAGGGGGGAGTAATTTCTAAAAGTATCCAAAATTCCCACCAGGAGGTCTCCTGTAACATCAGTCAAACACTTGACTGTGAATGATCAGGCCATCACCTAGCTTCAGGCTGGTCCCTGATCTCAAACCAGTCCTTTCTCTCATCTATATAGGTGACTGGCTGGGGAGTTCCTGAACTAAAGAATGAGTGCACTGGGTCTGCATAAATCAGAGCCCTGATACCCACCTACACCACAATTAAAAGCATGAAATAAACTTGATCTTCATATATATAGCTCCCTTAAAACTCTTGCCATGCCATACTTCTGCAGTTGATTTTTCCTGCCTAAGAATAGTGTAACACGCTCTTTTCCATACTGAGTAATGCTCTTTTTCGTTTGTTTGTTTCAAAATCACTTCTCTAATTTATTGACATTCTTTTTGGTTGCTATCTTATTTTTCAGTGTCCTTGCAGTCCTTCATAGTGTGCTGTGATCTGCAAACTTGGCAAGCACACTTTCTACTCTGTCATCTCAATCACTAGTGAAAATATTGGGCAATACTGAATGTGGGACCCCTGGATAACCCTGCGTATTCCATCCTTTGATTTTGCTGTAAATACAGTGCTTCATCAACTAATCTGATAAACTCAGTCATGTTTGTATCTGTTGTATGAACATTTCATTCAGAACTGGTTTTCTTCATGTTATTGTTAAGAACATTATATGAGACAGAGTCAAAATCTAAGCAGCTACCACTTTTCTTCTAAAAAGCCTGTTATCATGTTGTAAGAGGAAATGAGATCAGTTTGACAATATTCTTGGCAAACCCAAGCTGGCTGCTAATCATCGCTTAACCCACATCTATTATCTTTACAATTCTCTGAAATTATTAGTAGAAGTTCCCAGTTTTCTCATCTTTTAACAACTATAATCTTTTACATTTTCTCTCATTTTATTACTATAAATGTGTGTAAAGGTACTACCAAATAAGTCCTGATCTGAATTTTAGGCACACACAGAGCAAAATGTTGGTCACTAGCATTAGGTGTTTACTGCCTAAGTAAAAGATGAAGAAACAGGCAAGGGAAATAAAAGGTAACGAAGAAACCTGTGTGAGGTAAATGGTCAGCCCTGTTAATGGTCTAGTATTACAAGGAAATGGTGTTCTTCATTTCCACAGTGCACTGGAGTAAAGGACATCATCCTTGACTCCTTCCTTAAAGGAAAAGTGTTGAAGATGAGAAGGGCGTATTCAGAAAGTACTGGTATACATCACTTTGATACAGGCAGACCTTCTCTGTTACTGTGGAGACTGAAGCAGTCTTCAGGAATAATTTGATCCTGGCTTGGGAGATGGATAAATGACTTCCTGTGGTCCCTTCCATCTCCTTTTCTGTATTCTGTATTTATAGGCATAATGGAAAATATGAATTTTGAGAAGGGATTTGAAGGAGAATAATTGGGTAACTCCAAGTACTTGTGTGAAGTTCATCTTAAGTATGAAGCAGAGGGCTGAAGAAAGCACAAAGGTGTGTGACTGAATATTCAAAAAGTGGCTATATAAGAGAATTTCCATTCCTTTAAGCATTTCATTGTCTTCTCCATTCAAAACTTTAGATGAATGCAGATGCTCCTTCTCTAAATAGTTTTAAGATATCATTGAGACTAATAGAATGTGAAGCCTTTAAAATATTTTTCTTTGAGAAATAAGGATTTAGTAGTTTGTGATTGAGGTGATGGCATCTGAAATAAAAAGTGTTTCTTTCTAAACTGATACCTATTCCTTAACCATTTCTAACTTTGCAGGTATATTACATAGATTCATTTCTTTCTGTCTGAACAGAGGTACTTTACACCTTAACAACCACAGCTAGTGATTCAAAAAGTGCTCCATAGACTAAGAGCTTCAGAAAATGTAGCTGACTGCATCTGTCCTTAACAGTGATAGGCATAGTCTTTTTCTCCCTGATGTGATAGAATGACATGTTTCAAATTCAGTTTTGTACTCATTATTCTGTTCCTTCTCTTCGTGGCATCTATCCCCTTAACACAGAACGTACTGCCTGTCCTATGAGGACACATCAGTTTTCCCTTGATATGCCTTTGCAGAGGCTATAATGCCTTCCCTTGCTCCCCCACCCACCCCTCACCCTTCCTCTGGGCAGAAGGGGAGTGCAGGAGATACAATGGTGCAATGGCATGTTCTCTTAACACTTGAACAAAAGAGGGTCATCCAGATTCAAGCCTTGGTGCTCCTGAATATGAATCTTGTCTAAAGCTGATAAACATTGTAACCAGAGTGAGAGTTTTGCATCCAGAAGGGTTCCCAGCTATAAAATAGCTTTCCTTCTTATATTTATCTTGGAGTTCTCCAGGAGCTGACGCAAACTTAAGCATATCCTTAAGAGGTAGATAAACCTATGTGAATTAAGATCACAAATATCTGCTTTGAAATTGCCAACCTTATCTGCTCTAATTAGTTTCCTTAGTGTATATCATACTCTATTCATAGCCACACTACTTTTATTGTACTAACAATAATCATATAAAGTTGTGGATAAGGGATCGTGGTTTAGGTACAAGTATCCCTAGTCTGTGGATATTGGCCTGAAACCATTACTAGGATCAGGATTTCTTCCTGCAAAATGTTGTCTCTCCCTTCCGTCTGCTGTGCTCTTGCCCAGGCAGGTTTGGTTTTTAGCTTTGATTGAACCCTGCTCCTCAAAACACTGCTGTCACCCTTGACTCCTTCCTTAAAGCCTATTCCTCCCTCCCATCTTTTCTTTCCCTTCTTCTGCTTTACTTCATAAAGATCTTATTAATTTCTCAAATAGAAAGTAGAGAACGCTCAAATTCTCTTCTCTCCGTGTTGTTCTCACCCATGCAAGGTCTTACACGACATGAAATTTCCTACTCAGTCCAAAATTTCAGTCAGCCTCCATCTTGCCCATCAAGAAAGAAAATCATAGAAAACAGGAGCCTGTCAGTAAAAATGTAGAACCTTCAGCTGCGCTCTACTTCCCTCATGGTTATTATGCCAAGTATCATAAATACTAACCATGCCTTCCCGGGTATTTACTCCATTTGGTCTGGCCACAGCCCTGCCAGAAGCTTCTTTTCTGTCTTCCTTCTCCACTCCACCACCCTCTGTATGTCACAACAATAGAAAAATTCAAAACATGGAGCAAATTAATGAAGTTACCATGTTGGTAAACAAGCCAAAAATGAGACCTGAGTTCAATCTCAAAAGAAAGAAGACCTTGAAGCTCTTGCTGTTGGTGTTCCTTGTTTTAATTTATAATTATATAACAACCTTTGGTTTTAAAGCCACCTTCAGCTGACAAACAAATGTCAGAGTACCAGAGAGTAGAGCATTGCTGTATTTCTCTTCCACTAGACTAAAGGACCTCAGAAAATGTATGCTACACAAGCCATACAGTATGTAGTGGTGTGGGTACAGGATATAGGTTTTAATCCCTGATTTGTCATAGTTTTTAACATACGTGTTCAGCTTCGACTTGAGCTTAGGGAGCAAAGCACATGCTGAGGGAGCTGGTAGAATCAAAGCTATACAGTAGTATTTCACTGGTTCACTGAAGCTTTAGTATCTTTTTAATTTACTAAAGTATTTTTTTAAGGAATGGGAGCATGGGAACATTGATATGCTTATATGATGAAAATAAAGCATGGCTTTAGTAGGACTCAATACATTAGAAACAAGGTACAGCACAGAAAAAGTGGTGCTTAAAATGTTTTGTGGAAAGAAGAGTGAATTCTGATTTTCTGGTTCGGTTTATCTTCCTGAAGGATTTACTCTGACAGCTGGAGATTTATTGATTGAATCTGCATCATTCAAAGAAGCAAATTAGTGCTTTGCTGTCAGATTCTGTAATAAAGCTCCATGCTGTGATTTGGTCTGTTTCAGCAAGAAAGCGTCTTTTTTTACTGTCTTGTCTTATTTGTTTTACTCCTGATGCACAGCAGTAGTATACCCATCCTGTTTACAGCAGTGCTTCAACACATTCATTGCTCAAATGATAGAAAAAGATCAATGATAAGGGATGTGCTTGTTTAATTTGTGCTGTAGACAAACTACAAGTGTATAGAAAAGAACCTCTGTATTTTGATTTCTGACAGCCAGATTTGATCATCAGTTGAAATCCCCAGAAACATCAGTTAGTGGCTAGGAGTTGTGTGGGCAAGTGGAGGATCATGGCTCTGGAGGTCAAAACATGTGCGGGTCCTGATTCTGCACTCAGCTAGACTATTATGGCACCACGTAATTATGGGCTTCAGCGGGGAATCCTCAGTAGAAAACATGTTCCTCAGTGGAGAGGTAAGCCAAGCATTTATAGCTCTTTTGAAATAAATGGAGTTATGTTGATATCAAATCACTATATTAGGCAACCAAAACAACCTTTGTGAATAATATTAAAAGGCATTGTGGTTTTATTTGTCAGCAGTGGTGTTTATTTCCGAATCTACCTTCATATAGATGCATTTCTGACCATTCTTTCTTGATCTTGTAAATCTAGCAAAACTAAACAGATTAAACTCTTACTGTAATAAATAAATATCTTGATCCAGTGATCAGTGCCATTAATATTAATTTCTCTTTGTATTAGGTAACCCTAAAATGTAATCTCTATCAAAAACTTACACCCACAAAATACTGAGGAAAGCAAGGGGCGTCATGGCTTCTTCAAATGTTTGTTATGAAAGAAAAAATATGTTGGAGTGAATTAAGTAAATTTATTACAGTAAAATAGAGCCCCATCTTACAGATGATGTCAGATTCTCCTGGATTTGTTTGGTCCAACCAAGACTACGGCCTACGCTGTGCATAAGGAAATTTATAGACTGTGAGAGATAGCCCTTATCACAGAACATAAACATTTTAAATTGACAAGTTTTAAAGGAAAGATCATTACAGCTGAAGCAGCATTTGAGAATGTAGCTTGTACCTCAGTATACCTACCAGGAAAATCAGTGCTCAAAATTGTTGACAAACTATTCTTATTTCCCTGCATTTCTTTTTAATGCTTAGAAATGCTTAAAAGATTTTATACTTTCCTCTGGGAAGAGTGTCCCTTAGTGTTCAGAGAGCTGCTTCAGTAAATACTGGGGAGGCTGAAGGCATCATTTGATCCACAGCCAATATACAACTGGGGAGATGCTGTGGAGGCTACCCCGGACTGTCCTGCCAGCGTGCGTAGGCCACCCTGTGGAAAGACAGAGCCTAGCAGCTCCTAGGCTACGCGCCAGTTGAGTTGCTCAGGTTCTCTAAGTGGACAGCTTGTAAAATGCTAGTAACCCTGTCATGGTTATTTTCTCAACTTGTTTTATAAAATATGCAAACCACCAAAGCTTGGCAAGGTGGGAGCCCAGCACTGGATTCTTTTTGATTTGTGCTACATCACTAGCAAGGGGAGAACCAATGTAGCTCTGAGATTAGTGGTCTTAAGGTTGTCTATACCAATTGAGGATGTGACCCAGTGTGTTCAGATATGTCTTAACCGTACAATTCAAAATCTCTTGTATTTAACTGCTCACTTTTTCTGGTTTTGACTCTCTCACTTCAATGTATCACTTCAATATTCTCTGCTTTAGGGTTCACCAGGAATTTTTTATGTTTGCAGAGAAGGAGGTTGGTTCCTGCTTCTGCCATGGGACAGCAGAGCACAGAGGATATTTCTAATGCTCTATTATTAGCATAAGAAGTACCAGTGCTTGAGCAATTGCAGTGTGGGAGGCTAACAGTTTATACTAACTCTAGTGGTATCTACTATGCTAATACCAAAGAAAGAAGATGTACTCTCTGCTATTGCTGTGGTTTTGGTTAGGAACCTCATTCCCAAGACAAAATAATAAAACATTTCCATTTCAAGTGAGACTCTGAAAAGTTGCCAAAAGGAAAACCACTCACCCTTGCTTGTGTTCTTTTCTCAGTTTCAGCTTGCCAGCAAGCGGCTAGGAGGAAAGCATGCAAAGCTCCGCTGTGAATATAGAATAAAGTAGGGGGGTGCCGGTCAGTACCCAAAAATCATTGCAATCTCCTACTGCAGGTGACCTGAGATAAGTTTGGAAAGTTGCATCTAGGAAATTCAAACAGTAGAGAAAAAAAAAAAAAGAAGCCTCCTTCCTGTTGAATATCCCACCAAGACAGTAATTGGGGACAACTCTATGATGTTTTCTCTGGCCCTTTATTTTTATCATTCTTATGTTCTTAACTCTGAATGTGCAAAGGGCAAGCAATATAGGATAGAGACTTTTTCTATGCATGCTAGGAGGCCACATCCATATG
Source organism: Himantopus leucocephalus (assembly GCA_003993805.1). Lineage (NCBI taxonomy): Eukaryota > Metazoa > Chordata > Aves > Charadriiformes > Recurvirostridae > Himantopus > Himantopus leucocephalus. The sequence continues at coordinate 96,049,490 of RSEF01000002.1, forward strand.
AAGGGAGACTGCATAGTTTCAGCCCAGTCCATGGTTTTTGTATCAAGAGCTAGGTTTCAGTCCAGGTAAGGTTCTTCTTGCAGTTTGATTTTTTTCTTTCAGTTCTGCTCATCCAATTATAAGATTGCATTTCAGAATTGTCTTTATGCAGCTAACATTGCAGGATTTAACTTTCATTTGGTGCATGGTGTCTCTAAAATGCTACTTCTTCAGCTTAGTACCCAATACTCAAAATTGAGCATCGTGAACCTGTATGGTTCACATATATATATCCTAACTTACATGTAAAGCTCTTTATGTGCAGCTGCACAAATAAATAAAATAAGCTCACTCAGCAGGGCAAGTGTGAGTCAACAAAACAAACCAAGGCACCATGCTAAAACAAAACCAAAGTATGCCTTACCAGTGCATTCCAAAGCCAGTTTTTCCAGGTTCTCTGAGCAGCTGAGAATAATTGAACTCGTGGTGCCTTTCTGGTTTTTATTTATCTTAAAAGACCAGAGAAGAATCACGGAATCACGGAATTTTCAGAGTTGGAAGGGACCTCTAGAGATCATCTAGTCCAACTCCCCTGCCAAAGCAGGATTGCCTAGAGCACATTACTCAGGACTGCATCCAGGCGAGACTTGAAGATCTCCAGAGAAGGGGACTCCACAACCTCCCTGGGCAGCCTGTTCCAGTGCTCTGTCACCCTGACCGTAAAGAAGTTTTTCCGTATATTTGAACGGAACCTCCTATGTTCCAGCTTGTGCCCATTGCCCCTCGTCCTGTCATTGGGAACCACTGAAAAGAGTCTGGCTCCATCCTCCTTCAACCCACCCCTAAGATACTTGTATACCATAATAAGGTCTCCCCTCAAAGAATTACCTTTTTTTCTAACAGGTAGAGAATACCTTAAAATAGGCCATGACATCTCACATGGAATGCCCGCATCTATCGTCAGATGGCTAACGATGTTATTTATTACCTGATTACTGGAAAAGTGAAGCTCTTTGCTTATGTTCATGCATGCAGTTTCTTCCATGTAGTTAAAATTAGATGCTTTCATCTCTTCCAAGTGGCATCTGTCTGTTTGCTCCCCACTTCCCTAAACAATGGCATGTCAGACACAGAAAATTTTTTAGAAGTAGGTATTTACATTTTGTATTCTTTTAAGGGATACTCTTGCATATGAGCACGAACTCATGCAAATAAAAAGGATTGTAAATACCTTAACAGAACTTAGCATTTTCTTCAAATGAATATCTTTTAATAAATTTTGCAATCGTTGCTCAAGTATAGTACAGTGTTCTATGTGCAGACACATGCAGGTATCTGATAATTTTCCCTGACCTTCAGATTTCTGCTTTAATATCTCCATTAAGCACCAATTTGTTACTAAAGCATACTTTGCAATTAAAAATTTATTGCTTAAAAAGAAAAGGCAGCTTCCTGCCTAGTTCTTAATTAATCTTTATTTAAAACACTTAAATATTTATAGTGGCTTACTTATCTTTTTATTATAAATACTGCAGTGATTCAAAGAACTTTTATGTTTCTGAAGAGTTTTCACTTATACTGCAATGGGTACTCATAAAAAAACTCAGCACCTGTCTCAATCCATGGACTGTGATGCTATAGCAGCTGTAAGTAGAAATATGTCAGATTTAATGGTGGCAGACGGGTGCAGAAAGTGTCAGATTTCCCTTAGGCCTTATTGTCCCTCCTTGAAAAGTGGAACAAAGTGCAGGTAAACTATTACTGCGCCTGCTAGACATAAGCAAGGTCCTACTAACTTCAGTTTATGCAAACTGTGCAGCTAAGGGGACAAAGAAATATTTGATCTATGGGTTTAACCTTCTGCCTGCATCAGCATGTGTTGTGCCAGAGTAGTGCACTGCTCTTCTGAAGGACAGCAGCAGTGAGCGCCAGTGGGTTTATGCTGCACCAAGGCATGGCGTTTCCTGGCTCTTGTGCTTTATGCAGTCCGCCACCCAGTATCTGCAATGAGGGTTGGGTTGGCCTTCAAACCCTGACACACCAGTTGGATATACTGCAAACCCCTCGGCTCAGCCCCCAAGACAATATTTAGGCTTTCTGAGCTCTGCTGAACCCCTGCTTATCTTGCAGATTTCCCAGGAGTGCCTGGGCTTGAAATTATCAGCTGAGCCCTTTCCAGTATGCAACCTTTCCGTTCCCCCAGCTATTCAGTAATTTTGGTGATGACCTGGCTGATAGATAGACTGTGCTTCCTTACCTTATAGACAAACCTACCCTGGAGCTGGACTGCAGAAGTTGGCCATCAGTAATTCCACAGTTTGCTCTCTCTGACCTTCGTTCCTTCTATAGAGCCATTTTTCTGTCTATCACCTTTTCTTTTTTGTCTGTTTTATCTTCAGAGGAGACAGAGACAGCCATGGAAGGTGAGGGAAGCATAATTTCTTAGAGGAATCCCATTTTTGTACACTAATACCAAACAGCTTTGCTGTTGAAAGGTGGGATGCAGGTGGGAAGGGAGTGCTTTAGGCTTGCAGTCAGGGACTTACAAACCAAGTGGGTTTCTGCATCGCATATTCTGTGGGAGGTCACACAGTGATCAGAGAGGACCCACTGATCTTTGGATAAGAAGGTCATGGTCTGTAAGCAATGGAAACAGACATGGCTTTCCTTTTGGCATAAGGAAAGGTAAAGTGGACTTCTGCACGCAAGGGAAATTATGGAAACATCACTGTGCTTCTGCATGGCTGAATTGCCTACAACAATAGGATACACCACGGTGTTCTGGGAAAATAGCAGGTAAAATGGCTAAGCGGATGTGAGAAAACTGAAATCTAAATTGCCGTACAAGCAAATGACCTGCTGCTATAAACTGTACCCTTACAGATTTGCTTACTGATTGTGATATGCTATTTCTTGTGTGTATAAGCTGCAGATTGATCAAAATTATTTGTTTCCATTTATATCTTGTTGGAAAACTATGGGAGATCACTGTTTGAATGAAGTAGATTACTGCCAATCATTCCCATATGTGGAATGAGGAAATTGAATAAGAATTATTCTTGCAGTTTTCAGCTGAGTTATTTAACTAAAACCATAGCTGAAAAGGTGGGATTTTTCACACTGTTTAACTGGAAGTACTTAATGTAGCCAGAGATCAATATTGATACTTGAATGGATGAAATGACATTTTAAATATTGCAGTGCTGAGTGAGGATAACATAACAGTATAATTGGTAATGTGTGATATGAATCAGGGATATCATCTGACCATATTAAGTGAAATCTGGCTCATCTTAATCATGTGAATGGTTTCAAGGATGTCCCTAAATGAGATTCTTTCCTACTGTTAAGGCCATTGATTTCACATATAAGTGAAATGGGATTGTGCTCACAGATTCTTATAATATGGTATGTATCCATTCATTCTAGATCTGGAATAAAAATAGTTGATTAAATTGATCCTCTGTTAACAATTTTTCTTCCTAGTGTACTTATATCTCCTGTACAGTTAGTTCTCTGTGCAAATTGTTGTGTTTGTGTTATGATTGTTCAGTTTCTCTTTGCTGGTGAGTGGTACTGTAATAAGTATCATTTTTGTGATGTAAGCAATAACTTTCAGCAATTCACAGTGAGATTTCTTTTCTCAGGTGCCTTCTGATAGTATCATCATTTCATTAGCCTTAGCTAATTTCAGAGGTAGAGCAGTTTAACAGGTAATGTAATACCATGAAGGTTAAGTAAACCTCACGTATGTGACACGGAGCAAGTTATGTCATTTCTCTGCCCTTACCTGTTAGACATGTGTCATCTGTGTAAGTCTGTCTGCAGTGATGGAACTTGCATAACATCTAGGATAGCTGACATGAAATTTTATTTCTAATTCTACCACTTTCATCGCAAGGCCTGAGGCAGGTGGCTCGGCCTCTTTGTACAGTCTGCAAAATCAAAATACTGCTTCTCAACTGGTAAAGAATATTGCTACCTACTATGGAAGAGAACGATAACTCTGGAAGTTATCTTAATATTTCTACTGAGCTATATAGCACAATAAACATGCTAGTATTTTCTAAGTTGAGATGGACTATTACTAGACACAGTGTCTCGGCGATTCTCTGTTCTTAACTGTTACTGATCAGTGACTACTGTGTAAAGAAGAGGTTATCTCCTACAGAGTGTGTCGGTGAAACAACGCTTACTCTTTCTTATCTGCACAGATTTCCCTAGCTGTCAGTCCAAGCTTGTCAAACAAGTATGCTGTGCTGACCACCACACTCTTTTTTGTCCATCCTCCCCAAAGCAATGCTTCTTGAACAGTGTAATGTTCTTCACCTATGTCTTTGTGTTGCACATACACTGATGAAACTAAGCTGAGGCAATTAGAAAAGTTTAAGCATGAATCTTTCTTCCTGACACACCAGGATAATCTTCAATAGAAAACCAGCTTGCTCGTGGATGAGGTAGCACAGTGCCTGCTGCCTATGATTACTCATGTGCTTACTGATTTTGGAGCATTGCTCAAAGTAGAACAGCGCATCACAAGCAGGCAGGAGATTTCTCTAGCACAGCAGCCATGAAAAATCTTGGTGTTTTATGGACAGTTGGGATGAATTGAGCAATCATTATCAAATTAAGGAGGAGACAGCTGGGGGGGACTTGAAATCTTTTCCTCTCTCGTCATAGATACTGTGGTATTGCCTGTCTCTCTAAATGCAATAACAATAGGGAAGCCTCAGGGCAGATTGTCTGCTTCCCCTCTCTTGGGAAGTCTGCTGTTTTTCCCTTCTCTGGTATTAGAGGTGGCAGATCCATCGTAACGCAATGTCAAAGGCCTTTGGGACGTAAAAATGTTCTGTGTGTGGTATTGGAAGGGCAAAGAAAAAGCATCAACTCTACCAGATGTGTTCTTTTCAGGTGGCACAGAAGTTTTAAGAAAAATCAGAAAAAAGAAAGCACTTGGGTTGACCAAGCTTAAAGCAAATGAAATCATTCCGGGTGGTTGTCCAAATTTATAGCAAATGTAATAATTCTACTTGGTTGCCGCCATAGCTCTTTCACTCAAAACTCCTTCAGTAATATGGCAACCTTTGCATTATAGATTACATGTTGTTCACAGCAAACTTATTTTCTAATAGATTAAACTGATTCACTACCACTACAACATTTTACAAAAACATCTCTTAGATCCAAAAAGCTATTTGGTTTGATGACATTTCGATTCCTTTCATGAAGAATTGAAAAATATTTGCTTGCATGTGTGAGGAAGCACTTTGCTTTGCTGAATAATTTGTACCTGCTTGCAAACAACAATATCCAGATGCAAACTAATATGGTAGCTATTTGCTGTGTTTTATTCAGTTGTTCCTTATTTACCTGTTTCTTTTTGGAAAGTTGTTTTTGTCTGCTCAGTAAGCAGAAACATTATTGTTACTATGAGGTGGCCATCCATGAACAATATCATTCTTCCTGCACCGTAAGACACATAAGGCAGAAATCAAAACAATTATTAACAATGCATAGGCAATAGCAAAGAGTTGACAAACAACCCACACACTAAAAATGATTTGTCCAAATAATCCAGTGCATAATTATGAAATGGATTGGAAGAAATCTGCTCATTAACGATTTGCAAGCAGGAAACAGGTTTGGATTTTTTTACAAACTAGCTACAACGTGTGTAGTAGGAAAGTCAGGTTGCATCCTCATGATCCCCACGAACAGAGTCTTTCCTTGTCTATATAAGGATTGCTCAGAGCAGTTCAGATTAAGTTAACTGAAGGTATGGAATTCATGTATATCATTGAGGTACAACAAACCCAGTATGGCCACTTCCACTAAAAGCAAAGATGCATAAACATGTTGGCTGCTCCAAGGATGTGGTGGGTTCACCTTGGCCAGTCGTTAGGCACCCAGCCAGCTGCTCTCTCCATACCCATCCTCAGAAGGACTGGGGACAATCCTATTTCATCCTATTGATGAAAAAGCTTATGAATCAAGATAAAGACAAGGAAATCACTTGCCAGTTACTGTCACAGACCCAACATGGGGAAAATTAATTTAATTTACTGCCAACTAAAATAGATTCAGGCAGTGAGAAACAAGAAGACAAACATCAAAACAACTCTTTTCTTTCCCCCTTTCCTAGGTTTAACTTCATTCTTTCAGACCCAACTTCTCTTCCCCCCACAGTGGTGTAGGGGTAATGAGGGTTATGGTCAGTGCAAAGCGGTTTCACCCTGCTGCTCCTTCCCTCTCACTCTTCTCCCTGCTCCAGCCTGGTCTCTCTCCCATGGGCCACAGTCCTTCAGGAAATATCTGCCTGCTTCAGCATGGGGTCCTCCAGGGGCCACAGGGGATATCTGCTCCAGTGTCCAGAGCACATCCTTCTCCTTTGACCTCGGTGCTCCCTCTGTTAGTTTCTCACTCATCTTTTTCCCCTCCTCCTCTGCCTGTGTAAGGTTTTCTGTCCTTTCTTAAATATGTTTCCCAGAGTGCCACCAGCTTGGCTTCTCACAGAGGCCATGCTTACGGCGCCCCCAATGCCAACAATTTGACACCTACACTCAATGCAAAGAATTAAGCTACCAAAAAAATTTTTTTTTTTTACCCTTTAACTTATTCCTATTAATTTCATTATTTCTTTGATTACTCACGTTTCCCACTGAAAAAAAAAAGGCCAGGACTATACAAGGAGCTGTTGGTACACCAATGTTATCTGAGGTGTGTTTACTGCAGTGCTGCTGGGCTAGCAGAAGGTTTAACGTTGATTGTCATACCAGTGGGGGAAGCTCTGTAGGCATACTATAGTTGATATCATTTGTACACCTGGTACAAACTACAACCAAAAGCTACTTTTCTGCCAAGGTTAAGTGTAAGTGGGTGGATGAGACTAACATGGGGGGACTTGCATGTCCAGTAGACTAAGCCATAGTTTGCACATGCCCTTGAGCTGCTTCATTGTCTCCACATGGATTCCAGTTGATTTGGGTATTTTCTACACTGCAAAGTTTAATTCTTCAGATGTGCTCTGGGAGACAAAGCAGTAAACTGCTATAAAAGCGATTGAGCCAGTGTTGGCCTGCTGTGATCACACCCGCAGCAGGAGTGCTTTCCTAATTGACTCAGAAATATGGGCGTACTGTGCTCCACAAGCATTCCTCGGGCTGGGGTCCAGCTACACCAGCAGTCCCACACCATGCCACGGCAGCAAAATTGTCCTGGAAAGGTTTTTGTTGTTTACTGTCCCCCAGAAAA
>RSEF01000002.1:96056819-96093540 GCA_003993805.1 Himantopus leucocephalus
TTCAATGAGTTTCATCTGAGAGGGTTTTACTAACTTTGCCACTGTAACGCATACCCTAATCAAAACCAAAGGAATCCAAGCAAATGCATAATGCTTTGCTGTACTAACTTGATGGAGATTTCATCCCATAGTCTTCAATATCAGATAGAGATGCACAGCCCTTCAATTATTTTCATAGGTGAACTGTGCTGTTACTATCATAATGGTTGCTAAGATGGAGTTCTGGAGCTTAATGAAATCTGGAACTAAATAAATCACCTCAGGATTGTTAAAACCTAGCTGCAAAAGAACTTTAAATAGTTGTTTCTAAAAGAAGTGCTGACAGAATAAATATACTACTGCAAGCCGATCAGTCTCATCTCTGACTTTAAAACAGTTACTATGTTATATTTCAATGACCACTGTCAAAAAATCCTCAGTACTATATCACAAGGAGAGACCTTTTTTAAATGAGGTTTTCAGCACTCTCCTTTCATGGAGTATGAGTCATTTGACTTTTTGCTTGTTAATGTAAGCTCTTGTTTTCAAATTTGTGGCTGCACTACAGTATAGAAGCTAGGGGTGTATGAAGATTTCCTGTTAACACAGTTTTCTCTGGGAAGGAGTTCTGTTCCTTACTAATTCTGTTTATTCCTGTGCCTTATAGGCAGAGTTTTCTTTGTATGGCTTTTTTTTCCCATTCCAGTCTCAGTCCTGCTGGTCCTAGAGAGATCGGCGATGGCCAGCAGCCAGGCACACACCCATCTGCTCTCTCACTTCCCCTTCTCAGCAGAACAGGGGCAGAAAATGTGACAGTCTGATCTGAGCAGTTCAACTCATAAAAGCCCACAAACTCTGCAGATTTAGTGGTAGAATAAAAAAAATTATTTTGTGAATGAATAACCCCATAAAATGGGAAAGCAAGTTATTTTGGACAAGTTTTGTTTTAGTATTTGATAGGTGATATAATTACTAAGTCTTTGATTATTCTTCTTTTCAGATCATACTCAACACCTTTAGATATCTTCCTTGAGACCGCAGAGTGACTGCAAAACCCAACCAACGACAGCAGTTTTTTAAATATCACTGGTCTTCTGACAAGTAAGTTTTTCATTCTCAGTTTTGTTTTCCCTCTGTATTCATGGCTTGTATTTTATCCTTGTATTTATTATATGGACTACTGTATTCATTTTCTGGGCCAAGTGAATATGAGTGCAAATTGAATAGTATGAAAGTGACCTTAATCTTTCCCAACTAGAATGAAACCTAGCAGTATTACAGATATAATTGAGGTGAAGTACGGGCTCACCTGATTATTCCAACTTACAATGCCAGTGGGACTGTAGTCATATCTCTGGATTTTTTGGGGGCTTTTTCCTGGTAAAAGGTTAAACACTTAAAACTTCTTTTCTGACACTAAAATTGTGTGGCATCAGGGTCAGGAAATGCTTATTCATTTGCAACTGGGCTCTTGTTTTTCTTCTTCAGAGCCTCCAGAGGTTACTCATTGTAGTAAGCGTGACCCTAAAATTTGTCAGGAGTCACAAGGATATAGAAACTCTCTTCATATGCCTCCTTTGCCCATTTATTCTCCTGTGGTCCCTCTGCCTGTCTTACTGTTTGAAAGATTGACCTGTTTAGTCTCAGACTTATACTACATCAGGAGTTTGCTAACACTGCAACTAAATTAGTGCTTTGCAGGCATTTTGGCTATAAGTACGTAGCCAAACTTTTCAGTCTTATTTGGGGTCTGAAAGGAACACAGAGTCTGAATACATCCCATGTTACTAAGTGATCTCTCTTATAATTATCTGCAGTTCTCTGTGGTTCACTCTCCTATCCGGATCATAACATGTCAGAGATGTCTATAACAATATGAGATTCCATGTCTACTTAATTGACCATTCACTTGGATTTTACTAAGAGGAAAGACAGGCTAGAGCCAACAGCTTCGATTCTTCTTGGGTTTGTCTCTAAGATGCAGTTCTGAAGCTCTGTCCTGTTTACCATGAAAAGCAGACCATAAGGATGCTGAGGCTGTTTGACACATGAATTCAAGCCTAATAATTGAATTACTCAATCTCTGTGGCATTAAGCACGTCAGGACTGTGCACAATCCTGATTTATCACTTCATCAACCCAGGAAATACATAATAAATAGTGAGTCAATCCAAATGGAGAAAAGGGAGGGTTTCATTTTGAGATGGGGGTGGAGGGTAGATTAATCAATTTTAATTAACGACATTTTATTTTGAGTCAGATGTTACAAAAGCAAAGGAGAAGGATAGGCAGGCTCACAGCACAGGCAGAAGTAGTGGTGTTCATATCTCCTTTTATTTTGTAATACAGAATTGTAATAGTCCCAGGGTCAATTCCGTCTTCTACCAAGTAATATTGGAACCACTCACCTCTGCTTACAGTACCTTTCAGCTACCTTGGCTCTACAATATTCCCAGGAAAATTATTACTTCAATCTATTTGATGTTCTGAATAAAAATTAACCCTGCCCCATGTCAACAGAGCACATGCTAAATTAGCACATCCACAGAAATGACTTGGCGTAAGGAGTGGCAATTGGGGGTAGGTGTTTGTAGTGGGTTTCAACAAGGTTCATAATTAGACGTACATTTTCAGCATCTTTCAGACAACCTGGAAGCTGACAGAATACCACTGTCAATGAAGTTTGCAAATGATACAAATAGTCCAGGCCACTTGCTATAGCAAGCAACCTGGGTTGCTTGGTAACCTCAGTCCATCTATATAAAGCGAAATACTGAATTTAAGGCTGAAGAATACTAGCTTCATGGCGAGAAAGAGGAATTGTGTTCTAAGGAGTCCTAACCTTTGAGGGAAATATTTCAGGAATCACATCAGATAAGCAACTCCAGCGAGAAAATTGACTACATAGAATGGGGGTTGTTGCTTTGGTCGTGAGTCTGGTTTTAGTGAGACTGGTGTCAGAAGGCTGCGTTTTGGTGCCCCTGCTTTAAGAAAGGGTGTTGAAAAAAACAGAGAGGGTCAGAAGAGGGCCACGGAAATCATTAGTACACTGAAGAACATGTCTGCAACAGATTCAAAGAGCTCAGTCTGCTTTGGCTTTTTTAAAAAAAGCTGAGAGCTGATTTGATGGTATTGCCATGGGAAAAAGGAGGCAAGGAACATAATTGAAATCATCACTCTGTCTTTCTTTCGTGCATTTACTTTTTAATTAGTTTCCTGGAAAAGGGTGGGTTCTTCTCAGTTGGTATCATTAAAGTATTTCGGTTTTCTGCCACAGTGTAGCAGTAAATATTATGGTGAGTGACCTCACTTATTTGATAGTCTAGACTGGGAAGTACATTATTACCCAAATAAGAGTGGGTAATTTCCTTTAACATCATATTCTCTTTGCTCACAGTATTGTGGACTGGCAGCGTAATTCCCATGGTCAAAGTGGTGATAAAGAAAAGTTATTGATCACTGTAATCAGTCTTGTTCCACTGTTGTGAGAATATCAGACAGCAGGTTATTTTGACTGCTACTTTGTTTACATCAGGTACTTCTGTTTGTAAAGGTGGAGCTATATTAAGTTGCATTTAGGAAATTACATAAAAGCTCCTGATATATTTATTCAGATTCCTGATTTTTACTTTTTGTTACCTTAGAAACCAATGAATGACATTTCACATTTACTACACATTTGTTTTATTTACTTATATCAAGCTGATTTATTAGTCAAATTAACCATTCTTTGTACTGAGTAAACAGAACTGTGTGTTTTGTTCTGTTTACTGCGTCCTGCAAGATTTTAGAATTAGCAGATTTCAGCCTCTGCCATGGAGCTTTTACCTACAGTAGAAACTAAGATTTTCTACATTTATCAGCTCTCAAGAGATAGCTTTGCATGAACTAGATATTGAACAGAACTAACCTGAATAAAGTGAATAAAATACCTTCTCTGCATGTGCAGAGGAAGCTGCAGCCATCAAACTTGGACTGAAAACTTTGTCAGAGACCATTTTCTCCAGTTACTCAAACTCTCCCAGCTCAGTGGTTTGATGGTCAGCAAACCTTTACCAACAGATATGTAATATTTCAATACTGCATGTTATTTAATGTAAATCAAGTTATGGAATTTAAGAAGTTTGGAAGTACTTTGTTAATATTTCATGTTTAATTTTAAATGATCCTTTTTAAATAAAAAATGATGCATGAATTTCTATCCAGGCTGCCTGCAGAACAATGGAAAATGAGGCAAGCAGCTCTAGTTTGTGTGATTATTTGGAAACATTTGATGTGTTAAAGAAGTAAAATAATGGCTTGCCTAAGGCAACAAGTGTGTTAAACTTAGATGTTGATTTGTTTATTTAATAAGCATAACAAAAAAAAACCCCAAAACACTATGCATTATCTCTGTGAAAATAAACAGAATTCTTATCACAAAGAAAACAAATATTTTTTCTCATTTGGGGAATTTCAGAAACGTATTATATGGACACTGAGATATAAGGGAGACAAACTTTTTTGTTTCCATTTTTAAAGACAAGGTAGCATCCAGGCAAGTATATTTGAGTTCTGTTTGGTAGTGTTGTTGATAAAGGGCTAATTGAAAGCTAACCTTGAAAATGCATAAAACTTAATCTTCTATAGATATAATTCCATGTATACCATTAGCAGAATTCAATATATTTTCCTAGAAATAGAAGTTACACAGTATGAAGGAAAAAACCCTAAATTCTTTTTTCCTAGAAATGCACCTTGAATCCAAGATGCCTCTCTAGCTCATTAATGTAAAACTCTGTTCAATAGAGTGTAATGGATTTACTTTCTGATATTTCTTCTCCAATTTCTAGCAGATTTTCTGCAGTACAAAGCCAAATGGCATCACAATCTTTGTTATGGGAAAAGGCACAGGAATATTCAGATGACAGTGGGAAGACTATAAATAAAAAACATTAGCCTCTGACCCAACAATTGTCCAGTAACAAGTGCAATTATGTAGACAAATGGTGCTGATCACAATCTTCTTTCCCCACAGCATGGCAGCTGTAGCAGACTTTGTGCCGGAGCAGGTATCACCTGTCTTTGCCGCTCACACTTGATGCTGAACCCATGGGTGGCACCTTTCCCCCTGCAGCAGTGGGAAGCTCTTCGCAGTTCTGCCTTCCTCCCCAGAAATGTGCCTGTGGCCCCAGGCCTGACCCAGGCCAGCATTTCTGCTGTGGCCAGGTCGTACCTGGGTGCAGGGGATCAAGCACACCCCGAACCTGTTAGTCGGGGCGAGTGGAACAGCCTGAGCTGCAGTTGCACAAGGGTCCCCCCAAGGGAGTGCTGAGGGCGACAGGAGAAAATAAGCGGTCAAGTCCTGCTGAGGTGTCGGGTGCCATAATCACTGCTCTCATCCTCACAGTCTCTCTCATTCCTCAGAGATCCCATGGACCCATGTCTATCTAACTTCTGGCGTTGAACCTGAGGTTCATAAGTTTAGAGGTGCCATCACCTCAGGCTCTTCTAGTTAACACAGGGGAGTACTGGGAGGGCAAGACCTTAAGGGACCCTGATCCATTGAAGGTCTGAGTGGGCCTTCGGAGGTGTCTGTTTCTCTCCATTGTCAGCCAAAGGCAACTGTTCTCCTGAATCAGGAGCTTTGGTTAGGTGCCTAAAGGCAGGCAGGCTGGCACTGCATCACCCACAACATTAAAAATAGAAGAAATCGATGTCGCTGCAGCTGGGATCCCTGGGGCTATGGTGTATGTCTGTGACACCCTGCCTCCAGTTCCTCCTGGGGCTCTGGCAAAAGGCTGCAAATTCCTGGCAGCCCAAAGAATTTGGGGCAGAGAGCGAGTGTTTAGTGTCTTTTTAAGGAGGAGTGCCGCTTCCAAACTATGATTCTCCCATTCTGATCTGACAGGGCAGACCCAGTCCAGCTTAAGAGCAGGTTTGGATAAATGCAGTCCTACATAGCTCAACATGAATATTATTTTTGTATTGTAGTACTAATAACCAGTTAAAAGATAACAACGCTTCTTAGGCAGATACAGATACATTCTTCGCCTGTCTTGTCAGGGTACAAATGAGAAAAAAGACAGAAATACAGTTCATTAGGAAGGAACAAAGCCATTTAATTATCCTAAGAAAACTGTCTTCCTTATTTTTTTCTCTTTCTTTCTTTTTTTTTTGCTAATGGTTGTAGTTTTCTTACTATTTGCTGAGATTTATAAATTGCAGTAAAAGTGCAGAGCATCTGTCTCCTGGCCTATCAGCTTCATCAGGCTTGGGGAATTGAGAGGAAAAAAGGAAAAGAAAATATGTGCATATAATGACTATGATATGGAATTATTTTATGCTGCCATATGGAGTTAAACTAGTTTTAAAAAGATAAGATTTCCATTTCAATGCTATTTGTTTTATAATAGAAACTTCCCTTTTCTTTGCCCTTCTACTTCCAGAAGGGTCGTATTCAGTGTATTCAGTCCTAGCCAAAAGGTCACTGTTGTCCTACAAGAGAGTCCTCCCTCCCCTTCCCAGCACCTCTGAATGCTGTGAATAGAGTTCTCTTTCTCTGAGGCTGAGATCTGTCAGCAGGAAGGTGCACCGGGAGCAACTGAGTGTCACCCTCCCCTCCTAAAGGTCAACTGCATCACCCCTGGGTGCTGCAGAAGTTGTGCGAGGAGAGGGATGGGCAATCCCACCAGACCTCCTGCCTCTGACCCTACAGCGCTCATCATCCTGATCACCTTTCCACTGCATTGTGCGATTAATTTAAATTAACTTGGTCTCTTTGACAGATAGCTTCCTAGAGAGGTGATTTTTAGTTTTATATTAAATTTCTCAGCCTAGTTATTTAATGTTTGTATTTGTACATGCATTTTTCATCGTGGGCTCTCGACTTTGACAAGGCGTTGATGAAGTAACACATCCTGGCATATGAAGCAGTCAAATGGCTGTTCATTCCAACTGAATTCTGACACTCCTAATCACAGTAAATAATATGTTTATTCTTAGTTTTGTCTTGTGGTATTCAGTGGGAGTTCTTATGGAGTGTCATTCAAATCTGTGTGAGTAATGCTTTCCCTGGGCTTCTTTCTGTAAGACTGGGAGAAGGGTGCGCGGGAAGTCTGTTGCCATTCCAGCTTGTGCTGTGTAGAAATAAGAGACAAAATAACCAGTATAAAAAATAGCGAAAGGACTCTATCGTAAGGCTTCTCAGCTTGGTGATTTCACTGGTTTGGGATCAGAGACCTTCACTTGCACAGGATAGATGGAGTCAGAGTAGAACAAAGAGCAGCAAACCCCACACTGGAGGACGATTTGAGCTCTAGAAAGAAAGGACAGTTTCAGACCCTGTGGCAGACAGGTTTATGAAGACACCGCCTGTACTGCAAGAGCTGGCTATGAGGACATAAAGGGACCTTCTTCTGCCTTGTAGTGTATTTTCATACTTCCTAAATTAAACTCTGCCTACATGCCTTTACAAGCATCCCTCTCTCTTCACTTGCTTATAAGAACTCAGACCAGCTCCAAGATCTTGCAACTCATAGGAAACAGTAAAGATATTTGAAGAAAAGACACACAAAAAAGACCCATTTACTTGCAGGTAAAAGCTCAGAGGGAACAGATTATAAGCAGTACAGAAGAAATCTTTAGACTCTAGCTGCCAGTGCTTGGAATGCTTTTGTTCAGCGTATGCAAAGGGAGATTTGGGGCAAAGCTGGAAACACTTAAGAGACAGAGCAGAGGGCGCGCATGTAACATCAGGGCAACTCCTGCCAAAACTCAAGTCTGTGTTCTGAGTGAGAGGGTCATAGAGTTTCTGAGGAAAAATGAATACTAATACCTAAATATCATTTTGCAAAACAACTGCATCAGTTTAATTGTAGCTTTTCAAAATATCTAACCTCAAATAGACAAGCAGCCTCAGAGGTTTCAAACTGAGGATTGGAAATAATCTGTAGTCATTAGCTTAACTGTAATGTTTGTTATCCTTAGTTATTGGTGATATTTTCTGTGTACTGCCACAGAAAAGGACAGACTAGAGACTCCTAAAACATGACTCTTGTAAAGCAGTGAGAGTGCACATATCAAAATGACCAGAAAGGGACTAGATCGGTTCCCAGCAAATTACAAATGTGTGTTCATTATGCTTGTAATAATGATAGTACGTTTTATAACGTTACACTCAAGCAATTATAATTTCAGTTTTATGGAGCAAAAAGTTCAATCTCTGAGATATAACCTTCAAGTAGTAGATTTAATTGACACGGCTTGAAAAGTATTAATGGCTGTTCATTAGTAGGTATTGTCTCTTCTCTTATCCTACATGATGGTTTTAATTTAAACTAGCTCTCTGCTTTGCGTATGGAATTATTGACAAAAATATGTCTTTCTTCAGCAAATGATTAGCTAAATCATCCTTTTATTTACAAGCAGCGCTGTGTCCCTGTGCCCTAAATCTTGCTAGTTGGAAGAGTGGGAGGGAAAGCAATTTAATTAAGTTAACTTTATTGACCCGCTGGAGCTGTTGTTTAATAGCATGGCTCCCTGGAGTGTAGTGCAGGTAAATTGAATGAATGCCACAGAATATCACTTCCCTGCATTGCATATTTCGAACCTCTGCCAGGCAGTTTGGGATGAGCAGCCAATCAGGTAAAAGGTTTTTCCAGCCTTGTTGGCACGGATGGCGTGTCCCATTATGCTCAGAAGGAGGTGCAGAGTGTTTCCCGTGCGTTCCTCTGAGCGTATCGAGAGGGATAAGTCTGGGATTGTGTGTTGCGCTCAGCTGCTGCGTTCGGAAGACAACTTTGTGTATTGGTTCTTCAGCCATGTATCCAAAAATACCTTTTTCATGAAGGAGGAAAACTAGCATGTGAATCTGAATGAAAGTCCTGTGAGTAAACTATTTAATATTAAAACCTCCAGACACTCATTCTCCATGAGAAATCAGAGTCCAGAAGGACCGTATCTCCTGGAGCTGTGCTTGTCATCAAATACTTGGGAACAAATGAAAAAAACAAAACCTCTTTGTTAAACTGTTATTTGATAAAACAAAAGCTAAAAAGACCTCCACAATGTATTCTGATAGATAACGCTGCCTGAAACTGTTTCAATTATTGCTTCTGTTGTTAAAATCTTTGTCCAAGTGTCTTATTAATCTATCAAATGAGTACAACAGCTTCTCTGCAGTTGACTGGAACACACCCCGTTTTCTGTGGTATTGATAAAAGACAGTATCTCAGTCTGTTGCACCTGTACTTCCAATCACTTCTTTTTAAAGTCAAGCCAGATCAGTAGCTGTGCAACATAACAGCACCTTCATATAGCTTTTAACCCTTGCAGAATATAATGTTTCTTTGATTAGAGCTGAGACCCAAAGATCCAGTCCTGCAGCTTTGCTTACAGAATTAAATACAGCCACTCAGATAATTTGTGTTTTGCTCTGGAAAATAATAAGAGGTGCAACTTTAATTATCATTCATAGTTTTATCATATTCACGTATAATTCAATGTTTTGAATAAGTTTGTGTGTAATTTTTCCTTTTATATGCGAGCAGATTTTTCTTGGCTTCAAACTGCTGTTTTTAATTTTAAACGCACATGAGATAATAGAGGTGGGTTTGTAGGGGAGGGGCATTGTCTTTTCTTGTCCTGACTAGAATAGTTGGAAGAAGCAGGCAAGTTTCAAACATATAAGTCCTTCTTTAGGTCAGACTCGGGTGTCTTTAAACAATCACACTTAAAGTGTTGCAGTCATGAACACTACCCCTATGGTAGGCGTGTGCGCTGCAACTGTCCTTTAGAACATCATTTCGCACGACATCATGTCACTTTTGGGGCATGCTGGCCCTTGAGGCGATCACTCACGGTTCGTCTCCTGACTATTATGCCCTAATATGCCACACACACTCCCAGAAGTGGTGCCATATACTTTTAAGATACAAACCCAAGCTGTGGTGTAGCCTAGGAAGCTCCAGGTGCTCCTAACCTGGCCCTCTGCTCCGAGCTCTGACAGAGCACCAAGAGAGGGGAAAACTACTCTCAGCATTGATATGAAGTCCAGAAGTTAAAATTTCCTTTAATTCAATGTTAGGTTAACATGGCTTTTGGCTGGGACTGCATGTTTGTGTATTTACACAAAAGGATGATGTCTTGCATGAGTAATCCTGATACTAGCTGATATTCTCCAGCACTCTCTTACTTTATCTTCATTAAAGGTGTGTTTTGGCAGCTGGCGCTTGAGGTCCATATTCCATATCTGTAAGATAAGTGCCGTTCCTGTGCTAACGGTTGTGTCTGGGGTCAGAAGCAGGCCTTAGAAAATAGACTTCTGTGATTTTCAGTTATTTTTTTGTTTGCTATAGTTTTTGTTATGACACTTAAAAATATTCTGAAAGCTTTATTGTGTATCTAAGAGAATGAGAGGACAATACACATCCACGATGCCACCTCACAGTTCCTTCTAAATGCAACAGACTAATCACATTGAATTATAAGTGACAATTTTCCTGCATAAGAATTCATACTATATTTTAGGTGAAGTTCTTTAAAGTTGTTAAAATAAAATATGTAATACGTACATGAATTTTAGTTTTACTTGATTAGAGTTTTAAAGGACTATTAAATCAAAGTTTACAATATTGTTATTTATTTAGTATGTTTAATATTTAACTTAACATTTTTTAATTTATGTGTGTATTAGCATTAATATAAATTACTAAATTCTAGTTGATAGTTCTGAGTGGGGTGCAGAACTCATGTCTAACACCAATTTAGACCTCCATGGGTACTTTTCTCAGTGGCAAAGTTGAATTTAACTAGCTCCCGTCCCTGTCCACAACCNTGTACATGAATTTTAGTTTTACTTGATTTTTAAAGGACTATTAAATCAAAGTTTACAAAATTGTTATTTATTTAGTGTGCTTAATATTTAACTTAACATTTTTTCATTTATGTGTGTATTAGCATTAATATAAATTATTAAATTCTAGTTGATAGTTCTGAGTGGGGTGCAGAACTCACGTCTAACACCAATTTAGGCCTCCATGGGTACTTTTCTCGGTGGCAAAGTTGAATTTAACTAGCTCCCGTCCCTGTCCACAACCTACCACTCGTCTCTGCCTCTTTTCTTCCCATTGTGTTTGTATAGCTTTTTGTAGGACTGAACACTGACCTGGCTTAGTAACCCTGGAAAATTACCCATCTCCTTTCCCTTTTTCTCAAGGTCCTTTATAAAGCAGGGCAATGTGCTCATCTGGTTTGCAGTGTAGCCCCCCAGTCATTGCTCTGGTGCACCTGAACATGCATCGTAGGGATGGGAANTGAACATGCATCGTAGGGACGGGAACTGCTTCAGTTCTGTCAGGCCAGAAAAAAAGCGTCCGTTAAACTACCACTGGATTTTAAGACATGCTTTAGCTTATAAAGTCTACACAGACATGCTTAAGGTTAAGTACTAGTAATGGTGTTTTCTCTAAACCAAATCTTTGCCGAAAACTTTTTTGCCAGTACAGGAACAATTTAGGGATAGATTTAGCTTTTGATATTTGAATGTTTTATGAGTTTGGAGGGTTTTTTAATGCCAAAACCTATGAAAAAGTCTAAGTTGGTGCACTTATACCACAGAAAATTGTAGGTTTTTTGTTTGAGGATTGGGTATAAGAAATTTTTACTTTCTATACTTACAACAGTTTGCTGATTTACTAGCTGGGTTGTTGTTTTTGGTTTTTTTTCCAAGTATAGCTTATATCAAGTGAACAGAAGTAACATTTTATAACTTTTTTTTACAGCTACTAACAGAAACTTTCCCTGTCACATCTGTTTTATTTTGGGGTTGGTCTTTCCCACACTTAAGGGACACTGAGGCAAGAGTTCTACAGCTGCAGAGAGATTGGCATCTTCGAGGCTCCAGCTGTTCTGTTTAAAGACATTCCTGCTTTCTACTGTCACTGCCACTCGCCAGCTGGCAGTGCTGCCCCTGCGGTTTTGCTAACGGAGTGGCTGGCGTGACTGCTCCTTAGCCTGAAACTTGCAAACTCAGCCA
Source organism: Himantopus leucocephalus (assembly GCA_003993805.1). Classification (NCBI taxonomy): domain Eukaryota; kingdom Metazoa; phylum Chordata; class Aves; order Charadriiformes; family Recurvirostridae; genus Himantopus; species Himantopus leucocephalus. The sequence goes on from RSEF01000002.1 coordinate 96,068,815, forward strand.
GGCCAAGCCAGATCCGCAGTTCACACCACTTAATCTGGCTCGTTTTGCCTTGAGCATTTTAGAGAGTGTTCACGCGACCCTCTCCACTGGCGCAGCTATGAGGGAGAGTGTGGAAAACAGGGAGGATTAATGTTGTCAAACCAGCATAATACTGTGTGCGAAGCGAGTGTTTGCTGCTTCCCAAGTCTTGTGTACTTCAAACATAAGAAAGGCAGCAGAAGTGGCTATAGCGTGGTTGTGTCCAACAGACTTGCATTCAGGTGTGATGCTAAGCATGTCACAATATATAAACTCATATGCAATTGTTTTTTGTTCACACTGCTATCTAAACATTTAATCACCTTTTCCCCCCTTGTAAAGACTAAAGCTGGCCTACGCTAGAATTTTGAGGCTGGTTTTCTTTTACTTCACGTTAATAGATTTTAAATTTATTTAAGTAAATAGAGTTCAATGAGGATGTGTCAAACCTTTGCTACACAGGAGACAAAAGATTGTTTTAGACTACAACATAGTCTCTAAGTCAACCAGTTAGAAACATAATAGTTAATTAGGAGGTGCTCTCAGCAGCTCACGGAGTTTAACCTGCAAGTAGATAAGTAATGCTCCATAATCCCACCTATGGAAATGCCTAAGGAGTTTGAAGAGTTCAGTTCGGTAATTCTCTAGGAAATCCCTGACAGTTCCTCCAGAAGAAAACTTAAGTTTATGGGGAAGATAACATGGCCTGGACACAGAAGGAGGAACCCAGATGCTGAACAGGATTGATTAGTCTCTTTTTGTCCTCTGGAGTCAGAAGCCTGTTGCTGCAGATTGTCTGCCTCACCGTGTACGTACCGCAAAAGGACGGCAGCACCATTGTCGCAACGAGAAAGGAAGATCCATTCTCTGCTGCCAAGTGCATCATCAATAAAATTACTGTTTTAATTCTTTACCAGCAGATGACAATAAACTTTTATTAGCAGAATTAACAAAAGAAGTAGGGGAAGAAATGTCATTTCTCAGCTTGGAAGTCACGTATGAGAATTAATTAATCCCAGTGTTTGTTTCTTAAGTAAAGGAGCTTGAATAAAATCACTGAGAGGAACCTTGCGCCCTTGTACACATGCATAGAGTAGCATTTCCAAACTTTGACCACAGGAGAGCAGAAAACATTAAGAAAGAAAACTTTTTAATACAAAAACCAGGAACTCTGAAGGGAACTCTGTAGTACACTGGCAGTGGAGGTATTCTGATTCAAGTAACTACTTCAAAAGCACATCAGTCAAGTTAGAAGTGATATTTTAAATACTTTTATTAAAGCATGAAAAGCCAGTAATAAGCAACTTCACAATTTCTGCCAGAGAATAAGAATTGAATAGTCATTTCAGTATTTTATTTTATGATCGTTATTAACTGTCTTTTGCGTCCAGGATATTAGATATCCCTTAACTGTCTTCTGCATCCAGAATATTAGACATGAGAAGAGCTGCAATTTAGGCCAGGAAACACCCCAAGCAGTTGTTATGTGTCTCTATTTTATGTTTTCTTTCCTTCATGATCACTGTACCTTTAGCAAAACCACTTATTTCTGTGTTATTGTTATTCTTCTTTTGGGAAAGCAGTCAGAGAGCATTATGAAATGCCAAGGCATTGTACTGAAAAACCCACCTGCGGTAGTGTTATGAGTGCACCTCTTTGTAATGTTCGCTTATATATATATTTTGAACTGGGATGTTTGTTTCCGTGGCCAGTCCAGCCCAAACCATGACAGATTTTTAGTAGGCATTTCTGAAGCAAAGGTTTCCAACAGAGCTCCTGGTATGGCCCGTGGCAGGAGATGACACTGGCTTTACCCTGCTGTGCATACATACTGTTCTGCATAGAAGCACTAACCGCTCCGTGGGGTGTTTCCATTCAGCTGTTTGTCAGCCACTGAATTCCCCGCTGAGCATGTCTTCTCTGTAGAGATTTATGGACTCACGCTCTACTCGGAGGAACCCAGTCAGCCAAGCCAGAGAATGAGTGTCCATACTGCTCAGCCCTGCTTGTGTACCAGTGCTCAGGTCAGCATCACAGCAACCCAGCTGGGAACCCACAGCGCCCAGGGCTGGATTCCATGAATTGCAACCTCCAAATCTACAGTAAGCTGTGTCACCCCATGAGGTGCTTCATGTGGCATTGTATGATAATAAGGGTGTCTAGCCCAAACCTCTTGTGCTGTGAACCTATGAACACAGTGAAAGAGATCATCTCTGGTTTTCCATACGTGCTCACAAAATGCGCACGGACATCATGTAGGAAAGTTCCTTCTGAATTGCCCAGAGTTTGGTGAATTACATAAATACTGAACATGAGACACCGAAACACACACGGGTGTTCTCAGGGGCACAGTGCAAAGGCTGAGACACTACGTTACGGTGCAGTGTAAGGTACTCCACCAGCACCCTCACTAAGCTTTCAAAACCGTTCTCTTGTTCCTTTTCTACCCCCCACTGTTTCTAGGACCTCGGAAGACCTGTTGACAGGACAGAACCCTTCTCACGGGTGCTGAACTCCTTTAAAAATCTGCCTCAGCTTTTATTGCATTGCATTGGCTGGCTTTATTTTACTTTCCAACTCTTTCCACTTTATCTCTCTAAAGATGGTTGTTTTCTCTTGGCTGTGGGTAGCGCTGCACATAGAAGAATGCATGTGCATATATGCATGTATGCATTCAGCACCCTTTCTTCTTTCCTGTGTCAGGCAACAGGGGTGTGTATTTCTGCATCTTCTCAGCAAGTGGTTTTCCTTCTTCCTTTATACAGATCAATCTTTTGCCTTTGTCTCTCTTCAGAGTCAGGGGGTGGGGGTGCGCGCAGCTTTGCTTTCTTGAAGGAGGACTGTGTTATTTTCACCACCCAGACAACGGGTATCGCCTGCTGTAGGCAGCATGGGCTTTGTGTACCTTTTTTAAAGTCAGATGCAGGGTGATCTTTTCTCACTGCTGTACACTGGCTTTATACATCAGTTCTGCCTTCCCAATTTCAGATGTTATCAGCCTGAATTGACTCCGAAACTTAGAGCAAATTGCTGTTCTTTTCATTCTCTTAATTACCGTACCAAGCATAGGTACAAGCCTTGAGGATTTACTTTTTCACTGGAAATTAGCAATGTGAAGTGAAATTAGGATTCTAAATTATCTTCCCTTCTTTCCAAGAGGAAGAAAAGTTACGGCTCACTATCAAATGTTAACAGAATGGAGATATCTCAGATTCAAGTAAAAAAAAAAAAAGTGTGATCAAATTAGTTGATGATTAAGTTAATCATAATAAAATGATGTTTACTGGTATAATATATACATATAGAGTGCATATGTATGTATAGTGAGTGCATGTATGTGGATATATATATATACACAGACACAGACACACATGTAGTAAGTGGTATAAATACGTTATCTATTATTTAACTGCACTTTCCTCTGGATGAGTAAAGCAGTGGGACTCAGCCTGGGTAGTTCAGGTTCAGACGAGCTCTAAATACCTTCACAATCAGTTCTGTGATGGTTTAAAGCATCAGTATATGTTTTAAAGACTGATGTTTCATGCTAAGAAGTATATAAGTGTTTATTGGACTTCTATTGTAAACCAAAACAGAGATGTTTTTAAACTGAACCCTGTCCAGAGAATGTGGACAACATGGCAAAAAGTAAAATAAGTAAATAAATAAAAGAATAACTGAAATGTATCTGGAAAACAGAAAAATTAAGATTTCAGGTTATGCCATGTATGACAGTAGATAATTCTAGAGAACCTTGCCTTTTGCTAACTGTAAATATGGCTTGCATTTTGTCTTACATCTAAAGCCCAATTTCATTACAGGCTGTGCTGGGAAAAGTTACTTGCATTCTAATTGTTTGACATTTATTGATTTTTCAGTTAAAAAAAAAAAAAAACCAAACAAAAGTCCCATGGGTCAAATTCTACTCACAGTGATATTGGTGTATATTGCAATATTTTGTAGTTTCCTCACATTCCCGCTGTGAAAGGGGAGACCATAACTGTGTGACTTTCCTATCCTGATCACCATAAGACTTCTAGAAAAGCATGTCACTGTTCCTCTAGCTCATGCACTCCAATTCCTGGAAATTGCACATATTGCCAGAAGAAGAAAAAAAAATGAAATAAGAAAAAAAACTCAAGTTACCCCCAGGTTTTCATGGGATGAACAAACCTCCCCATTGCACAGGTGACTTTAGGTGCTGAGAAGTCTGTCATCACAGAGGCAGCAAGGGCAGGATTACATCCAGATGCACCAGGACCACATTTTATTTACATCACCACTGAAGCCAATGGAAAGTATCACTTTATGGTACTTGTGAACTTGTTCAAAGGCAGGATTGCACTAAGAAACTAGTGTTTTTCCTTAATTGCCAGAGCTTTAAATATATTTTGTCACATTGCTAACGAACGTGTTTCTGTTGCCCTAGTTTTACATAGTGAGCAGAAATTGCTTCAGATTTATTATAACCCAGAGTCTGGCAAGACAGATTTGTTCCAGAAGTGTGGTGTGGAAGTCCTTCTCCGTGCTTTTTCCAAGGACAGGATTTCTAAGACTCGTCTTTGACTGATATCAGCAGCATCCATTAAGAAAGGTGAGAGAAAGCATAATTAAGGTAATTTTAGCAAGGTATGTCCCTGCAGCCATGGCGTTGCCCCGCATGAAGAACTGCTGTGGCTATATTGAAAATGGGAGATGAAGTTGGAGGAAGTCCTTCTCCCCATTCTTTATGCATTAGACACACTTTTGGACATGCTTGGCAGCTGGGTTATCCTTAAAACCTATCCTGCTGCTTGGCCTTGAGGAGAGGCTGACAGAATGGGTTGGGAAGAGAAGGTCATATTCAGATTGCCTAATTTCCGTGTAAGTTCCTGTGTCAGATGTTACCTAAAGTTTTAGAGCCAGTTAAGTGGAAAGAATTGGGCACAGAAATTAGTGTCCCTATACAGGCCCTGTGACAATGGCTTATAGCTGGTACATAAACGATAATATCTAAATGTAAGTAAGTAAGCATCATCCAACCACGTTCCTCTTGGACTAGTTCATTTATGCAAGACACAGTAAATGTAGGAATATCAATGGTGGCACTTTAGCATAGCAAATTCCCCTCTTTATTTGTGCTCTAGATTACCAGTCACAGACTATCATGGTGCCCTGACTGGAAACACAAAGTAGCTTGTTAATTTGTGTGTGCTAATAGATTTTCTGGGTTGCAGAATGCATATAATTTTGAATAATTCCTCTCTTCTAATGTGTAAGTTTTCTACTATAACCAGCTACTCAGTCTTTTAGCAATAATTGTTGATATTTTTAAAGATATGGGTTAGAATCAATATCTGGGAGTTATAAATATTGATTGGGAAAAAAGTCCATTGAAATAATTAGCCATTACTACTCGCTATGTTTCCATGTGGAGTGGATGCAATTGCCATAATTCTAATTAAATAAGAGGTTGCCTGCATACTGGTCTATTTAATGGGGTTTACATCTAAGGAAGAAAAATCAAAGGGAAAAATCTAATGTTCTGTCTCTAGATTTTCTGCTTTTTACTTTAGGTTCCGTTCCATGGCTCCATTGTGGCAGAAAAGAAATGCTTTCATGCCTGTGAAATCATTGTATTCGGAAGCCCCAGGCCTTGCCCAGTAGAACTAGCTCTGATGAGTAGCTTTAATAATTTGAAAGGCAAATGTAGCACTGGGAAAGGAGGGGAAAAACACTTTTTGTGAAGTTTGACCCAACATAACTCATTTTACGCATCCAGCAGTCTTGAAAAGTTTCAGGGAAGAGTAAGACCTACTGTTTACCGTGGAGCCACTCTCATGCATGTCACCTGGAGGACCTGTTCTTGGCTAGAATAGCTCTGTGGGCTGCAGGACGTTCAAAGAAATGGTGGCCCCTTGGTTCTGGGGCACCTGGTGAACGGGGCATTGCTGTAGACCAGGTTCAGATTCTGTGTGATGGCACAGATTTTCTCTACATGAAGTACTGGAAAATGAGAAAGCTGCTGGTTTCCTGCCATTTGTATATGTTCCAAGAAAAGGATCAGCATAAGTAGAAGGAGGCTGGATGTGAATAAAAGGAGAAGCTGGGAATGACTGACAGTGTTACGTAGAAGTAGGATAGGAGAGAGTATGGGAAGAGTGAAGAGGAAAAGGAGGAAGAGCGAGTATAGGAGTAGCAAAGAGGAGAAAAGAGATCAGCAGATTGGGAGAAGGGAAACATGCAATAATAGAAGGACCAGGAAACCGGGAACGGAAAAATGAGAACAGAGAGAAGAAAGAGAGATGGCACGTTTTGTTATTTAATGAATGGCTTAATGTGCTGAATACTCAGAAGAATTTTTCGTCTAAATAAGGCAACTGAGTCATCTTCTTAACCTGACTTCTCTAAGCCTTCCCTTATGGCCAAATGAATGTATGTGTCATCTCATAATGTGATTATGACAGAAGGTGCAAGCAAAGCAGGTTTGAACCCAATACCTGTAGCATATTGGGACAGCTCTTACGAAAGCTGGGAATTGATGGAAAATCAGTGAACCAACACAACTTTTAAAGCACGATGCTAGACTGCTGCTTTTTTTTTTGAAAAACTGCTTAAGGATCAGGGCAACCCCCACCTTCATTTTCCCCACTCAAAGAGGGAGAATTGAAAGCTTAGTCCTTTGGTTTTAGACATATTTCAGCTCAAGGAGCTAAGTGGATCTTTTTTTAAACCATAAAAGGTATTTTTCCTATACGCGTTATAGGCAGCGGTGTGCAGCACAGGCATCATACAGTCAAGTTTTTGCAGACAACAAACCATAGGTTCCTGGCAATGAGCAAGAAGAACTCAAGGCAACATCCAATTACCTCTGTGTTCACTTAAAACGTTTTTATAAGGCAATGCACAATATTGTGGCTTCTTGTTCCTCAGTGACGTTGCATATCTAGTGTATGCTGTAGGGGTGAATTTGATTTCTCCATCTGCTACCTCCTCTCTACCCCCCACGTGTGACATTGAACTCCTGCATTGCTTTGGCCAAATCTGACCAAAGTAATTTCTGTAACACAGTCTTTATTCCACAGTGGCACTCTCAGATTTAAGGTGGGACTGTTTATAAAAATACCTTTAGATAACTTGAAGGAAAAATGTTAAAGAAACTGAAATTTTGATTATATGTTGCATTACAGGTTTCCTTACTGTAAGCCATGCATCTTGCATCCTTTGCTCTTCATGCAAGAAATGCTGTGTGAAGTACAGGCAAAGATTAGTTCAAAGACTTTTATTCATCAACTATGTGTGGAAACACAGGATACTGAGAGAGGCATCAGTATGTTAAGAGATTATTTAAAGTGATACTGCCAAATTCTCAAGTGCCACTTAAACATGTTTGTGGATTAGTGTTTAGTCATTACTTTAAAACGTGTTGCAGACTCCAAAGTGGTCTGCTTTACAAGGGGAACATTTTGAAAAAAATAAAAATGTGAAGGCTGGATAAGAACACGGCCTAAATACTGTGCAGGTGGTAGGTCAATTCAGAGTCTGAAATCAAACCCGCTTCTCTCCTTGTTGTGGCCAATAACGTTTGTGTGCCTGTGTGATATAACACTAGTTAGCGAGCAGCTACATGGCTTGGGAGAAAAAAGTAACAAGTTAATGGCTCTTGTGATTTTGAAGCACATTGATCTTTCTGCCTGTCCAAGACGGAGGCTGCAATGTGTGTCAGGAAAAGCTATTATCAGTGTAACATTTACTGGAAAATAGTAATGTTAGAAGAAGTTAAAATCAGAGCAAAATCTTCGGGTTTTGGAATATTAAAATGTAGATGATGAATTACAGTCAATGTAGATAAACCACTTAGCTTCATAATGCTGATGTAGGACGAGATTCTGCAAACGCTCCCCATTCAAATATCCTGTTTGGTCCCCATATACTGTCTGACAGGCAGTAATCAGGGCAAAGCATTGCTGAAAATGATTCCTACAATACTGGGGTTTTTAATGAAAACCCTGATGACAAATTATCTTCGTTGTTCTCTTCACCGTTTTATCTCTTGTACCCTAAGTTAATTACATGGCATTTTAATGGAGGCTTTTTGAGCATACTGTACACGTCAAAGAAAAAGCAAAATGCTGTCAGTTTCTGGAACTTGCCCAAACTCTCACAAACGTATGTGAATTTAACTCTGATAGTGTTTTAATTTGGGGGTTCATCATTCATATTTTTACCTGTCAAACACTTATTCGGCTTCTCTTAGCATAACAGGTGGGAGTAAAAAAAACAGTATTCTCCCTCTTGCATGTCTTTTGCGAATAAAATGAAAGGAGCAGTAATTGGACATCTCACAGGCTCATGATTTAGGAATAAAAAACATAATTATGGAATCTTTAAATTAGGCAGTGCTGAGAGTTGCAAAGGAGGAGAGACTAGGTCTGCTGAAAAGTGAAACAGATGTTGACAGGTAGAAAACAAAATTTGTGAGATGCTGAGCGGGAGGGGTTTTTCTGTAATCTCTCTTGATTTTATTTTCCAGCCATATTGTCAGACTTAGCCATGGATCATTATTTACAAATTAATATTTAATATTACAAATAATTTACATTATTTATAGTCAATGATCATTAAGCATTGCTACTCCATTACTTTTAACTTCAGCTTAGTCAGTGAACAAAATTTAGTGATTATGGCTCCTTATAAAAGTTCAGATGCACCTAAATTGACTTTGATAGAAAAAAACGTTTCATTTTAATTTAGGTTTTTTTTTTTTTACACTTAAACTTGCTTTTTTACAGATCTTTTGTCTGAAATGAACAAATTCTTCAGGCAAAAATGGGAAGTTTTCAGAATGACAAAAGCAAATGAAAACAGAGGGTTCAACAGCTCATTCTGGGAAGTGTTTTGCAGGTTCCCATGGGAGACTTCCCTGAAGGGGAAGGGGACCCGGAGAGGATGCTGCTTTCTGAGGACAACCTCCCCAGACCTGGGCTCAGTCTAGCCCATGGCCCAGGCAGTCACACAGGCACAACAGATGGGCAGGGAGCTCCAGCCTGGGCTCTGACACCAAAAAAGAGGGTAGAGGAGGCCAAGAAGGGCTACCTGGGATCAGTGCAGACCGTTGTCTGGCCATGCAGGCAAGAAATTAGGGAAGCCAGTGTTCAGCTGGATATGAAGTTGGTGAGGAATGGGAACGGCAGCAAGAAGAGCTTCTAAACGTAGCAGCAAAAGGAGGCCTAAGGAAGATGTGGGGCTGCGAAATGAGGCAGCAGACTTGGTAACAAAGCACACAGAAAAGGCTGAGAAACTCAGCGTCGTCTTTGCTTTGGTCTTTACTGGCAAGTTCTGTCTTTGGGTCTCCCAGGGAGGATCCGGGAAGATTGAGTTAGTGACCAAATAAGCAAACTGGATATACACGCCCATGGGACGAGGGAGGATGGATGCAAGGATGTGGAGGGAGCTGGCTGAGGTCACTGCAAGGACTGCTTTGTATCTTCTTCAGAAGGTTCCTAGGGATCAGGAGAGATTCCTGAGGGCTGGGAAAAGGCAAGTGTCACACGCATCTTCAGGATGAGCAGGAAGGCAGATCTGGGGAATTATCTGCCCATAAACCTCCCTTCAGTCGCCAGGAAGCTTTTGGAGAAAACCCTTCTGGAAACCATGTCCAAGCACATGGATTCACAAATGGCGAATTGTGGCTGAACAATCTGAGAGCTTGCTCTGAGGAGGTGGCTGGTATGGTGGGTGAAGGAGCAGTGGTTATTTACTTTGACTTCCACAAGGCCTGTTACATGTTGTCCCTGCAGTCAAACTGGTGAGACATGGATTTGAGCAGTGAGCTACAAAGTGAGTGGACTGCTGGATGTACCACCAGGCTCCAAGAGTTGTGATCGGTTGGATAAAGTCCAGCTGATGGATGGTTTGTAATAGTATCAATCAGGAGTCAATACTGGCACCGACATTCATTCATTCACCTAGACAATGTGATGAAATGCACCCTCAGCAAGTTCATAGATGGTACCTAATTAGAGGAGCAATTAATATGCTTGCAGGCAGGGCTGCCATTTAGAGGACTCTCAACAAGCTGCAGAAGTAGTCTGGCAGAAACTTTTGAAAGTTCAGCACAGGCAAATGCAAATTGCTGAACTTGAGATAGAGCAAGCTCATGCAGCAGGACAGGTGGGCCACCAGTTGGCTACAAAGCAGTTTTGCAGAAAAATTCCTGGCAGTCCCAGCAGACAACAACTGCAACATGAGTCAGCAGAGCATCCTGAAGGTCAGCCACATCCTGGGCTGTACTAGCAAGAGTGTAGCCAGCAGGTTGAGGGAAGTGATCCTTGCCTTCTGCTTGGTGCTTGTGAGACTGTGCCTGGAGGACTGTGTCCTGTTTTGGATTACCCTGTACAAGATGGATTTTGACATACTGGAATGAGACTCTTGAAGCACCAGTTGGCTGGAGCAGAGGACATGCAAGGAGAAGCAGACAGAACTGGGTTTGTTCATCCTGAAGATGAGGATAAGAAGGAATTTAATCGTTTTAAATTACCTACTGCCAATGTACAGAAAAGATGAAGCCAGACTCTTCTAGTCAGTGCACCATAATAAGACACGAGGCAACAGACACAGGTTGCAACATGGGAAATTTTGTCTAAGTATCAGAAGAATCTTTCCTGCCTTGAGCGGGGGTCAAATACTGGCACAGGTAACCGGAGAGTCCGTGGCATCTCCATTCTTGGAGATATGATAAAGATGGCTGGGAAAGTCCCTGAGCAACCTTTGAACTCGGATGTAACTTCAAAGCTGATCTTGCTGGAGTGGGCCCAAATAAGCCCCAAAGATCCCTTCCAACCTGATAATTCCAACAGAATTTGGTTTTGCTTGCTTAAATGACTTCTTTAAGGATTTAAATAATATTCCTGAGGCACTTTGTATTTTGAAGGAAAAGAACAGTGAAAATGCAGATCATTATTATTACCAAAATGTAAGTCATTGCTGCTAGGAAATATAGTAGGAATGGTCATGTATACCAAGCTGCCAGGATGGATTGTGTTTTTCTGTTAAATAGAACAAAAAAGTCAGTGAAGCATGTTTAATCCACACACGTGAAGAGTTCTGCAGACCTTGTAAACAAATACAGGGTAAAAATAGGTCAAATTGTGTGATCTACTAGGCTGGACAAATCCAACTTGAATATTTTTTATTTTTAATATTTTTCTGTCTTGCTTATTTCTTGTGCTTAAAATGCAAACCACTTTCTGCACGAGTTTTCTCAATCTTCTCAAATATTCTTTTGCTTAGAGCATAAATCTGATAGGCCCTGGTGGCTGGGAAATGAAGGGAAGAAAGTGTTGTGGGCTTTGGTGGGATTTTTCGCTCCAGAACAGGGCAACGATTTCTCTTTCAAAATCTTTCACTAGCTGTGCATCGAGACCTACCTAAAAATGAGGGACTCTACTGCTCTGTGAGCAAAAGGGATTTTTCTCAAGACAGTAAGACCTTATCCTCCCTTTTATGGTCCCAGAAATCCTCTGAGGAAAACCTACATTACTGAGTAAAATAAACCTACAGCCAGAGTGTTGGTCGGAGCTGCTGACCATACCGGGTGAATATCCAGGCTCAGAGAGCTCTTAGGTTTGGGTACAGATGCTGTAGAGTTCCCAGCATGAGATGAGGAACCCTCTGGCCCCCTTTTGCTGTCCTGACACGTGCTGTTAGTGGTTGGTTTGGCAACCCTGTGCCTCCATGCTGAACTGTGCAGGACTTCTGCTCAGAGCACAGCTCTCGAGGATAAGAATAGAAAAATGGCTTGGCTGGCCTGATGAGTAGGCCTGGTATATTTTCCTAAATGGAGACGATAATGTATATTTCAAGAGTGTAAGGTGGCAACATAAGGGCGATACATTTTCCAGTACTTTTCTCAGCCTTTCCTGGTTTGATGTTTAGGGACTTGGCTAGAAATTATACCTTTGCTTCTAATAAGTGTGTGTGTGTGTGTGTTTCCCATGAATTTGTTTCATTGTTGTTTGAATTTATTCAGGCCTTTAACATCTGCGATGTATGCTAAAAGTTTATTCCATAAATTAATTACCTATTCTGTAAAAAATATTTTTAGGCATAATCTGACAGTCCAACATTTCATTTGCTGTTCTTTCCTTCTTGTATTACCAGTAGGGGTGTGTAGCCTTTCCTATTTTACCCTTCTCAGTGTGGCACGTGATGTTATAGGTTTTGTCATGTTCTTCTAAGCTATCTCTTTTCCAAACTGAGTTATCCCAGCCTACTTACTGTTCCTCACACAGAGACTGTCCCTTACCTTCAATTATCTTACTTATCACCCTTGTCTGTATGTTTTCTACTTCAGGTAAGTCCCTCGGAGCTAAGAAGATAAGGCACATTTTCTCACTGGCAATAAGATTGCTCTCTTCCATTTAATTTTCCTAATAATTCATAATATTCTATTCACTTTAGGCTGATGTTTTCATAGCGCTGTATGTGGTTTCTCCAGTTGCAGCAGCTGTATTTCAGAGTGGTAACAGCTAACTTAAAGCTCATCCCTGAGAATGTATAGTTAGGACTGTTTGGTTTTATTCCAGATTCCACATTCATCAGCATTGTATTTCATCTGCACTTTTATCACCAATCACACAGAGTTGAGATCTTTCTGCAATTTTTCAGTCACCCTTTGGTTTTACTAACCTAAATAATCTGGTGTGATTACCTGTTACTATTCAGCCTTATCCAAATTACTGACGACTATATTGAACACTGCATTTCCCTGCACCGATCCACTAGAAATCTCTGCATTGTGAAGAGTGACCATTTACTTCTATGTGTTTCCTATTGTCCCACCAGTTTTAAGGGGCTTTCTTCCTGTAAAGAAAGGGTTTGGCCTGGGAACCTCCAAAATCTCTTCCTCAGTGAACACCTACATAAAGAATTCTTCTCACTTTGCTGGTGTACAGTCTGATCTTACTTGAGCTCCCCTTTCATGCCCCAATTACTTACCAACCCTACAGACTTTCTGGCAGACTTCCTGTTTCAGATGTGCTTAAAAAATATTTTATTATTGGGTTTATGCCTTTGGCAAATTGCTCTTCAAAATCTTTTTTTGGCTGGGCTTATTAAATTTAACTTGCCAGAGTTGATATTCTTTTCTGTTTTTCTGGTTGGGAAATGGCTCCCACTTTCAGAAGAACTTCTAGTAACCCGCTTTCCTGTGCTGTGTATTGAAATGGTCTAAAAAAACCCAGAAAACTGTGGGGACTTTCTCTTTCTGTCTTCTCTGCCTTCCCCCCAAAAATGACCTGACATTAACTATGTAATTAAAGTTATAANCATTCCTGACATTAACTATGTAATTAAAGTTATAAAGTAATTATTTTTCTTTTTCTGAATTGCTTTCTCTCCCTTTTGTGTCCCCTCAGAAAAGGAACTAAAACATGAAGGGAATGTTCATAAAATTCAAACCATGGGGACAAAAAAATCAAAGGGAAACCATTTAAAAACAGATAGAGAAAGGAAAGGTTGGTGTAGGCATGCATGGATAAGAAAGAGAGAGTAGCAGGAGGAGAGAACAGGTTGGGAAAAATTACACAGACAAATGAAACAGTGATCATACCAAAATAACAACTTCTGAAATATTAAAGGTTTCAGTGCAGCTGGCACTATAGATCATAGAATCATAGGGTGGTTTAGGTTGGAAGGGATCTCGAAGATCATCTAGTTCCAACCCCCCTGCCATGGGCAGGAACACCCCCCACTAGACCAGGTTGCTCAAAGCCCCATCCAGCCTGGCCTTGAAGTGGGATGAGTCCTAGGAATAAATTCTATTTCCTGAAATTTATACCCGGATATAGACAGAAGTTTAGATATGGACATACACATGTGCATGAGTATGTCTTGCCTCAAAAGCGAGCAAGACAGAGGCAGCAAAGCTTCCAGATGCTTTGATGGGACTCCAACAGTGAGCAGGTCCCCCAAACCAGAGGCAAATTCCATCCTTGGGCAGCTGCCTGANAGACTCCAACAAGTGAGCAGGTCCCCCAAACCAGAGGCAGATTCCATCCTTGGGCAGCTGCCTAAATTTCCTCACTCATCAGCAGACTCCGAATGGCGGCTTCAGCCTNGGACTCCAACAGTGAGCAGGTCCCCCAAACCAGAGGCAAATTCCATCCTTGGGCAGCTGCCTGAATTTCCTCACTCATCAGCAGACTCCGAATGGCGGCTTCAGCCTCTTGTAAAAATACAGGTGTATACAGACATGTTTCCTGGGTGTACCCTGGCAGTGGCTGAGCACTGCACCCTGAAGCAGCAAAGTACGGTACCGGATTATGTCAGTGCCTTGTAGGAATGAGTCCTGCGAGCTATTGTTCATGAACCACTCCAGAAGGAGAGGTGCTGATTTCTCCCTCAGCCTGCTGCTCCGCACAAAAATGGTGGGAGTGTTCTGACCCCAGACAAGTTAAGGCTTTCCAGCGATGTATTGCCAACCTTAATATTTCTCCAGATTTGCAGGGAGGAGATATCTTACCTTTTGGAACTGAGCAATTATCAAACTTTAAAAATGCACTTTCCCCCCCTTAAAGGGATGGAAATATAAAAATTAACATCACTATACATATAAATAATATATCTATTCTTACTCTAGGAGTTCTGCTGAACTCTGAGTTCTTCTCTGAAAGGCCAATTTGCAGTTGCAGTCATAAGCATCATTTTTTAACTAGGCTTAACAAGAGACTTTTAACTCCTTTTTCTGAGGATAGATCTAGATCCTCCAAATGAGTGAAATCAAGGTAAATGACAGCATTGGTTGCTTCTGACTCGCGCTCTTTGGAAATCAGCTGCACAGGACGAGGGAATAAGCAGCTGGGAGCCATCAGCACCTGGGCTGCGATCAGCCCATAAACCAAGTGTTTTGTAGCATGCAGCTGCTTTGATTTTGTTTCCCAGTTGGGTCCAAGATGTAAGATTTAACCTGTAAAGCCTCCTGGGGTTTGAGCTGTAGCAACTCTAAGGCCTCTGCAAGGTTAGCAGCTTTTTTGCACGGAGAGCGGGGAGAGCTTATTTCAGGCAGATACCATCCCTGCCCAGAAGCACTCATTATCTCTTCCATTGAGGTGTTTTACACATAGCTAAAGGCCTACGGGTATCCTGAATAAAAGCTCTCTGATCAGTCACTCTTTCTAATTTCCCTACCTGCTCATCAATGAATGCTTGCTGGTGCAGGGTTCTCCCTCAGCCCTGCAAAGGGAGAAAACTCTTTCAGGAGGGGAAGCAGGATGGTACACAGACAGGAAAAGAAAGGCTCAGAGCAATGTGAAAGGAGATACAAAGATGTGGATAAGTTTTGGAATAGTTGTCTGTTCTCAATCTAGAGAGCCTGGCAGCGTAGGAGAAATAAGAAGAATGCAGTGGTGGAGAAAAGTACGGAGAGAAACCTCATCACAATTATATGGCACAGAAAACTGACTGAAGGAAGAAGACGACTACCAGGAGACAGCACAATACAAAGCAAAACAATGTGATGGTAGTTAGAAAAGAAAAAACAAATGTTCAAGAGACAAATTTAGATTTTTTTTTTTTAAATCTCAGTGGAAAATGTACACACAAAATGGTATATAGATAAACCATTTTTCTTCCATAATGCTGCAGCACTCCAGAATCTAAGTGGGTTGGGCTAATAGAAGCTCTGTGAAGTAGGACAAGGTAATTATTTTATGTCCGTGGAGCTAAGGCACTGAAAGACAAAGTGAATCTCAAGAAAGCACAGTGGAAATATGCAGGGGGAGAAGGGGTCTGAACTTGTTGAGCATCTCTGAAGTAGTATCTTCTCCCTTAGTAAAGTTTCAGGCATTTAAAAAAAAAAAATGAAAGAATTTGTATATGAAGTTGGATACAAAAAGTCATTATGGTATGGCAAGGTATATTAAGTTGAACAAAATTATTCTGCATTTTTTCCTGTTGTTGCTACACTAGTGGACTTGGCCAACAGTGGTATAATCTGTCAGCAAAGCTGTAACAAATATACCTGCATAAAGCTTTAATAACTCTAGCTTGAAACACTAATATTTACTGAAATTTCAGTGTTATCTGCCAATATTGATGTAACGCGTGTTCTGACAGTACTGTACAATGAGCAACTGCCAATACACACTTCAAAGCTGTTCCTGTTTTTAAATCTATTATTTACTCTATGGCTTTTCAGTAGTTTCCTGATCAAACTAGTCAAGCTCTACCCTGGCACACTGATAACTCTTATGTTGCACCAGCCTATTGAAATATCTCACGGTACCCTTGAGCATCAAGAATTTCACTGCAGTCAAACTGTTTCATAAGGAAATTGAAGAGCACATTACAGACAGCATATTAAAAAATTCTTGATCATTATAGGTGAACTGTTTCCTTTTTTGAGAATGATATTCTACCGATGCCCCTGCAGAAAAATTAAGACTGACATAAGGTGGACTTCATACATTTAGGGTCAAGGCCCTAAATTCTTTCAGAAGAATGACAGAATGTCAGAAGATGACATTGGTGAATGTAGTCTTTGCTGAATCTTCTGAGAATGCAGAAGAAGCAAAGTTAAATTGAGTCCTCAGCTTCCAGCAGCAAACTGAACTGGATGTGAGCATGGGCAAAGCAGAAATTGCCTAAGGTAGCAGGCTGCTGGGAAGACAAAGAGCACATCCCTTAACATCACCCCCCTTAATTTTGTCCATATTAGGACTGGGAAAAACAGGTTGTCTGAAACTGCTGCTGCCCCTAAAGTAGGAGTGGAAACTATTGGTACAATGCCCAGTGCCAGCAGCTGTGATAGCTGACTGGTATCAGTCCCGAGAGGCAGCCAGATTAGCAGTGTGGATCCTTTAGATCTCTCCATTGCAATTCCCTACTTTCCTGTGTCAGGCAGGGGTGGCTCTGTCCCATCTGTTATTTTAGGAGGACTGACTATCGATTTTGCCTGAGCCATTGAAAAGCGTTGCGCTGGCTCTAGAATAAAAGGCATGAAAAATGTTTATAGTCTTAAATGAGCAATAATCATGGCATTACTTACACTTAGAAATTCAGGAAGCGTCCTTGGTCTAAATGTTGTATGTACCATGCTACTCATTCCAAAACGCAGATGACATTATCAGCATTTCGTTCTCCACTCCTGGCTATCTCAGATTCTGCTTTTTCTACCCCAGGTTCTTTGTTACAAATTCAACAGATTAGTGTTAAAAACAGTTTTCATTCAGGATGGACGGATGGATGTTCTGCCATCACTCTCTGCATTTGAGATTTGAACCACAACGGTGATTCACTTTCAACTTTCCAATTTCTCTGTGTTTTCAGGGTTTTTGGCTTGGTGGTTGATTTCTTCACCTTCTGCCATGGGAATTTCCAGAGATTACAAATTCAGTAGCCAAATTCAGTCTAGAAGTGGGCTTTCCCAAGTCTGTTCCATAACTGTCTGACTGGTTTTTGTGCTCTGGGGCTCTGTTCCTGCAAGCCGGCAAACCTCAGACCTTAAGTGATGGAACTGAACTATTCCGATAGTTCTGTGGCTTGTTCTCTTGGTCCATCCTGTGCTTGTGATATTCCCTTGTTTTGCAGCCAGCGCATTTCAAAGTGGCAGAATTTTACAACGTGACTGCTTCTCTGGTTTTACAAATCAAGACAGCTTTCTATTCTTATTGTTCAAAAGTGTCACAATGAGTCATATTATAACCCCCCTTTTTATCATCCGTATTAGGTCAAGAGTTGTATTTGTGAGGCTAGTGAGGATCAGATTTCTTACTCCTTATTTCATACTCTGTATGGCTGCTTCCTCTTTGGTATACCACTGCATTAGGAGAAAGGAGGAACTTTCTCTGAGTTTTGCTCAGGCTCAGTCTTCAAGGGCTGCCCTCTAGCCAGTTCACATGCTTCCTTGCTCCCCCTATTTCTGGCATATTTCTGTTTTTTCTCAGATACAACTTATTCCAACAGTAAGCAAGCTCTGACATTTTTATGCAGGCATCCTTGCCCTTCTCAGTAAAAACCCTTTGGGCATCATGGCTGGATGCCTACTTCAGCTTTTGGTTTGGACAGTGGCTCCCGTTATTTCAGTTGTTATTATTGTCAAGGAGCTTGATTGGTTTTTATATTACTCCTCACTGAAGACTGGATGTTTGCTTCCAGTCTCCGATGAACTATTAGGAAAACGCAATAGGACATTCAAAAAAAAGAAAAAAAAAGGCTTCTTTGAGTTTTAAAAGAAGAAAATGGTGGGTGATTTTAAATTATTTTTAGCTCTGTGAGTAGTAGTGTATAAATGTTATTTAGACTTTATACAAAAAATGCAGTAATTTCTTCTTTGTACTAGTCAACTAGCAACTCCTCTTACACCCACTGGCATACTTAGTCACCTCTTCTGTAAATCTTCACGAGTGAACTTCCCCAAGGGTAGCTTTGATAAACTGGCACGCTCCCCATGGCAGTGAAAAATGACCTTCTATCTTCCCTGTAACAACCAAACATGGAGTTGGAGCCTGTTTGAAAACCCAGGGCTCACCCAGAAGCGTGGAGTATTGCTTTGCCATCTGCTTCTTGCAGGAAAGGAATTAGTTCGTGCCTGTTTGGGCTAGTCCTTTCCCTGCTAGTAAGGTCCTCCCTTCCCGTCCATCCCCCAGTGACCCTTTGAAAATAGGAGCAAACTACTTGCCAGCTCTGGGCTTCTATTAGCCTGCTGGAGGAGACACCCTTGTCTCAAGACAGCCTGTGCACCCTTCTTTGTTTTCTACTGAGAACCTACTGGTTTCCCTCTGTTTCGTCTTGTCTCCCCACTGCACCAGACTGGGTGGGTGGTGATACACTGCAAAATTATGTTAAGCAAGACTTAAGGGCGGACATCCAAGTGCAAGATCGAGAGCAAAAGGGTATAAACAAAACAATGACAAATTCTATTCTGGTCTATACTTAACCGTGACTCCTGTTTCAAGTATCCCATGAGGGATTTCTTTCGCACTGCCCTGTGGTGAGAGCAGAAGATGGTGGATTCACACAGTCAGCCTTCCTCCTTCGTGGCGAGAGATCATTGCTGCATGACTTCCACTTCCAAATGCCCTGTACTCCTCTGGAGCTGTGCTTTTGGATGGAAATGCCAGTCATGTCCTGCCTTGAGAGGGACACCTCAGATACTTCAGTGGTCATTTTCATGTCAGCCTGGCAGGGACTGTCAGATAAATACAGCTGATTCTGCCTCCTGGGATCAGAAGTGTTGTGCACCAAGAGTATATCCTCCTTTTGTCCTTCGGCAGTCTGCTGACTCGCTGCCCCTGCCCATGGCATCCTTTTCAACTCCTCACGCTCCACTGAGGTTATTTATACAATCATAATATCCCTATGATGAGATATCAGTTGTGCATGTGTTCCCCAGGTTTTGTGATCCCTGGTACCTTAGTGACTTTCTATACACATCACATTTTATTAACATGGATAACAGATGCTGTAAAATTCACATGGCATGAGTGCTAATGCAACTTGTACGTAATGTTTCGGATATAGTGTCTTATGTGAAGATCAGCTCCTCTCTGCTTTGCTGTGTGACTGGCTACAAAGTGCATTTTCTTCTGATCTAACTGCAATGGAATTCCAGGCAAGCGATGTCACTTTTACAGAGCTATACCGTAATTTGATTAAAAAAAAATAAATCCTGTTTTTACCTTATCTTGCATGTACAGCGCTCCTGGTTCCCTGCAGATGCAGTCTCCCTTGATACAGAAGCCCAGACACAGATTTTCAAGATAGGGTGCATTTTGGACTTTATTGATGCAATAGACCTTGGTTTTGGCTGCATTCAGAGAACAGAATTTCAGCCAAGCAGAGCTGATGGTGTAATCTTGGATGATGATGGCATTTGTGATTGTCCAGTGAGCTTTCCCAGGGATCAGCCTACATCTCTGGGTTTGGACACAATTATTTTCATTCTGACAAAACTACTGGTGGTGTGGAAGGGGAACATGGCTATAGCTGGGGTGGATTTAAATCTTTCCCAACCATAAGATTTTTTTATTGTTCGCATTGTGTTCTGCTTTTTAAAATTTTCAAAGTCAGTGGAGTAGCAGGTCTGATTGTTTTTCAGAACGGTGTACGATGTCAGCTGTGCAGAGTTATTTATCTCTTGCTTCACAGTATTTTTAGGAAAAGAGGCAAATGTGTTGATTTTTAAAATTACACTAAAACAGACATCACAACACATTGAGATTTTGATTTTAGAAAACCACTGGCTAGGAATGAAAGACTTCTCTCTTACATCCACTAATTCTTCTTTTTTTTTCTTTTTAAGTATAGCTTGGTGGTTTTTTTTTCCTTTCCTTTTTTTTTTTCTGAAATGATAGCTGTCTCTCTTCATCTATATAAGCTAGCCATAAACTTGCCAAAATTATGCAATTCCTCGAACAATGTGATTCAAATGCAGTACATCTGGGTTTTTTTCTTCTTTCTCCCTCCCACTAATGAGGGGAAGAGTTCTGTGTTTGTGGAATTAATCTGCAAGGCTCATGATTTTAATGTGAAGCTCAAATAATTGGCATTGACAGTCTTATCGAACAAGAATAAAATAAGGATGGAAAAGGAAATGCAAAGTAGAGGAATTGGACAGAAGACAGAAACTGAGGAACAGTTTTTTTCCACCGTTAGTGGCTTTGCAGTTGGTGGCCACAAAAGCATCTTTTTGGACTGTATTGCTTGCTGTGGTAGACAGACCAAAGCAGTAGAGAGCTACCATCAACAGCTTTCTCAGGCTTCCCAGCTACAGATACTTTCTGATGAATAGGGCTCCTAATCACTTGATATATCTATATGCTTTATGCCTCAATTACCACAGCTTTCTGGGGCAATCTTTGCTTTATTCACATCCAGTGAACTTCATTGTGCTTTCATTTTTTGGAGAACTACATTTTTAGTGCTTATCTATTTAGAAGAATGTTTCTCTAACTCACGGTATCAAGGCAGTTGAACATGGGCTTTTAAAACAGTGTTGACTATTCTTTCTTCAGAGATTTTACTTCATTTCCAAATTTTGAATAGTGCTTATTTTTTCTTTTTTTATCTTTTTTTTAAAAAAAAAAAAACTGGTGCA
This sequence comes from Himantopus leucocephalus, assembly GCA_003993805.1. Taxonomy (NCBI): domain Eukaryota; kingdom Metazoa; phylum Chordata; class Aves; order Charadriiformes; family Recurvirostridae; genus Himantopus; species Himantopus leucocephalus. The sequence goes on from RSEF01000002.1 coordinate 96,089,909, forward strand.
TGGTGCTACTGCATTTGCAGAGCTTGATCCAGAAGAATCGAAGCACATGCTTAAGGAGAAGAATGGCATGTGGTTCATGAACCCCATAATTAGTTCCCCTTCCTAGCTCTAAGCAATAATTAAATCTGTCACTTCTGCTCTGCTGATTCATTTATTTAGCTATTTAATTGCTCAGCTGAATGCATCTTTATCTCCGGAACTGCAACATTTTATTCAGACAAAGAAAAAGCATAATCCATTATTATTTTTTTTCCAAGAGCAGGGACATGTAAAAGAAAAGAACACTAATACTAGATGATTTGGTGGTGTTGTCAGTTTTCACTTATCAAACAAAACAGTGTTTAAGGGAAAACTTCAACCAGTGCTTGAGGATAGCTTTCCATATATAAGCTTGTTTCTCCAGGAAATTATGTCAAATGCAAGGACCCGGCGTGCCTGATCCAGGTTTCCATTTCCTTCACGAGTTAAGGCACTTCCAGGTAGTAGTGATAATTTTCTATAAAACAAAAAGTCTTACCCTGATCTGTTGGTGGAATATTTTATGACCAGTTTAAAATTGCAATTATGTATTAAATTGTTACAAACTAAACAGTATCTTTTCTTTATACTTTTTCTTTTTGGGACGTTGCTCATGGAGATTTCCGTTATCTGTCTCTCAGATTTATCATCAAATACAGCATTTTGATCTGTAAAGCAAATGGCATTTTGAATACTTCCAAGCTTACAAAGGAGAGCCCTTCTGGATACCTCTCTGTGAGGCATGCTTCCATACATGCAGTTTTCCTCATGTTGTATTTCCAGCATCCTTAAGGGAGGTTGCAAGATTCCCCCACCATTTTTATCCATAGGTTGGAAAAGCTGGTGTAGAAAAGCAGCATGCAAAACAATCAGGACCAGGTCAAGACAGATCAACTCAAACAGGGTCTTTTCGCAAGACAAGGAAAAATTGCTTATTTTTATAACCTGTTTTTTCCTCTTGTCTCTGAACGCTGTAACGATAGCTGATCCAGGAAGTGAAAGATACAAAACCCACCCGAAATTCAGAGAATAACATATTTATCTTTCACTTCTGGCAGCAGTGGCTCAGTTCCGCCAATTTGTTCATCTGCCTGCCTGGATGGATTTTTATACCACACATGCAATCTTGCATTTCACTCCATTAGTGACTTATTTTTGCTGTCTTGTTACTGAGTTACAACTACGCAGCTATTTAAGTCATAGGTCGTGGTTTTCCCAGGTAAGCTCATTATTCTAAAAATATTTTACTGCTTACCTGGAGGGGGTTTTGTCGTTGAGGATTATTTATTTTTTTTCCCTTCAGCGAAGGTCCTGTCCAGTCCTTTGCAATGCAAAGCATGTCTGTACTGCTGCTGCGGACACCCAGCTTGGCCCTGCCTGAAGTCAAACCAGGACCCAACGTAAAGATCGGCCGGTGGAACCGGCGGGGTTTATTATCTATATTGCAATACTTTGCAAATAGAGCCAGACGTCCTGCCATACCTCCAGCTGCCGTGCTGGGCTACACGGACCTCCACCCTGCCTCTGCCAGAACGGGGGTCTCTGCTTCGCTCTCCCCCGTCCTCAGGGAGGGCTTTGTCAGCCCGGCGGCTTTGGCCCGACCGTGCTTAGTCTGTATTGTTCGTGTTGGTGTTATTGTTCTGCATCTGTGCGCTCCGGGTTACTGCAAGCTCTTTGTTGAAATAAAGAATATTTCTGTCCCTGCTAAAACTAGGAAGTCTGGGAATCTTGTGGGCAGTTTTGTTCTTGCAAGCCTGCGCGCGTGATTTTTGGACTAGTGCTTTGCATGAGCTTCACTCAAATGTTTTCTCTTTTAAATGCGTTTCTTCAAACGATCTTCTAAAAGTACACTCTTTGTTATGTCGGGTACACGCTTAAATTCAGGGAATTAATAAGCCAGCAAAAAACATCTCTGGACATACTTTGAGGATAAGGGTGCTTTGAGGATAAGCCTGTATGTGAATGGGTTTAGTATGAGAAAGCAGTGTTCACTGCAGCGGGACAAACAAGTGTGATCAGAGGAGGGCATGGGAATGAAATGGAAAAAATAACATTTATTTGTAGCAGAAGAGAAGTTTATTGTTGAGTTGGTAGAAACCGAACAGAGGAAACACAGGGATAATTTCAGACGGCTTTTATCTCAGTTCTAAAAGAGCATGAGGTTAGTCAATAGGATTAACTGCTTTTACATAGATTTGTACATAAACATTGAGGCACGAGAGTTGGAGGGACATCAGCTGAGTGCCGTCCCTTTGCAACGATTACATTCGGGAACGTCTGGGGGGGGAATTAGGTGACGGTGACTATCGGCTTCGCCTCAGATGAACCTAGCTGTTGTCATCCTGCCATCAACAGGCTGGAAATTACTATCTCAAAGGCTTTGCAGAGTTTACAAGCAGTCAAACGGGACCAAACCCCCCCCCCCTTCTCCCACCCTGCCCTCCCCTGCCCTCCCTGCGCCGCAGCAGGCAGCATCCAGCTATGTGCACAGCGCGAACTGGAGGTTCGCAAAGTGGTCCAGGCACTGCTGGTGGAGGCACTCTGATGGATCGAGTGTGTTTGGGGGTTGGGGTTTTTGTGTTAGTTTTCAGCTCTAACTCACTGTATAGTTAGAAACCTCAGGTTGGAGTTGCTCCTCACGCACAGGGCTGGAAGATGCTGGTGTAAAACGTGTCTAAATCAAATTAGATTCAATCCCCCAGTTTTGATACAAATGCGCCCGAGTCTGTACTTTATTAACGTATTGATTTACTTATTGGCGTATTGGGAACCTCTTGTTAATGTTTTAATTTAGAGAAGTCATTGCTTATACTATTAGCGTGATGTAACGTACCTGTGGGGCTGCAGGCTACCTCTGACCAGCCCTGGTCACTGTGCTCCGTTATATAAGATGCATAGGCTCGGGCACCTATAAATATTAGCGCGCAGCTGTCACAAAGGGATTGTGAGCGAGCCGCTCGGGACCTCGAAAACATAATAGCTTGGCACCCAGAAATATACAACTTTGGTAACGTGTTACAAGGTTACGTATTGGGGGAGACGGTAGGAAGGTGGCGACCGCTTTTAATCTTTGTCTCTTTTTTAAAAATTGTTTTTCCTCCTTTGTACTTCTGGTATACGTCGGATCTTTACAATTTTTATCACATTAGGATGTGACATTCCTGGCCTTGACAGTGCTTTTGTTTGGATATTTATAGCAGCTTCTGGTCATTGTTGAGCAAAGGAGATTGCCCTGCCCTCTGGCCCTTTCTTAAGCAGATTTTGGGCAGAAGCTCCTCTCATGTGGCACTAATTGCAATGATTGGTGGAGGGGGTGTTGCGAGCGCACTCCGGCTGACTCGGGCTTATCTGCCAGGGGCTAAGCCAGGGGAGGAAGGAAGGAAAAACGGGGAGAAGGGAGGAAAAGGGTGAAAGAGGAAAAAAAAAAAAAAAGAAAAAGAAAGGAAAAAAAAAAGGGGGGGGGGGGGCAAAAGAAAAAGCCCAGCTTTGCTGCTTCGCTCCGGTAGGGCTGAGGGCTCCCGGCCATCTGTCCGCGCTCGGGCGGCGGGGAGGGAGCGGGCTGGCCGCAGCCCCGCGGGAGGGCGGCGCGGAGGGAGCTGCGCACCCCCCCACGG
>RSEF01000002.1:96093964-96136071 GCA_003993805.1 Himantopus leucocephalus
GGGGGGGGGGGGGGGGGGGGGACCGACTAGAAAGGCAGAGGGTAAGGAGTTTCTGGCAAGTACTGGAAACCAGCAGCACTCTCAAAAGCAACAGAACCGGAATGTTGTCCCGTATTTTTGGGGGTATCAGCGTTGGAAGTTGCTGCTTTTTCTTTAGCTGGTAACGTTTCTGGAGGCTTTTTTGTTTGGGTTTTGAAGTTGCTAATGTAAACAGCCTAAGTAAACGATCGTATGGTAGTTTCTGTGCGTTGTGCGATGAGGGAAGAGTGAACTTCAAAGTGTTTCTTAAAGAAAAGTTTGCAAATATATGGTAGCTTTATGATAACAGTAATAAGAGAGGACTCAACTCTCTTTTTTATTATTATTATTAAATATTATTATAATCTTTAAAAATGCAAGAAGTTTTGTTGCCGTGCGCCAAAAACTATGCTTTAGTCTCTTTGATATGTCTGCTAGAATGTCCTATTACACTGGGTATGGTTATGTTTAGTGTACAACTTCTAACTGAGTGTTTATCAGAAACACAAATAGTACATATTACCTAATATTTTAACAGCTCTTGTGGAGCTTATAGACAGCAAAATGCTGTCAGAGCTGGAAATTGCTGTGCATATCTATCTTCAAATTTTTTTTTTAAAAAAAAAAAAAGCTGTTAGAAGTGTGCGTACTGCCTAGTCTAGCTGTAGATCTCATTTGTTTCTTTTATATATGGTTTTAGAAGTAAACAATAGTAAAAAATGGAGTTAGGCAGCTGGTAATCCATTTCTCCACTACTTATCCCTACAAAGATTCCTGGTGCAAAGTTCATGAACTATCACTGAGGATGGTTCAAAATGGAATCCAGGAATCGGCCTTACTAAAATCAGGCAAGAGTTTATAAAAAGTAAAATAAACTGAAAAGCTGAGGCTTGCCTACTCATAAACCTCTTAATGAATACATTATCTATCTAGTATTCTACTCATTGTGTTCAAGAAAAGGAAAAACTTGATCGATCATGTGGTTATAACTCCATACCTTCTTAATCCATAATCAGGTGAACAAAAATATTTTTACTTTCCTTACAATCTGAAAGAGCTGTTTTCTTCCAAAAGACCTTGTCCACCCTTTCCTTATCACGTCTGTGTCCATGCTCCAAAAATAAATCCTCAAGAACATAACTGTTTGTTTTACTGGTTCTGTTCCTTATCACTCTTGGTCTCCAATTTATGCTGGTTTGAATATTTGTGTAATATTGAAGTCGGTTGCCATTACCTCCTTCAAGGGCCATATTTAAAAACATCTGTAGAGTGTGTGCAGTATGATAAAGCATCGCAACATGGATATATTCATTTTGTTCTTACATGGCTCAATATATTTTTTGCGTTACTTCAGAGAAGCTAGAAACATGATAAACGGTCCATTAGTGGTATTGGTAAGAAATGCATTAACGCAAGCGTGCAGTCAGTAAGAAAGCACTTTTATTTGAAAGCCTTCTCATAACGGACATTGTACTAATAATCTTAATGTGTAACCTGTGCTGCATATCTTCAATGTTAGATTAGATTTGCTTTTAGGTACTTTGTCAATATAATTTTTATTCGGGATAACTGAATTTCTACCAGATGTCCAGGCTCCTTGTTTCTTTTCAGCCTTTGCAGCCTCCGAATGCTGCAGGAATTTGCTGGGCGAAGGACTGGGTGTGCATGGGGTGGGCGTTTCAGGATGCAGCCCTTCTGCTCAGAAACTGGCCTCGGTATTGTTAAGGCATTGAGGTCTGATACTAACGTAAAGCAAAATGTGTTATTAAAAATATAAGTCAAATCCAAAGACTGCTGTGTTGGTTGGGTACCCCAAGAGCAAGCTGGAATAGCCTCCTCCAGCAGATTACTGAAAATGTGGTGAGCGACTCTTGAAAGCTGTGAGGGGAGTGCTCGGTTGTCTGCGTGTGAAGCTGTTTGCCACAGAGCCATCGCAAGGCAAAGAGGCTGTCCTAGCCGAAGGGTGGTGGTTCGCACCCCTTGTGGCGCTCTGCGCTGGGGAAAGCGGGACAAGACCCAGAGGGGCAGAGGATNTGCTGGGGAAAGTGGGACGAGACCCAGAGGGGCAGAGAATGAGCCATCCCTCCTGCTCGGGATGGCCGGGGCTGATCACGCTGGGCAGGGACAACTGCAAAGAGACCCTGCAATAGGGAAAGGGTGTATCGCCGCGGCAGAAGGTGGTGGAGAAGCTTGCAAAGCTACTGGGGGATGTGGCTGCAGCTACGGGTGTGCATGGCAGAAGTGTGAAAGAGGTATTTGCAGGAGGGAAACGTTTCAGAGTGGCAGATGTTGCGGCAAAACACACGGTGGTGATGGTTTGAGGTGGGCAGAGAGGTTGGAGGTCTGATGGAGCAAGGATTAAAGGCAGGCTGGTGGCCCCAGGAGCAGTCGGGAGTGTCAAAGGCCTTGAATGCTACCATAGGGAGACTTTGCAGCTGGATGGGTAACCCAGTTTGGGTGTTTTGGGAATAAAGAGTCATAAGCTGGGAAGTGACCATCGGCATTCCCACTCGTCATCCCGGACTGAGAAGGAAGTCTTGGGCAGCTGAGACGCAGTGAGATTAGCTACAGCAATTATAACTGGGGCGCAGCGGGAGAGCTGGCAGCCAGGAGGAAGGGGAATGGAGAATAATATTTGGCCTTTTCTGTTGCGTACACAAAATATATTACAGTTCAAAGCAAAACATAAGGGTAGGAACTCAAAATGAATCTGTAACATGGAAACTGTTTGCTCTCGCTGTTAGTCTTTCCCAAAGATTGTCAGTTAGTGGGGTCTCCATCTTCTGATGTTTATAACAATGTCACGACTGGAGATTGTAGAATGCACAGAAATTTATTTTCATAGAATTTGCAAGATCATTTTTCTTTAAAAGAAACATTGTTGCACTTTTAATAACAGATGCACTTTGTTGCATTCATTTGCTAAGCAACAGACTCGCTGTGTTGGCTGTGAAGCCCAAAAGCCGGGGAGGCTTTGACACACGAAGTAGAGCTTACGTAAAGTTCACGAGCAGCAGCAGAAAAAGCGAGGGATGAATTCTCTGGGTTTTGTTCCCTACCTTAAAATATTCTAAAGTTGGGTATTTTTCTCTGCTGGCTGCCATCAGCAATAGGAGTATCAACAGGAGAAAAATGGGTCGCTTGGGTTTTAGCATTAAGCAGCAAATCCAGGGCCAATAGGATTTAGCTGGGATGTTAAGGTTTATTCAGTGCATTTAGTTAATGAAGTTGGGGGGGTGGCGGGGAGGAAGTCAGTGTCTGGGGTTGGGGGAGGGGATGAAATGGCCTCCTGCCACCGGGTGCATCCTGCGGTGACTCCTCCTGATTGATAGATGCTCCACAAGACAAAAAAGAGCTGAGTGAACTAGGTTTTAATTAAAAAATAGCAGCTTGATGCCAGCTCTTTTGGATTAAAATCAAGCAGAAAATCTTTGTAATAGATACCCACCTAGTCTTAAGGGGGTATGTTTTTATGGAGTGTAGGGTCCATCAGTTAGGGGGAGGGAAGAGGGAGATGATAATACGTCCAAGTGCCTATGAAGTTGTTATAAAGCCATGAAAATATTCAGCAAGTGCAGTCGTATGTTAGCATTCATCAATCGGGCACAGAAATTAAGCTCAGGTCAACAAACTCCCGTTTCAGCAGTATGCCAAGATTTCTAGCAGACGGCCCCACCGTCCCTGACGCACACGGGTGGCCCTTCACTGTGCTCACCCGTAGTCTGAAGCCTTTGTGTCTCCTGCCAAAGGCTGTCATCTTGTGTACACACACGCTGTTCAGCATCTTGACTTGCTTTCCGAGCCCTGAAAGCCTTTAGTACAGAGACACAAAAAACAATTAGTATAGAAAGCCATTGTTATTTAAAATAAATAAATAAAATAGAAGGTGATTATCTATACTTAAAAAAAAAAATGCAAACCAACATGAATGGATCTTTTTTCCCAAGAGGGTTAACTTATTCATTTTTGTTATTGTTTGGTTGGTTTTGTGGTTTTGTTTTTTTTTTTTTTNTCTGTTCCTCTACATGCCAGCCTCCCACTCAGATAAGACCTTGTTTTTCCCAAAGCTGTAATGGTCATTTAGAGTCTGACGAACTTTCTTATTCCGCCCGCCCCCTCAGAGGTCCGTGCTTGACGTCGTAGGTAGACGCTGGTGGGAGTCATTGAGCAGCGATTAAGACTGTCAAGACTCAGCCCAGTGACCTCAACAGATTTTCCTTCTGAGAAGGTTGTGGGCATCGGTGGCAGGATTTTACGGCAACAGTATGGAATAAATAAGCAGCAAACTTGTAAAATGAGTAAAAAGAACGTGGTTTAGTTGTGTTTTTTGGCAGTGTTAAGTTGATGGTTGGACTCGATGATCTTAAAGGTCCCTTCCAACCTAGAGGATTCTATGATTCTACCTGTTGTTCTCAATGGCTTGATACAAGTGCGTGAGGAGGGCCCTGCAGCATTTCTTAGTAGGATTTATTGCAGTGACACCTGAAAACTTCTGCAAAACGATTCAGAGAAAAACTTGAATGTGTATTTTTTTTTGTTTTGTTTGTTTTTTGACCTCACAAACAGTTTAAGACACTTTCAAATAATTAAAAAAAAAAAGAAATGAAAATATTTAGAAAAACACTGTTTGCACTTCTCTGCATTGTTCTGTACTGCTTTATTTCTGTTAGATTCACAGTACATTTACTGAAAACTTTTGGCTATACTTATAGACTGGTTTAGGGACATGCCTGTAATAAGAGACAAAGACTAATTTCACTAAAATAAAAAAAAGAAAAATAAAACACCACCACCACCAAACAAAAGCACTTGACTGTGATGCTTAATGGGAGGCTTTATGAATGTTCAGCCAAGTTTTAGAAACTGGGGGTGGCTGTGTCGGCACCGCAGTCCCAGGCACGCAGCAAGAGCCTGGGCAGCTGCATACGGGGCAAGCAGAGCTCTAGAAAAAGACTCCTTGTCGTCTTTTAAATACAAATATGTATGTATTTGTTGGTACGCAAATACAGATAAGATACTAACAGTAATCCGAGGATTTCATAAAATGAAAACTGAACAGTGTGGTTGTCCCGGTGGCAATAAGGGAAGCGCAATACCATCCCAGATGCAGAGCACTCTACAGAAAAGCAAAGAGAGGGTGTATGTCTTCCGAAAAAATAATACTTTTGGATGTAGGTATATGGCAATTAAGTGCTTGGTGCAACGTCCACACCATCTAATCCTTCATTTGTGGTGGCCTATTACCTTTACCCCTATTGACTTGTATTTTTTCTCATCAACGGGCAGTAAAGCACCTATTCAGCATTTGCGCCTGATTTAAACTAATAGAAGGATAGAATCTGAGCTTTGAAGACCATAAAATGACTTTTCTGTGATTTCATTCAATTAACAAAACTGTGTGCGTACCTCGAGGATCTCATTAGCATGATTGTGGCTGCATGCCAGCGTCTAGCCAGAAGAGCTAATGGAAATTTTGCTGGCTGTTTTGTAACATTAAACATTCTATAGAACAACAGCAGAGACTTTAAATGAAAAGGCTGTAAAAACATTGGGGGCAGAGGCAACCTTTGTAAATGCTATAAATCCACTCAATAATTACTATATAGTACTGCATTAAATACTGAAAGTCCCTGAGCTGCCTGGATCTGGTGGAGATTTGCTTACGTATGATCAAAGTGATTAAAAAGGCTGTTTGCCTTTTTTATTAATGTATGTTATACCTATGAGAGTAAATTAAGATAAAATGTTTTGCTTCTGGAAATAGGAAAATATACAAGATGTTCTGATGTGCAAGTTCAGAGTTTTCATTCACAGTGATGAGAATCAGGTTTGGAGTCTCAACTCCTTTCAATTCAGAGATGTTTAAATCGCTGGGTTTTGATCGAGTAGACTGGAACATCAGAAGTTACACTGTTAGATTTCTCTGGGAAGAGCAAGGGCTCTAAGCAGACACTGAGAGAGATATACTTCATTTCCCTCTCCCTCCTTCCCCCATCGGCATTCACACTGTACAAATAGAGATGCCCGGCAGGTAACGGAAAGACTGTCGCTGTTAATTAAGTACTGTGGGCATCCCACGATGCTTACTGTGGGCTGGCGTGGGGCAGGGGAGGCTGAATAAAAATCACAAGGTCTCTTAAACCTTGCTTGTGACAATGTCTAATGCCCCTGCAGTGTTTGTAGTGTCAAATAAGATACTCTGAACCTGACCCTGTGTTTTAAAATACTGCTGAAATTTTGAAGGCTTCTGTTGTTTGTGCAGAAACAACACATCTCTGACAAAAGCCTCCAACATGAGCCATGGTGGTGGGGCCTCCTGAAGCTGTGCTTTCCCGTGACTACCTACAGCAGCTCCCCAAACAGCCTGCAATGCTGACAGAAATGCATCTGCACTTGGGGGTGTCTGTTGTGACTTTCACATGCTGAACGTGACTCTCTCCCACACTTCTAACCAGCATTGCTGTTGGCCTCCTGTTTGCTTACAGGAACCGTAATTGCCTATACATCTCTGGGAGCTTCAGTGCCAATTAATCTGTTGGCATATCCTATTGTAACTCAATATGTGCCATCATAGTATTCAACCTCTCATTGGTAGCTAATGAGTGTTTGCGAGTAATTTCACCCATATCTTAAAAAGCACGCTTTAAGAAGACACTGATCTTCAGCTGTGGCATGGTAGCTGCAGGGATACCTGTTCCTGGTACTGGCCGTGGAGCAGAATGCATTAGCTTAAACACTAGAAATGCAAATAATTTCCTTTTGCACCTAATGAGTGTGTCATGACTGAATGCAATGGTAGCTCACCTGTTTTGTGTTGCCCCTGCGTAGGATTGCATCCATGACCAGTTACTGAGTGTCAGCTGATGAGTGATAGATGAGTGGTACTTTATAGCCAGTGGGTGATATGATCTCCTTGCTGTTGTGTGAACATCCTTTTATGTGGTTGGATGCTGCTTTTTGATTTCTCGGAAACATCCTTCCTGCTGTCTTGATTTTCAGTTTCAATGAAAAGACATAAAGGGTTATCAAACATTGGAACAGGCTGCCCAGGGAAGTGGTTGAATCACCATCCCTGGAGGTATTTAAAAGACAGGTAGACGTGGTGCTGAGGGACATGGTTTAGTGGTGGTTTTGGCAGTGTTAGGTTAATGGTTGGACTCAATGATCTTAAAGGTCCCTTCCAACCTAGACGATCCTATGATATAGGGCAGAGTTATGGCCATTTAGGCAACCTATCTTGATATTCCCATATTTTCTGATACTAGTTTTCTTCTGACAAAGGTAGCCTTAACTTTTGAATTTTCTAAACTCTTAGAGGGTTTTGGTTTACTGAGCAAAAGTATCAACACCACTTGTGGTGGATTATATGTATGTGTGTGTATATATATGCCAGTTTTGTTGGTAGCCACTTCTTGACCTCAGACTTGCTGGGAGGAGATTGCTGACATACGATTTGGACCCTGGGCTTTGCCTTGTCATCCAAGCATTTCATTTTTGGGTAATCTGCTTGCTGGGACCTATTCACTTCTAATCCTTTTCATTGAAAGGAAATCAGTCTCACAGCACTGTGACCTTTTCTTGCCTGTTGTACCTCCAGTTAAGAAACAACCCTGATCTTACCTTGAGTGGGTGTGTGAAGTTACTGTGGAGTTGGCAATAAAATGCAAGCGAGGCTTTACAAAAAAAGCATCCAGAAACTATCCTTTTTACTGTGCTTTTATTACATTGGATTGTGCATAGATGGATGGGCTTTTAGTTGGCTCAGGGAGTGAAGGGCCCACCAATATATATCTAAACCTTTCGAAAGCAACTTGAATTCCCTTAGGAGCAATGCATTAAAGTGCCTATGAAAATGGAGTTTTCTTTTACCTTGTGACCTTTCTGCTTTCCCATCACTAGGCAGGAAAGACCCAGTCCCCAGTGAATATTATTATTAGTCAATAACGTTAAAAGCAGCACATCATATATATATATAGGGAGATAAATAATAAAGAAAATAGCCAGAACTAGGGTTGCCTACGGCTACTAATAAAATGTCACCTTCATTTTAGCTCTGTATGCCTCTGAGATCATACTTAACAATACGTCAAAATCTGATGCTCTCAATGAGAATGTGGCTGAGTTGACAGATAAAGAAATGTATTTCTAAATAATATCCTTAAAATATACTGGACAAGCATAAAAGATTGCAGATGCACCTGAAATGTGTTTCATTTCTAGTTCCTAGGCTGCTAACGCAATTCAGATTTTTCAGATACATGTAACTTTATATAGGGGGATTACCTTACGCGGAGCTTAGTAGATTTAAAAAATCCTTTCTTCGATGTGTTGATTTCCAATATATATTAATTCTTGCTCACTTGGAACACTTAACTGGGAACTTTACTTAACTACAACTTTAAACCATGGCTGGCAACCTTCTAAAGAAAATTGTCATGTTTATACAACATTAAATTTCTTGCATGGTTTTGTTTATAGAATCTAAGCAAATCAAGTAATATTTGTGCACACATTTGCCCAAGTTTAAAAGGAAATTAATTTGCGCTGTTATCTCTGCTTTCTGAGAAAATTCTGAGAAACGAGTTTGCTGCTGGGAATGGTCACAGAAACATCTCAGCTGAAGTAGTTCTGCATAGGTGCTCTTATTTTCTTGATAGCAATTGCAATTTTTTGGGGGGTAGGGATATCCACAGAATAAAACCACTGTGGACCTGCAAACATGTCTAAAGCTGAGGGCCCAGTCATCTTCAAAGATTACATCCTTACAGATTCAGACTACTGATGACTTTGGCTCAGCACGTCTTCTGCTGCAAGCCTTATTTCAAGAGATTATTAGTCAAAATTTGAAAACTATACAGACGTCTCTTGCAGAAAGCCGATGATCTGTCTAATGATCCTCAATACTCTGGGGAAAGCCAGAGAAAATGGTGTGCACTTGCATGCTTTTTGTTGAGAACCATTTATTAGGGTAGACGTCAAATGGGTCGGCTGTAGTAATAAACAAAAATGGGTTTACAGCTCATGTTGCGAGACTGGCTTTTGTGTCTGCAGCTTTGAATAACTGCTTGTGTAACAGTCTGTCTTGCTTTCACACTTCTTGTTCATGAAAAGGACTTATTGAACTGTATTTGTTCAAATAAATCTCTTAATTTATGATGTGTAATCAACAAGTTGTGGAGTTCACCTGTATTAATTTTGACCTAATAATGTTGTTCAATTACTGTTTAGGCAAAGTCAGTCGTTTTGTGTAAGCACTGAGTGCCTAATTTATGTACCTATAAGTAGCTTGTATATACACATAGTGACTTTGTGACAAAAATGGTATTGGAGGAGATTCTGAGCCATAAATATCTTCTTCTGTTTCTCTTTTTTTGGCAATCTGAAGAGCCATCAATCTGTATTCTTAGCCAATGATGACCTCAGATTTGTAACTGTAGCCATATTTTAATACCATTTACCAGGTCATTTTTTGGAAGTTGAAACAACTGTTTCTCTGTATTCCATGCGTTTGCTGCCTTAATTCTTTGGGATAGACTGTGGAAGTTGTCCTGAACTTTGACATGTGTGCAGAAGACCAAATGTGATAAAATGCTGAGCTGGAGGTAGCCCTGTCCTGTTGTAACATCCAAGGAAGGTGTTGAGCAGGATGAGATGTCCACAGAACCCCTGACAGAATTTGTCCTCCATTATTCTGTCAAAGCAGCAGGATGAGAACAGGTTTCTGTCTAATCCCCGAGAGCTCTTGGGATCCTCTATGCTCTTGCATCCCAGGAACATCCATCTTTGTGATGACACAAAGATGTTACCAGCCACTTGTGTTGACTTGGGCTGCAAGGTGACACCTCACTGTGAAAGTGATGTGTGATACTGCTGCAGTTCATATCTGAATAAGATAACGAGCTTTTTCCCAAGTAACCAGTGATAGGATGAGAGGAAATGGCTTCAAGTTGCATCGGGGAAGTTTAGATTGGATGTTAGAAAAAATATCTTCTCTGAAAGGGTTATCAAGCATTGGAACAGGCTGCCCAGGGAAGTGGTTGAGTTTCCATGCCTGGAGGTACTTAAAAGACATGTAGATGTGGCACTTAGGGACACATTTTAGTGGTACGCTTGGTAGCGTTAGGTTGGTTGGACTTGATGATTTTAAGGGTCTTTTCCAACCTAAATGTTTCTATGATCCTAAGCTCTATGGAAACTTTGTTTTCACAGGCTCTGTGATCTTCCCCCATCCGTTTCTCCTGACTTTCCCTCCCCTCTTCAGAAGGTCCTCTGAGCTTTAAGCCTGGACTGCACCTTCTGTTGGGGTGAAAGAAGAAAGAAATGAGTTTGCAAAGATACCTTCTTTCAGTCATGGGACCAGTGAAAAGGGAGAGAGTGAGTGGTATGTCCATGAGATGAGAAAGGGAGAGTGAAAGTCTTTGCGATATGTTTGGGTAGAAAATGCTTACCTTGTTATGTGGATTTTTTTTCCACATTCCTAAGAGGAGATATTATGTTTAACAACATGGGAAAGGTCTAGTGATTAGTACAGGAACGCTACACTATAACGCCTATTGTGTCCCCCACCACTTCACTTGAGCAGGAATATGGACTTTCCATATCTTATGCATTTTCATTTCAACCACTTGGAACGTTCAGCAGTGCAATACCTAAAGGATCATATTCCAGGCAGGCATTTTTTTTCCCCCTTCAAAACTGTCTCAGTCCCAGTACTTCTGATGCCAGCTGAAATGGGAATAAATGCTACAAGAAGGTGCTGTGGTGGCACGTAAGCAGACAGCCTTGGATGGCATCCAGCGCATCTGAAAGCTCTGTGTGAAGTTGTGCGTGTCGGCATGTCTGCCTTAGCAAGGGACTCTTAATGGGATGGAACAAGTAGGCTTTGGTTGGTTGTTGACTGATCCTCCCTAGTAAACACTGGTGTATTATCTAGTGTACTGTAACAGTACTGTAGACACAAGTGTGTGATCTAAAAATAATAATAAAAAAAATAATTAAACAAAAAATCTGTGTTGCAGCAAGGGGAAATCTGTAGCCCTAGTTACACTTTCAACTACTGCAATGTTTCTCTTCTGAGCTGATTATGATCATGCATCTTGGGTGTGTTTTTAGAAAAATGCCATTGTACAAATGTTTGTCAGCAAATGGACTGCAGTTGATTACCTTTCTTGAACCTGTGACATTCCATAGCAGAAAAAAATGTCTCAAATGTCCATGTTTACGGGGCAAAGGGATGTATTCTTGTTCTCTAAAGCTCTTGTTGAGCTTTCATGACAATTGGCAATCAAATAACAGAATCTTCCCAAGATTTGTGCGGCAATGCTATTAAATATAAAAAAAATCTTCCTTGCCTCTTTCTAAAGCCATTATAAATCAGTGGGGTTATCAGATGCACACTTAACAGTATCACAAGTGTGCGATCCAAGGTAAAATGCTGCTGTTTCAAAAAATTTAGTGGGCAGAGTTATATCTGGTTATGAGCATGGTACATCTGATGCAAGGGCAAAGTGTTCCCCAAAGCAGCTCTGAATTGCCCACCTCAGAAGCCAGTCGTTCTCCCCTAAATATTGGGAAAGCCTTACTGGGCTGAAGTTAACCTCTGAACATACGTCCACTTGGATATATCGGTATTTGGCCGCCTGCAGTGCGAACTAGTGCATCACCACAGTCCTTCTGCAGATCTTTTACAACTACCATTCACGTGGGCTCCTTGTGTAGTGACAGCGATGAAGCCACAGCAGCACAAAACTGGGGGAGAGCCTGAGCTTTTACTGGCATCCGAAATGTGGGTTTGCAGGTTGTGCTTATGTCTGCGGGGTGTCCAGGGAAATAATTGCTCTCAGGTTTGCTCAGTCCATGCTGCCGTACAGCAGCGTGAGGGGTACGGCAGCAGCCTTCTGGATCTCATATAAATCTTAAGGTCAGCTTCTTGGCCTCTTTTGTAGACTCCTGCTGCTCTCTTGAATATATTTGCAAAGTCAAATTGCACTTTTTTTCAATCTTTGAGGTAAATCTCTACTTATTCCAGTTTATTTTCTATAGGCAGGTATTGCTTATGTTGACATTATTTGAAAATCTGCAAGTTGGCTTAATTGAGAGCAAGTCTTCTCTTGCTGTTTGAGACACATTCTGGGCACTCGCTGTATGTTCATCTTTAACTGTTATGATGGGTTATTTGCCATATTAATGCCATTTTTCCTGTCTGTGGTTAGTATTAACAACCTGTCTCCCATAAGTTGCAGGGGAAAATAAAAATACTTCTTTTGGACAACCTGTCTTCTAACTTTAAAACTATACTCAACGTTGATGTCTCTTTGAATTCATCTCTGCTATTGGGTACCCAGACAGCAAAACAAACCGCAGTCCATTCTGTTGGCAGATGACCATAGGGTTGGACTGTGTCCTGCTAGGCACAAGGCTCACCTGTTCTGGTTGGAATGGCCATGTGTGTGAAATGGCTCCACCTTGATTAAAATGCGGTCCCATGCATACTGCTGTGGGGTGTTAGGTTTTGCCAGTGTTTGGCCTACATTCTTCTGTTCGTTTTTTTTTCCTTCTTTAGTGAAAGGAAATTGCTTTTCATCTTATCCTCTACCAGGACTCTAAATAATTCTCTTCTTTCATCTATATTGTTACCTGTGAGTTATTTATAGTCTATGATCATATTTTGCTCAATCCTCTTTTCTGGATTATAAAACTTTAGCTTCCTTAGTCTGTTTTCATATTCAGTATCTTATCCTCCAATTCCTGTATCATTTAAGTTAGCCTTCTTCATGCATGCCTCGTTATTTTATATCTCTTTTTGCAATCCGTTGAGATAAGAGCTGCATGAGATATTATTCCATTTGTGGTCACGTCATGGCTTTGTACTGTGGAATTATTACCTCCTTGGATTTATAGGAGATACATACACGTCGAAGACCAGCAGTTGCTTCTCCTGCAAACAGATCAAACTTGCAATACAATCTTTGGTCTCCAATCAAATATTGACCCTACTTTCAGATGGCATGACGCTCAATGCTTCTGTTTTAAGGAGGCCTCTACGTTTTTACAGACTTGGCTGGTTTTGTTCTCCACTCCAGCTTCACCCCTCCTGTACATCAAACCTCTGAACTGTGTTTTATTTATCTATCTTGAATTCAAGGTGTTTTCAGTTTCAGTGTGATCCAACAATGAATTACATTTATAAATCAAATTAATAGAGCCCCATGATATTTCTATGCAATGACATCTGTAGTAACTTTTCTAATAAAAATTCTTTATTTTAACTTTCTGTAATTTTCTTGTAATGTGCATTTTCCAAGCCAGTAGTCTTTTTCTGCCAAATTTATCCAATGTGTCTAATTCTTTCTCTGCTGCTGTTTCTCCTCCCTTGAGTAACATTTAGCACCTTTTGCTTCTTTCCAGAGTTGCTTATCTGTGTGAAATAGCTTACACTAGTGGCATCTTGTATTGTTGTTGCCTGAGTGAATGCTAGAGTTTCAGAATTAGTAAGAAAACAGTTTGTTCCTTGATTATCAAATTCTTCTTCTAGTCATCCAGATGTAAAGACTTACTGCCAATTGTATCACCGTTAGAGGTTTCTTACTCTTCCCATCCATTTTTATCCTTGGCATTAGTGGCCACATTTCTTATTTGCTTCCATACTGGCCTATGCCAGAGGTTAATTTGTTTCATTATTGTCAGTTGGAAAAAAAAATTTAAGTGTTGCTGTAATATTGTATGAAATATTTTGATGCATGGTTCTGGATGATGCTTAACCATAATTCAAGTGAAAGTTGAATCAGGTGTGCTGTCTTTAAAATGTGCCTGCTTCCTCCTGTGATGGAGGTCCTTGTCAGTTGTTGGCAAATCCATTCTGAATGCTAGGTTATACTGGTTATTTAAAAAAAAAAAAAAGTTTTAAATGCATTAAGTGCTTTAAGATTAGTGCCAGAATGAGTGTCATTAAGTAGTCTAATGAACCAAGCGTGTTCCCTTTTGAAGTTAGCAGTCACTGAGATGTGGGAGAGCAGTATTAGTCCTGAAAAGTTGAAATGCAGTCCTACTGTCCCAAGAGAAGCCCAAGGAAAGGGGACTTGCTGCAAAAATTGAACTGGAATTAGAAAATAACAGGATTTAGTGAGAAAACTTAAACCATTTGAAGGCATCTTTCTAGCCCTGGAGCTGGAATCTTGTCTCATACCTCATTGCCACCGAATCTGCAGAGACATGGCTTTGATTACCATCTCCTCGGTAAATGACTGGTTCCTTCCTAATGTCCGTCTCAGGCTATTAGATGTGGAGTTCATCTTGCCATATTGTGCTGGGAGCAGAGGAGTTCAGGATGGTTATTCCTGGCTTGCCCCATCCTCAGAGCAGGTCTCTTGAATGCCCGTGATATTACTGTTAGCTGAAGGCTGGTGAGGGGCAACTGGGGGACTGTTCCGTGACTGCCTGAGTTTAGGATATTGGAGGGGTGGGTTGGTTATTTATTTAACTTACTTGGCATCATTTAAGGTTAGTAGCCTGTTCAGGGAGTTTGTGTTGTAGCGCATAAATAGCAAAAGAAAAATGTGTGATAAAAGACAGGTATGTACAGATAACAGGTTCTCAAGATTAAAAGAAACCATTTGGTTCCTACTTACACAGCTGAAGCGTTCTGTATTGTTTTGTTTCCGAAACAAATGATGCTGCCGTGTTACTCTGGTCGGCTACAAAAGCTCGGGAGCGCCCTTGCAGCCGGACAGAACTGTCTGGCATCTGGCGACAAGGCCAGAGAACGGAAAGATGGCGTGAGTGGGCTCCACACCACAAGTGTGTGTCTTTCCCCATGGTATTTATAGGCTCTTACAGCACTGTTGGTAGGCAAGGCAGAGGCAGGGAGCATGTGGTCATGCTGCTCATGGTTGCATTCTCAGCAAGAGAGGAGAGATGCGTTTTTGGTTTTTTTGCTGGCTGGGTTGGTTCGGTTGGGGGTTTTGTTTTTTGTTTTGGTTTTTTTTGTTGTTGTTGGTGTTTTGGGTGGGTTTTATGGTTGTTTTTCTTTTAATCTAAGCCACCCAGGTTGATTAGTCTGTGGAGTGCAGACAGCTGGCCTGCACAGTCAAGCTGCTGTCTGAGTGTCTGTGTACCTTCTGGGAGAGCAGAAATGGCTGTTAAACAGCTTCATCTTGCAGATATTGGAAATGCAACTACAGCCACTCTTGAGCCAGCATTCAGGGGAGTGTGTGTGTTTGGGGGGGATCCCTTTGCAAATGAACCAGATCATCAAGGTCTGAGCAGTAGCCTGTACTAAGTTTGCTTGCATTGTAATGAATTATCCTCGCAAGGTTAAACAGGAAAATGGACTCCTATTCGTACAGTTTCCTGGTGTCTGGAGGGGAAAAAAATGTCTACAGCCATTAGAAGAACCAGACGTGAGGTGGTCATAAAACATGAGTCACTGCTGGGTGTAATGCTCCCCTTCCCATTCCCCCAGCTGAGGCCACGCCTCCTGTGGCACGCATCTCAGGCCAAGCTGGGACCCAGCTACTTTTGGCACATGAGGTCACCAAACATTGCTGAAGCTGGGTTGGGAGTCAGGTGGATGCCCTGACATTGCATTGATCCATCTCGACAGAGAATCAGAGGTGGGAAAGGAGAATTTTGTGGACAGTTAAGACATCAGAAGTTGATGCCACAACACCACTACAGGCTTACCAATATTCTCTCCTAACTGCTTTTTGTGCCTTGGTAGTCCTCGCACCTTAACTGCTTTGTTCTTTGGCTTGCAATCAACATGACCACCACAGTGCTTGTCTTAAGGTCTGTCTTTAAATTGGGATGGCACAGAGGATGCTTACAGAGGCAAGAACTGTTCTGCTATCCCTTCAGCTCCCTCTCTCCCCACCCCCCCTTTTTTTTTTCCTTATTTGCCAAAGAAAATGCGGCACACAAATCGGAGTAGCAATCACTTCATCCACTCTTGACATGCGCCCACATTTAGACATCAGGTCAGGAACGTTAAGTTGCAAAGTGCTGTTAAACAATAACGATTTAAGACCAATGGAAAGTGTATTAGTTGATAATGCTGAAAGGGCCTACGTAGGATATGACAATACAAAGTAGGGTTAGGTCACTTGGGTTAACTCTCAGTTTCTACTCTGTGCTCACTGATCAATAGTTATCAATAGCAAGGAAGCCCTTTCTAGTGTGACCTGAGCTATTTTACTCTGTTTGGCAGTATTCTCTGCAAAGACAAGCTTGTATACTTGAAATTCACTTTAATTTTTCACATCTTATGAGCCAAAGCTAATAAATTTCAGTGCAATTTTCAACAGCATGGTTCTTTTATTTAGCGCTTTTTTTTTAGTAGTTTCAACATTACTTTCAATTTTCTGTAATTAAGCAGCCCAATTGCCGTTATGTGAAGTAGCAAAGATATTCAGTAAGCTTTCACAGCCACATAAAGGAAAGTCTTATGTCTTATTTCATCCACAAATCTGAAGGATTTTTCTCAAGTAGTCCATTATTCTTTGAAGCCATTCTGGACCACTGATTCCTAGCTCATCAAAATCAAGTTTTTACTGAAGTGGAGTGTTTTGCAGATTTATAGTAACACAAGTATGAACATTAGATCTATCAGGGTGTTGTGTGTCTCACTTTGGGGAAGAAAGTGGTGTACAAATATCCCTGTTCTGTCTCTTTTGTCCCACAATGAAGATTTCTGGTGTTAACTGATCTTTGTTTATATTTTGTGTACTTGNCTAGCTCATCAAAATCAAGTTTTTACTGAACTGGAGTGTTTTGCAGGTTTATAGTAACACAAGTATGAACATTAGATCTGTCAGGATGTTGTGTGTCTCACTTTGGGGGAAAAAAGTGGTGTACAAATATCCCTGTTCTGTCTTTTTTGTCCCACAATGACGATTTCTGGTGTTAACTGATCTTTGTTTATATTTTGTGTACTTGATCTGGATCCTTCTGAAAGCACAGTTGCTTCCAATTGCAAATCAGGGGTGTTGACTCAGCCTCAGTCATACAGAGACTAAAAGAAAACATTTTTTTCTTTTTTTTTTAATCAAGTGCAAGAGTAGATGCATGCAAATTTTCTGGTTGATGCGTTCATGAATTCCCCTTCTCCTTTTTTGATCCATCTTTGATCCTACCGAAGAATCTTTAATTTGAGCCAGATTTCTCTGGGAAATTGCCCCCTTGATGATGATGTTTGTCAGGAAAGGGATTTCTACAGTGTGTTAGGAAGGGAAAAGACTTAGTAACAGAGATAGGAAATAAATAACGTCAAGAACACTGTGCAAAAAAATTTACATTATTGTTGTCTACACCATATAAATTTGTAAGATTTTTTTCTGGTGATTCTATCAAGGTTTTGTCATGTTTTCTATCAAATTGCACAATCCCTACATATAAACTAGTCTGATAAGGATTTTAAAAATCCTTATTTCCTGTATAAATTTTGGAGAGGAGGGGATGCTGTTATTGGAAAGAGCCTGCATAATTATCTGGATTGGGTCTCAGCCAGTGCATGGCGACTGTATTGTTCTTTCCTCTCTGTAATACAGTGTATCACCACAAGCCATGATGTGCCATTGCGAAACAGGGGAGTTAGAGCTGAGGCTTAGTGCTCGAACCTTTAGTCAAAATTTGGAAAGGGACTGGGGAAAAGAAACTACACAGCCAGGAAAAACCCTGTTCAGATCAATATTTCTTTTAAACGCCTGCACTGAGAACACTCTCTAAAGAGCAGAAGGGATGCATGGCTTCAAAACCAACACGTGTACAAAACATAAATGGGAAAAAGTGCTCCAGGGGCTTCAATGATCAGTGGGCATAAAGATGCTTTTGTTTCCAGATTTGTGCCTGAGGGGATATCTGTCACATACAGGACTCGTCATATAGGGCACATAATGCTGGGCTGGGCCCTTTGGGTGAATCATATCTGTTGCTAAATGGATGGATGAAATACTCCCGAAGGAAATGTGGAGGTGACTATATATAGTGTAAACATCTATTGGAGCAAAGGACCCTCTCCTCACTCCAGTGGAACTAAGGGAAGGAAAGGATTCTACAGGCAACTATAAGAAAATTATCTTAAAAAACAAAACANCTACAGGCAACTATAAGAAAATTATTTTAAAAAACAAAACAAAACACAATACCAAACACAAAAAACTGCCCACACACACACAAAAAAAACCCAAACAAAAAAAAAACCCTTTTATAGGTTTTTCCCATGTCTGGTGATTCTAAAACCATGGCCTAGGAAAATATTAGGTTGAGGCTGATCCCAGAAATCCTGTATAATTGAAGGATGGTAAACTACAGAAAGAAGGATTACAATGTAATTTGTACTTGAACATATCTAGAATGAAGGGACCTGAAAATGTAAGCATCTGTGATGTCAGTTCAAGGAAGTCTTGACACACTACCCACGCTCTGTGGACTCTTCTCTCCCTTCCTTTTGGGGGAAGCTAGGATAGCAGTATTCTAAGCAAAACAGCTAAATTGCAATAAGGAGGTATCTTTTAAAAAATGTTTTTCAGCTTATGGTCTGTGAATCATACCTCAGAAACCCATGGCAGGTAAACACAAAAAGCAAGTACTTTGCCTTGGGCTTAATTTCTGCTATTCAAAGGTCTGCATCTCCACTGGAAAATATTTAGGGATCTGTGAATTGAAAACAGTTGAAAATCACTGACCTGAAAATACATTCCCTTGTTTTCAGAAAACCAGCAAGACTGAGTTAGCAGAACATTTCTCTATGGTGATGTTGATGCCTTCTCTCCCTACCCCCCATCCTACTAATGGATCTCGTGGTCTGTAGCTGGAGTATAGCCTTTCATTTCTTATGGTCAAAACCTTTTCTAATGAGATCTTTTTGCATTGAAAGATCAGCGTGGAGCTTTCCTAGGCTGCTTGTACAATTATCTGATGTACTGCAAATTTAAATGCAAATGAAAAGTTAGACTAATTTTTTAAAAAATCATGTTTTTCACTTTAATTTTAAATGATCGGTCTTGCCAAAGAGATCTCCCATTATAATGAAGATATCTTATCGTTCTGGATCAAGGCTTATTTCTATTTATGCCCCTCCCTCCAAAAAAAAAATGTATTACTGTAAATGAAACCGCGATGTGTCTACACTAGATATCATAATTATCTATGACAGTTCAGCCTGCCTTTGGAAAGCACGTACTACAGGCAGAGCGTTCATATGTGTTACAGACCTCTGACCTTAAGCAGATGTCATTATCTTAGTCATATGGGCAAGCCAGAAGGAAAGGTCAGAGCTCGTTCATATATACTTAAAATTATAGTTCTTTATTTTATGTATACATGTGGTATTTTTGTTTGGAGGTTTGTAGGAAGAGGCTATCCCTAAAAGGTGGTTAGGTTGAGGTTGGAGGATTGGGCTTTATTCTGGCAGAAGGTGGTGCTTTAAGGGATGTGGCATTGGGGGTTTTTTTGGTGTCTGGGATTCCCCCCGCCCCGCTCGGTTTTTTTTCATCACGGAATGCGTAGGAGGTTGGTGTTACCTAAATTATGCACTGAAATCACTAGGGCTGCCTGGGGTGGGCATCAGCACAGACTTTGTTTCCCTCAAAGTAACTGTCATCTTCATCAAATATGCTCATGTCTGATCATAGCCTTTGGCAGTAGTCTTGAGCAGGAAAATGTTCTTCCAGTTCAGGCGATTGGGGCTTGTATTCGTTGCAGCCCACTCTTAATGCAGGCAGGGAAGCTGCAGCTCATGGAGTTAATTGTACTGCATTTTACTGGAGCGCTGCTGTGATATTTATGACCTTCCTCCTTTCCTTTATCTGAAACCATATAATTTTATTTTGTGATATTGCCTGAAGCCACCAGGTTGTCCAAATAACTTGCCAGCCTCAAAGCAAAACATCAAACCGTCCCCCTTTCCTAATGATCCCTTCACCCTCCATCACTACCACCACCGAGCTACCTTTTTTTTCCTGGGGAAAAAAATTCCCAACCTCGAATCATCTTTCAATTGCTAACACAGCAAACAGGTCTAATTAAAACTTAAGGACAACTGAGTAACAAATTAAAGTCCACCTTGAAAGGAAATAGATGAGTTCCAGTGTGAAAATACACCTTTTTCTTACGTTATGTTGTACAAGGCGACTGTTGCATTTTAGCCAAGCAATTGAACTCTGGGCTACATGCTTATGACACCAGGAGAGCAGCACAAACTATGCTGAGAATTTCTCACAGTTAAGTCACAGACCTATTAAAGCTTAAGCAGCAGCTCGGTAACACTGCGATGCCATCTTAATAGTAAGAATAGCCACGGGGATTCCCAACAACTCACACCCATTAATTTATTGAAAAAATTACTGCTTTCAGCTCTTTAAGCCATGGCCAAAAGATGCCTAGAGGTTGTGAGAGGCACTTCTTCAACTATACACTTTCCTACCCACTACAAAAGCATATACAGTCTTGATATGACCCCCAAAACACACATGAAAAAATTTTCTGTACATATGACCTCAGTGTTGAAGAGCATTCATGGAAGAGCATAGTTCCAGCAGTCGGCATGTTGAAGCTAATTCCATCCATCACCCTGTACAAAGTGTGGACCACTTGGTCCTCTGCAGTATGGTCCTCCTGGGCTCAGTGCTTGGGCAGAAGCCCAGGCAAGAATTGCTGAGCTGCCGCCGAGCTGCAGCTGCTCCTCCAGTCTGTGCTTTTTGATGCTCTTCATAAAGATAGGGAAGAGAAACTTGGCTTGTTTGTGAAGGGTTTGTTGCTTTGTTATATATATTTTATGGAGGGGGGAAAAAAAAAATCCTTAAAACTGTGGAAACTGAATTGGCAGCTTGATTTCTCCTTTTACCAAAACTTTCCTCTTTCTTCCTTTATCCAGCCTCCAGTTGTGCAATGGGGCTGGAAAGTAGCAGAGCAAGTTAAGGGCAAACGCTTGTATTGTCTGGATCTGTCCCAGGCCTTAAAGAAACCAACCAAAGTGTGTTGGGTTA
Organism: Himantopus leucocephalus; assembly: GCA_003993805.1. Taxonomy (NCBI): domain Eukaryota; kingdom Metazoa; phylum Chordata; class Aves; order Charadriiformes; family Recurvirostridae; genus Himantopus; species Himantopus leucocephalus. The sequence continues at coordinate 96,114,964 of RSEF01000002.1, forward strand.
AGACTTTTTTTTTTTTTATTGTACTTTTGGTATAATCCTGCAGGATTGGATTCTGTAAGACTCGAAGCTGAAGATTTAGACACTGATTTTCATTCTGATTTAAAAAAAAAATACAGTGAAGAGGGTAAGGAGAGCATGTAAAGCATGACAGTATGTTGACAGGTGTTACAAGAAGATTGACCAAGCTGAGCAAACCTCACTGCAGGCACAAGAACAGCACTGAGGGAATCCAGACTTGGCAGCAGTGGAGGTTAAAGTTTAAAGAAAAATAGGTGAATTATACAGAAGAGATACAAGAGTTCTTTTACAGTTGATAGTATCTGGCATCTGTTTCCATCCACAGGTAGAAGGCTGCATAATTGGGCAAAAAGATCACAGAATGGTTTGGGTTGGAAGGGGCCTTAAAAATCACTTAGTCCCACCCCCCTGCCATGGGCAGGGACACCTCCCACTAGACCAGGTTGCTCAAAGCCCCATCCAGCCTGGCCTTGAACACTTCCAGGGATGGGGCCTCCACAGCTTCTCTGGGCAACCTGTTCCAGTGTCTCACCACCCAGACAGTAAAGAATTTCTTCCTAATATCTAATGTAAATCTGCCCTCTTTCAGTTTAAAACTGTTACCCCTTGTCCTATCGCTACAGTCCCTGATAATGAGTCGGTCCCCATCTTTCCTGTAGGCCCCCTTTAGGTACTGGAAGGCTGCTATAAGGTCTCCCCTGAGCCTTCTCTTCACCAGGCTGAACAACCCCAGATGCACAGAAATAACCCCAGGCATTGTTTCTGTTCGGTACTAGACCACATCAAAATTACATCAGGCATGACAATATTTAGATCAAAGCTTTAAAGCTGAAAGGACATCCAGACCTTATTGTATCAAAAAAAAATAAAAATTAAGTAAGCGTTGTAAAAGCACAGTGTTCCTTTAGGGGAGGGGGAGGTAACTCTTGAAAAAAATATGATGTTTGCATTGATTGAAAGTGAAAATTTAGACTTGTAGGTTGGCAAAAGCCACTTTTAAAGGATGAAATTTCATTGTCTGCTTTCTTTCATAGAGTGATTATTAGTAACCTGATATGAAAATGTCTTTTAGCTTCTTTATATGATATGTGAGTCGACAAGTGTGTGCCGAGTTAGCTGCGCGGTGTTCAGCATTGCTAGTACTACTGGTATATGTCATTTGAGTTCCAGAACTTTTTGGGGCCACAGTAAAATGTGTTTAAAGATCACTAATATTCTAAACATCCATTTGCTTTCCCGCTTAAGTAGCTCTAGTTCTTAATATCAGAGGAATAGAAGTTTAGGGCATAGTTTATGTTCTTTCATAAGTGCGTTAAGCATCACAGTTCCACCTAGCAAAGACATTCATGGGTGGAGGGGAGCTTTTGACCTCCCAAGCCTTGCTGATAAGAAACTGTTCCACTGTGTCCAAGGTCCTTAGTAAGGAGAATAAACTCATAACTGAGGATTTGCTTAGGCATAGGGGTTTAGGAAGTCTGTTCAGCTTTTGTCTGTAGCTTGGCTTATCAAGAGGGTCTTGCTAGTTTGATGTAGTAGAGTAGCAAATGCTTTTTGATGTAGAGGAAAAATAAAGAAACTTTAGGGGGCGAAACCATAAGTTTAAATTGGATAGCTCCTTTTAACAGTTTGCAACTTTCAATTTTTGTGTTAGCCTTTACGAAGACACATCTCTGTATCTTTACGGTAAACCTGGCAATCCTGAAGCAAAAAATCTGTTTTCTGGGCCAAATTGGAAGAGTCCTAAATTTTACTTTAAAACGAAATCCAGCCACGATCTGCAGGGACTGCAACACTTCTGTAAAAGAAATGTCAAAGTTGGAAGGATCAGAACAGTGTAAGTGACTTCAGTTCCAATTTTTTGCTGGTGTCCAGACTATAAGTGACTTCGCGCTGACTCTGCAAGATAGATATCAAATATTGCTGTTACAAATTGGTGATGTTTTGCTCTCTTTTTGCATGTTACGTTGCAAAAGAGAACAAAGCCATCCAAGTTCTGTTATCTGCGCTGCCAGTAAGGAAGACTTTCACTCGCTGAAGACAAATGTTGTAAAAGCTTTTGTGAATAGCATACACTGATCTGGTGGTAAACCCATCACAGGACTGAAGGAAAACCATTTTTATGCACACTTTGGCATGGATGCCATTCTTTTCATGGAGAAGAGCATGAGGGGGATCTCTTGGCATGTGAATTTTGTGGATGCTGCACCTCTTAAGATCTCTCTCAGTTCTATAAAGCTCACAGGACAAGTTGTTTTGTTTTGTTTTTTTTTTCTGAAAGGGATTTATCACTGCTATCTATTAACTGCCTGTGTTTACACTGTGTACTTTAAATATTTTATAGCTACATGAAGGGATTGGCTCTCAGGGCACTATAGTTTTATGCAGCGTATCTGTCAAATGGCTATTGTACTTCTAGTTTCATAATATGTTTTACCTAGAAATGTGATTATCAGGACACATAGATAACTCCTTTACACCAGGAAGGGAAAGTGAATGTATAAATTAATTTCTAGTGTGTCTTTACATGTTGGTCCCTTGTTTGTTGTTTGGGTCATCAAAACTGTTAGCAGTGCATGAGAATAATCTGATTTAATGACAAGAACAAAGAACCAGCTCTCTGTTTTCCGAAGTTGCAGCAGATGTGGAGAATAAATTATAAACAATTTCCCAAACATAATGTATAAATTTATAGCACTGACATCTTGATCTTGCATGAGAAATACAGCATATACATACTGAACAGACCAGTTCATGCTAACCAGATGCAAGGTCATCCATTAGCAATACTTTATCTGATTAGCATTGTTAATGGAAGGGCTTATACAGCCATTTCGTAAAAGCAGATCTGCTGTAGATCATGATTTCTTGTCAATACAGTCATCAAGGCTGTCACGGTTAAGACAGCCCAGCTATTAACCTACGAGAGAGAACTAGACAAAAAAAATATACTGAGCAGTCAGTGAAACAGAGGCCCTTCCATTTATTTTTGCTTCCATGCATAGCATTGCCCCCTGCACTGCTACCTTTTCCATCATTACACTTGGCAAGACAAATTTTTCAGCATCTTTCTTTACTCACCTTCTAATATATTCAGTGGCTTGATTGTGATAATTTACGATACTTTTGATTTTATATTCATCATGGTCTTGATAAATGAAAAGGTAGTACTGAAAGGTCATGTTTCTGGAACAGATGGAAGTACCATAGTTACACCATAGATTATTTTAAAATGCGTAGATTAGGAAGCAAACAAAAATTAGTCTTCTCCCTGAGAAAAGAGTGATCTTGAGGATGGAATATCCTCCGTTAACTCTGAAGATGACCTATCTAGTACTTTAATTTTGTACAATACACTTCTGATGTTTGTTTTAGTATTTCTGACAACAATCACAGTATTTAATGATCTGTCTTTGTTATAAATAGTATGTTTAGATATTCACAATTCAGTAGAATTTTAATCAATTAGAATTTGTTTAGAAATCAGTTCAAACAAGTAACGCTTAGTTTAGAGTAATCTATAGTAGTTTTTAGTTTCTTTTTGAAGCCACTGTTATAGTGGTATAGTGGATTTCCTGTTTATTTTGAATGACCTGGAAAAAAATCTTCTGTTTAGAGGTAGGATACATTTTTTTAAACAAAACAGTTTTTCCTAAGCTATTTGCCTAGCTCTGAGGCAAAAACATTTATTTTTCATTTAAGATGCTGATGTGTTTAAAAAGCTGTTCTGAGTTTACATTCATTAGAAAATAATCCTAAAACAGGGGAGGACCAACTATGATTTGTGTGCATGGTAACAAACACATGAAATAGCAGTGCTGTCACACAGCAGTGAAATCACAGCGCTTCTGTGGGTATTGATCACGATCCCCGCACTGTACTGTGTTTGCAGCTCCCATGTCAGACCCCAGCAGCAGGAAGTCAACTCTCTGTTACCATGGTTGTAGAGCTGCACCATTAACTTGGAAGATCTTCTCAAACCACGCTCCTTCCTTCCCTGTTTGCCAGAATAAGTTAAAGATTAATGAAAACTTTGGAAATATTTGAGATTTTCTATACTTCCTGCTAAGACAAGGTGATTTTGGTTAACATCTGATTATATTAGGGCATAGTTAGGGCATAGTACTTTTTTTTTTTTCTAAAATTGTAATTGAGCTTACCTACTTAAATTTCTTTTAAATGTCCTTTCAGGTATCAAAGACTTTACCCCAGTATTTGATGGTTTGGTTTTTTTCCCTATATTTACTGTTTCTTTTCCCTGTTTCTCTCTCTGTTGCACACATTTTGTTTCATTTGTTCTTGTCTTTCTAACTTTGCTTTTATTTCTCTAATTCTTTGTCCTTTTCTTTATTTCCTATATGTCTAAATCTTCCATATTTTTGCCTTTCTATTTTTTCCTTCCATGTGTCACTTCCCTAGATTGGCTACAGGACTTTGTCCCACACTCTAGATATGTATGTATCTGTCCCTGCCTGCCTCTTTCACCCCTTAGATAGGGACAAGGATTAAAAATTGAAAGATCTGAACAAGAGTTTTCTGACAGTAAATGCATCTAATATTCTCTACCGTGAACACAAGAGGATCACAATTCTTGAATTCCTGCATGAACTGAGAAACACTAAGAGCTCTGGAAACTAGCAAAAAGACCACAACAAGCAGGTTTTGGCGATGAGGATGAATAAAAAAAGGTCATATCCCAGGCACATTTGCAAGATTAGGACACAGCTAGAGGAAAAAAAAAATCACACTGAGGGTAGAGTAGAAGATGGCATCCCGTTCAAGGATTGTGTGATTGGCAAGATGGTAGAGCGCTTGTGGTGTTCAAGGAAAGAGAGAGCAGGACCATCTACTGTGCTTTGCCCCTATTCTTCTTGCACTGGTGTCCTTCAGCACAGAATCCAGCTCCTTGGTTTGCATGAACATAGGTAGCAGAAGAGTTTTTCTCAGTGAATGAATTACTTATTCCTTGCTGGGAGCACTCAAATACTAAGTTTCTCTATGTCTTTGTATTGTAAGCGTAAGGGACTGAAAGTGACACAGCATTCATCCATGCCAAATTATATGCAGCGTACAGCACAATAGCAGTGACACCAATGCATCCTCTAATGTCTGCTTAAACATCCTGATGCCATATTTGTCTTAAAAGGGATTGTTGTTTTGTTGCTGGGAATGACAACTGTGCACTTCCCCTCCCTACACAGCATCTCGACTGAACAAGCTATTGAACGGAATATGTTCTAAGTGGCCATATTTTATATTAAAATTTGATTAAATTCATTCTGTAGGCCACTTCAATGTGAATCATAATTATATTATTCTGCCAGTAACTGAGGTAATATGATAAGAAGAATGTCACATTCTGTGGACTGCTTTTAATGGAGTATATATTACCGCTCAGCGCTTGCCGTATTCAGCAGTCCTTCCTTAAGAAAGGAATTTAGAACTAAATGGCAGCTTAGAGCTGTAAAACTTGGTGGGTCACACTCTTCCTGCTCATGCATAAGCTTCATTGGGTGTAATGGAAATCGGTGCAAGATGAAAGTCCAGTGCAGGATTTGAAAAGAAGTGAGGGTGGTGATAAAAAGTCCTCGTATTATTAAACATTTTTTATATACACTCTTCATTATTGCAAGGCAAGTGGGGCACTCTACTGTCTTGGTTGACCTCCTCTGTGACTTATTTTCAGCTCATCTCCTTCAATAGATGAGAATGGACGTGGCTCTCTGTGGCAGTTTGTTTTACGGCAGCAGAGCTAGCAATAACATTTCATAGCCTTCCCTTGGAGAATTCAGCTCCTCATGTACTGGTGTTGCTGTGTGGTTTTGTGTTTTCAGCCATCTAATGCAGTTTTGCTTTTAATGAGCGCCACTAAAAGAACAAAAGAGGAAAAATCTTGATGAGGCAACTAAACAAGTAAGAACAAGGTAAGCAGTCGGCACCTGTATGTCAGGTTAAAGAATACAGTTTCCAAGTAGGTATTGTGTGTTGTGGCTTCTCCACACTGCAGGTTATAGTAGTGTATTTTAAAATAATGATTTGAAGTTGCTTATTTGACACCAAATGGCCTAAAAATCACATCTACATACAGTTTTAAGAAAAAAGAGCCTTAAAAAAATAAACACCTCGGGAAAATGGATCAAACTATAGTGAATCAACTGCTTCAAATGAGCAGTAGGGTCATTGCTGATGCTGGTTTTAGTTTCCCTTACTATGCTGCTGTTTCTGGGAGGTTGTTTTGTCTTAGTCCTCTCCACACTGATGTTCTCTTTTCCTTAATCATTTCTGACAAGATACCCATCATACGAGCGTTCTTGGACAAACTTCCAAGAACAAAGGGTCTGCACTTGGTATCCAGAGAAGAGCTGCTGAAGTCTGTTGTGATTAGGCTGTGGCAGCTGAGACACTAGAAGTAACTGGGGAGGTTGGTGGTGCGCTTCCCGACTGAAGACCTTAATTTTCTATGTGTTACCAGTCGATGTGCCTGGCTCCTCTTTGGGGCTGAGACCTGCACGTGCAAGAATTAACAGCTACGCTCTGACCTTTGATGCAAAAAGTAGTATGACTTTTCTTTTCTTCCCCCTCCCCAGCACGCTAAAAGTGTCAGAAAAAAAAAATTAGTGACCTTGTCCCGCTAAGCCTTGAGAACGGCATTGGATCAGCGGCTGACTTTGGCCAAGTTCTCTTGTAAAAACACCCCTCGGCAACATTGCAACATGTGAATAAACAATAAGTGTCATTCTAATAACAACGCAAAGGTCGAATATAAAAATAAATAAAAGCAAGGATAAAAATTGCTGACCTGAGGCGCAGTCCTCAGTCACAGAAGTCTAGGGACTTTTCAGTGTATTTTGAAGCAAGCAGTATGTCAGGCTGAGCAGGATTAGTATTTTTCCTGGTCCCACTCACATTTACTCCCAATGCCACGTTACAGCCATCACTGTTTACACTGTGATCAGACATTAGTAGCTCTACTCGATGTGGGTCTTCTTTCACGGATATCAGAAGTGCAAATTTGTAGTTTCAGTGAGTTTTGTTTTCACCTCAGCCGCAGATTCAACTTTTGCGATAATGAAATTGTCTCATCGCGTTTAAGTCGGTGCCTCATGTGGCTGTGTCTCTTCTCGTTGGGCTAGGCTCTAAATTCAGGATGTCACTGAATTCATTAATACGTGGAAATGATTCATTTAAGGGAGGTTTCTTTCCCCTCTGTACACGCTTGCTAATTAGCAGATGAATTTTGATGTTCTAATTGATCTGCGGCAGAGAGACAGCTGTGCGCCCCAGCTGTCCTCCGCTCCGGTGGGCCTCCTCTGCAGAAGGGGAGGGAGCAGCCCCGCTTCTGACAAATTGATTTAACGAGAGTGCGCTGCCTTGGGGGAGTCGTACACCACCACGCTGTCGCCGCAGATGATTGCAGCCTTCGCGGACTGCAAACACTGGAGCGCTGTAATTGCCCAACAATGTCCTTTCCGTTGCCTCGCTGAAATTCAATTTTTCATGCCTCACCAAGCTTTCCAGTCCCCCTCCCGCCCCTGGTGTGGAAATACTGTGTTCTGACTGACTGCCATTTCAGGAAAAAATTCAGGCACTTCAGAATGGGGTTTAAACTGTATTTAATATGCTAATAGTAACTAAATGTGCTCACTCGGTCACATATCAAAGTATTTGCATTTAATTCATGGGGAAGTATTCTCTAATTATATTGTATTTAGCAGGTAGTCATTACTACGAACCTTTTAACAGTAATGTTAGTGCATCACCATTCTTCCACGTGGGGCACCGCATGTGTAGAATGACGTCTGTGGTGTCCTTTAAACATTTACTCTTTCAATTGCAAGTCTGAATTTTTAAGGCTTCGTGTCCAGTTATGCCCCGTTTTGTCAAACCTGGTAAATACTTGCACTTAACAGGTGCCTTTCCACAAAAATGACAACTGTGGCCCCAGAAAGTACAAATATCTAATTAATCATTCATGTCACCCTCCCTCAGGAATGGATTTCCAGGCTGTGCACTGCATCATCACCACTTTGTGGAGGCAATTGATTTGGCCTGAGTATACCTCTGGGGGGTTAAAAAAAAAAAAAAAAAAGGAANAAAAGGCACTACAAAAAGTGCATTCATGAATTCTAATGTGTGACACACCATTACCTTTCTGCATATCTGATAGATAACCAAGCACATCCAACACATTTATGGGTGTGCAGATTTATAGACTGCTAATAAGTAGCAGCTGTTCTGGAGGTCCACAAGTTTTGCCTGCAGAGGACGTACATACATCCTGAGAAATGACTACCTATCGCATTTGCAGAAATGTAATGTTGCTTAATAATAATACTATTATTATTATTTCCCTGTATGCTTCTCTTTGTGTAAATGTGTGCAAGTGCTGGGCAGTCAGCAGGTTTGTACCATTGCTTGTTGAGGCAAAACCAAGGTATATACGTATGCAGGTATTAAGCCACAAGACTGCTAGAGATTTTGTCAAACTGACCATATGTTCAAACATAAACGGCGGCCACAATAATTTTCCAGCAAACTACCCTTCTGTATTACACTGTTACAGTCCCAAAGAGCAACTGAAAGGATATTGGGGGGGGAAGTCAGGATTCCATCAATCTTGTCTGCCTCTGTTCTCCACCCCTGCACACAGCCATAGAACAAGATGGGTTAAGCTTAAACAAATAGTGTTTAGGTACTTGTGACTTCCTTGATGTAAGTCAGATAGTTTCCTTAGTTGGCGGTGCTTTTCTCAAAAATCGCATTATAATTTACATGTCTTCAGAATAAATACTTCTCTCTTAGGGTCAGCCCCTGTACCGCATGTTGCCGTGATGGTTATTTTCATCCTTCAATGGCCTGTCTTGTTTTCTTTGTTATATTTCCAGTGAGATATAATGTAAGTAATTAGGCATTTTCCCCTCAGAGAATGACAGAAGCATATATTGCATAATGAGTACTGTGTTTTGTGGTTAAAAATAGTGCTTATTGCTCATTTTATTTCATTTTATAGCGGCAGCTGAGGGTTTACTGAGTACTACTTGGTGATACTATGTGAGATTGTGGTGATAGATGTGAGAAAGCAATGTGAACTCTTAATCTTTGGCAGGATGTAAGAAAGCAATGCCCAGTGGACCATCACCAGTAAGACTAGATTAGGCTGAGCATATTTGCAAGGCCCTAATGAGGAGAAGGGTATTCCTAGGGATAGGTGTGCATCCCACCGCTGTGTGTTGCAGCCTCAAGGGATGCAGAAGAAGGTGTGCTCTCCTGACATGCCTGGCATCTCTAAAACAAGATTGCCCCATAGGGGCTTCTGTGCTGGTGACTGCGCCTGCAGATGGCTACAAGTCACAGTTGCTGCTCTGCTAGAGTGGGAGCGGGATGAACGTTGCACCTGCTCACCTTCGTCCACTCATCTTCTGCAGGGCAGCACCTTGCTAACCTACTTGTAGCTTCCTACCAGCTGTAGGGTTACGGTTGGTAATAGCAAGCAACAGGCTACAACAGATGGAGAAATCAAAAGGTCATGTCTCTTCTCTGAATGCAAAACTGTATTGTGAAGCAAGTCCTTTTTATCCCAGCAAGGCATGAATGAACAAGGCAGAGGCACCCTTTGGCACGTGGCTCAGGTTGAAAGTTCTCACGCTGTGATCACGTCTGGCTCTGTGGGTGCCCATGAGGCACGTTCACTGACTCAAGGTCTTTGCATTACAAGGTATTAACTTGTTGCAGAAAGTACTGCGGGTCTTGGGGCCTCCATGGAGGGTCAGATGTTGATATCGTTTCATGTGCAACTCTGTCTTTTTCATTGCGTTACCTCAGAGGGGAAAACATCCTGGTAATCCCTTTTGGTCATTAACACTGTGAGCCAATGCCCTCCAGACTCTTCAGCCCATATTCTAGATTCTGTCACTGGAAAAAGCCAGTTCTTCCCCACTTCAACCTCTTGGGGTAAAAAGCCAGCAGCTACTTCTGGCTGCTTCCAAACCTCCCTTTGCCCAAAAGCATTAATGCTAACTAACAAACTGTGCCATTTCTGAGGAACGCTGCTGGAAAACTGCGGGGGGGTTGACCACCTTAAGGATTAATTTGCTGGGCTGGGATTTTTACCCTACCAAGATGGTTTATGTTGAACACTTTAAGCTGTCACCTTGCCTATGAGGTGCTACTTTACTAGAAGCTTCTAATGCAAAGTACTAAACCCTTCCCATCTTCTCATACATCTACACCATAATGTTTAGTTGTTGTGATTCAGAGAAGTGTTTATTCCAACATATATTGTGAAGTACCGTCTTGTGCTGCCTTTCTTTAGTTTTGTTTCCTAAGAATGCTAAAGGTGCATCTGCAGTACAGCCTTCACAGTACATCATCACAGCTAAGACCTTAAGGAACTGCTACTTCAAACTTGCAAATGAGTACAGACAGCAACGAGAATGCAGTGCTTAGCTCTTTTATTTTGACCACTGTAATGTAATTACTTATACTAATCTTTCATCGTATTTTCATGACTAGCAGAGACAGAGATATAATTGTGTCTCTAGCCGTTGCTACTGCAAAGTCCCTTTTAAATCATATTAACATCCATACTTGATCTTCCTACCTTTTTTGACATGTAGATCACAAGATACTGTTAAATTACTCAGCAAGAGTGACTGGCTCAGGTTGTATCCAAGCCACAGCATAGAAATTTATCTAGTGTGAGTGATTTGAGGGAACTGGAAGAGGCAGTGACCCCTTTTCTCTGGGAAGGCACTTGACCTTCATTTTTCAAAGCACTGTAAGTTCTGTGCAGCATTCTACTCTAGCTGGTATTTCAATACCAAGATGCTAGAAATAGTCAGAAATTAATTATTCTACTTCTGACTGTCCAGGAAGCTATGCTTCTTTTTCTTTAGCACGGATCTAGCAGTAGTGATGAACATGTTCTGTGCAACCAGGCTGCATTATTGTAACTCACTGAAGCTGAAGATAAAAGCTTCATAGAAACTTCAGCTATTGCAGAGCGCAGCAGCCTGCCTCATTAGTAGGGATGGCGCTGCAAACACGCAGCGCCGATGCTGTGCATCATCAGCTGGCATCCTGTTTGCTTTAGCAGCCGACTGTGGGCTCACTCAATGTATAAGGTCATCAAAGTACCAGTATGGATGCTGTCTGTCTACAGATTGCCACACTAGCTTCATGTCTCCGGTACAGTGCTGCTGATCATGTGCAGAATGAAACTCTCTGGAACTGGGCATGGGCAACTTTGGCCAAAGACCTTTTCCTGAATCTCAGAGGCAGCTACCAAAAAAAGGTTTCATCTCAGACAGCTTCATGTTCTTTTGAAGGAATCCTTCTGTAGTGATGGAAGAGGCATTTAAAGATGTGTATGTCAGAAAGGAAGGATACTGAAACTTGTGAACAGAGAAGAGTCCACGCCAGAGAAGTGTGTGAACTTCCAATAATGAAATTGCCATTCTAATAATGCAGCAAGAGGTGTCACAGAAATGTCTTAACTAGTGCTCTACTGATAAATACATCATAATATACCATGAGTAGATCTTGGCCTTGCGGTCAGGATAGGTGCTAAGAGGTCATTTAGCTTCTTTATGTAGCCAGTTTCCTACAAGAGCAGCAGACTGCTCCCCACAGTCCACAGGGAGCTGTTGTCCATGCAAAGGTTTGAGAAGGCTTGGAAGTCAGGGCAGAGGGTGGGAGGCATGGCAGCAGGAACAGTCAGAGAAGACCAGAAACACCAGGAAGATGGCTCTAAGAAACAGCAGAGGGCTTTTGGATGATGTGCTGACAAATGGACTTATGAAGAAAGTATATTGTTTGATGACTCCTGCGTGCAAGAAGATGGAACCCTGTTTTCTCAGTCTCAGAAATACCAGACTGTAGGGCCAAGAAGCTGTGAGGGTGACTCCTGTGGGCCATTGGGTGGAAGCGGTGGGCCCTGCCAGCCCCTCTTGTTCAGCTGAGGCGGGAAGCCGTGCTACAGAGGGAAGGGGCTCATCTCTTCCTCTCTGCTACGTGAACAACCACAGTTCTTAATCTACTTCTGCTAGAAGGGATCTCTAAAGGTCACCGAGTTTCACCAGGATGGAGAATTATTTATAGTTACGTTATGTCTTACGGGATTTTTTCTTAAAAATCTGCAGCACAGTGGATTGCATGCAGTAGTCTGCTTCCATCCTTAGTGGTCCTTTTAGTTAGATGGTTTTTCCTCTTATTAATGAGGATCACAGATTTTTTTTTTTTTTAAATTTCATGTTAAACCAGTAATTTTTTGTCCCGACAAGGAGAAAAACAGCCCTGTCCTAATTTAAAAGAACATTTTCCTCTTGGAAAATCTCTTTTACCAAGACTAGGAAACTCCACCTTTCAGTCTCTCCTTCCTGGTCAGAGCTTTAGGACCTCCCTTAATTATGTTGCTTTCTTCTAGATTCTCTCCAATTTCTCCATGCTTCCCCCAAGTGCAATGCCCCAAACACCAGCTAGGGCCTTCTCAGTGCTAAGCAGAGGACAATAATTGTCTCCCATCTTTTGCATATAGCACTTCTGCTAATATGTCACACAACGAGATTTGTGTGTCCCCCCCACCCCAAACAGCCTTACAGTAGTGGTTCTTATGCAAGTCATAATTCGTTGTGGGTCATCGATCCCCAAGGGGGGGGGTTGTGAGTTTTGGTTTTGGGGGATTCCTTTTTGTTTTGTAGTTATATTCCATTGTGTGTCTCTTGTATTTTGTACCAAAAATGAAGGTGTCTGCATCTAAGTACCTCTGATTTCATCATGAACTTTTTTCCTAATGAAAGTAGTCCTCTGAATTTTGGTGTATTGTTCAGGTCAGAAAGGAATCTCGATGATTCTTCATAAGGTGTAGTGGTCTTAATGTGATGACTGACACGGTCATTACGGCACCTGGCTTCAAAGTTGGTGAGAAGAAGGATTGATTCTACTGTTTCTGACAGATGCCTATGGTATATATTAGTAGAGCAGAAATAAATGAGGGTCAGCTGTTGTTTTCCATATGAAGCCAACTGTGCAACCGGTCAGAAAGCTTCGCAGAGGCCAAAGCAAATTCTGTGGGTTTCCTTCCAAAATAAGTGGCGTGCCCTGCAAGGCGTGACCTGTCTTCCTCTGACCTAGGACACTTTGCTTTTAGCAGCATTCAGCTCTGCAATTTATACAGGCATTCATATTTCACTTTCTCCAGTTAATCCTAATAACCAGCTTTTAGAAGAACATGACAGCGTAACATATGGGTGGTAAAACTGCTCATAAACCGTAATAACATGGCCAAAAAAGATTAGATAGATAGATGCACTATGCTTATTGTGACATTCACTGATTAGGAGGTATAGCTACTTATTACAGCCATTACCTTGGCGACTTGGAAGCAGACTGAAGCTGTTATTTGAAAAACAGGTTACACGTCCAAATTTAAAACAACTGTGTACTTACAACATGTAAAAGATATAATTATGTTTGCAATTCTGTTCTTCAGTGTGCAGATGGTAATTTTGTTCATTTATGGTTGCACACTGATAATGTTTTCTGTAGAACCGGCGTTGGCAGGATTAAGTGTGTGTTAACAGTAAGTAGGCAGTCTGTAATATATGGTTATCATTTTGTTGATAGGGTTCTGGTGGGATGAAAAGCAACCAGAAACATGAGTTCAAATAATGATTCCTTACTGTAGCACCAAGACAGGCTTCCTCTGTGTGCGTGTGTGTGTTCGTGAATCTTGTTATTTATTTTTATTGTGTGAAGAGTTTTTTTTATTTTTTCCTTCTCATTTGGAAACTTTTATGCTGGCTTCATTTTCCGTGTAAGCAGTAGAGTTGGGCATCTGCAGGTTTGTGCCTTTAGGAATAAAATTTTCGGTTTCCACTCAAAGTAATTTGAAGCTTTCTGTTGGTTTTTAGGGGGTGATATATTAGTATGCACTTATGAATTTGTATATGAAAGAGACATAAAGAAAAAAACATCTATTAAAGATACCCTCGTGATTTCAAATTTTTTCAGAGTTATTCAACAGATGTTTGAGGGCAGTTAACAGAAAATTTGCAACAGCTACTCCTCTTTTCCAGATTCAAAGGGAAACAGATAAATATGCAGATCAAGCTTGTAGAGCGCTTTTGAGATATTGGGGTTAGGTGTTAGAGAATCATGGTACAGTACAGCTGGTTCATTATTCAGGTTTCCCAGTTTTAGAATTGTGTTGCACTCTTATTCCCTTACAATTTAATTAAATAGGTAGACTGGAGGAAAAATGTAGTTATTTGTCAAGCCCAGGATCCATAATAAACATCCTCTATTGTTACTTGTTCTTTAGGCAGTACAATGAGTTTTGCAGTCTATCAAGGGAAAAGGGCATTAGAACAATATACAATATATAATCATACATATACATAAAATATATTACATACTACATAAGTTAAATGCAAGTACAAATATAAAAAAGTAAATTGCATATTATATCTATCTGTATATGTTTATATGTAAAAATTCTGTATGAATATGCACAGAATTTATGACAGAAAATACAGATGCCATAAAATGTATTGTCTTAGAATGGACAAAACGGTTTAAATTCTCAAAATAAATGAAAAAGCTCAGTCTGGGATGTGAGATTATGCTTTAGCAACTCAAAAGAAGATTTTGCCAAAAGCATCATAGCCTCCAGAGCCATATAAAGCAAACATGATTAAAAGGAGGCCTCATTTCACATCAAGAAAAGCCCTGACTGGTTTCTGTTCTTCTATTGTCTTCTTTTTTTTTTTTTTTTTGGTCTCGTCTTTATCAGTAATTTTATGAAAGCAGCGTTATGGCTAAATGAGTGTGTTTTATCTCAGTTTTCCATGGTTATGGGAGGAGATAGTTACTCACGGAGCCCTTTTGATCCTGTTAGGATCTTGCCTTTTTCCTGTAACTCGTGGGATGCAGCACTGATGTGAACGGGACCTTCCTACGTGTGAGGCTGTGAGTGGCACTTCAAGAAAATACACTCTAGCAATCACATTGCACACAAATGTGTTTAAATGTGTGCACAATGTTTAGTAATCTATAGCTTGGGAGACACAGAATAATCTGTTTCTTTCCTGCTGTCTTGCCACTCTCACTTTTCTCATCTCTGAAGACAGTAAACCCGCCAAGGCAAGGATTACATCTTTTGTTCTGTAAAGAACCTAGTACAGTGTTGGCAATGTAAATGTAAGGAATATTAAATATCACTCATATTAGCATGAGCAATGCATTCAGTACATAAGCAAAACTAGTTTTTTCAGAGATTGAAATGGTCACTGGGATTTCAAAAGAGTATGGGGTTGTCTATAGGACATCAGGCCCTCTGACTCCTCCATTCCAGATGTGTTAATAAGTCCTTTAACAGGTATTATTAACACTGATTTATGACGCTCTTCCTAGTTGTTAACCATTCTTCTGAGAGTATGTTTGGGTGCTTTACATACAGATTTAAGTAATTCAGGACGTTGGAGACATGAATAGAGATCATTGTGGTGGTCATGAATTCTCTCATTGCGCAGTGCCATTTTAACATCTAGAAGATCATTTGGCTCTGATTTATTTATTTATTTTAATAAGTCAGCATAAAGTGAACTATCTGTGAGTCAAAAAATTCAAGAAGCAATCTGAAATAACATTCTGAGGGAAAAACAAATGCAGTTTTAAGGAAAGGAATGTTTGTTAATTTTGTAACTGAGAGCAAATCACTGTTTAAATCCACTGTGGTTAAACATTTGAGTATGATCGGTAGCCCACAAACATACATATATTTTTCAGGTCTGTAAATAGACTTGTCATTCCCTGCCCCTTGGCAATCTAATTATTGATGAAAGGCTGTTGATACCTCCTGAAATTGTTAAAGCTCTGGGCAAATACTCTAATACAATCCCTGTTCTTCCACCAAGCAGCAAGATGTCCGTCGTGTATTTAGCCCCTGAAGGGTTACAGCTTCAGACATACATCCTTAAACATACATTACAAGTGCCCCATATCATTTCTTCTTCTCCTTCCATCCTAGAGTCTCCTAGTAGCTAAGACATCCACCTGCCTGGCTTGCTGGCCACCCTGCAAAGTAGCAGCTTTGGACGGCACGAGCCACAGTCCTCCTAGCTGATCCTCGTGGTTTTTTTTGCTCTTCTTGGTCACCCACCTTCCCAACTTAAAGATATAAATAATGCTTTCTTCCCACCCTTCTGCTCCTCCCTCCTTGTCGCCTCTTTCTGCAAGAG
This sequence comes from Himantopus leucocephalus, assembly GCA_003993805.1. Lineage (NCBI taxonomy): Eukaryota > Metazoa > Chordata > Aves > Charadriiformes > Recurvirostridae > Himantopus > Himantopus leucocephalus. The sequence goes on from RSEF01000002.1 coordinate 96,131,217, forward strand.
CAAAGTCTTTTTTTTTTTTTAGACTAGATGTTCAAACATCTGGCTGGCTGGGACTTTGATTGTAGAGATGTGGCCTGAATGAAGGATGTGGCCTGAAAAAAAAAATACAGATGATAATCTGTTTTCAGACTGTCAAAAGAGGTACGGCTGACTTTGACACAGTCAGCACAAGTGTCTTTGGCAGCCTCTGGGGCCTGAAAATGTTCCCTGAGAAATACTGATGACTGATTATTAAAAGAAAAGATGAATTTCATGAGACAGCTCCCCCTCCAGCTATCAGGAGCAGATATATTGTGAACACATTTTTCCCTGGATTTTTATGCAGAAAAAAAATCATGTAAATCTGGAGTTTTCCATAGCATGTTTGTTTCTCATATAATCATCAGAAACCATCTTTTGGACAGTAGGTTGCTTTGTATGACAGCAAAAGGGAAATATTGGAAAGCAGTTTCTCAGATACTTCCTTAGTTATTAGCCACTGGCTAATAATAGTGTCATTTTTTTGTGTGCGATTTATCAATGCTAACCCTCTGAATAAAATTTTAAATACGAATCTGAATTGTGTGTTAGTGACCAGATAGCATAGGTAACCTTATATAGGTAACAAATTAAGTTAGCAGGCACGTACCTATTGCACGTACCACCTAGGAATGCAAGCCCTGCCTTTGCCACAAATGCTGTGTAGTAAGTGGGGCTTTGCAAGCAGAGTCATAGGAAAAAGTGCTGGAAGGCACCTCAGGAGGTCATCTAGTGCAGACCTGCTGCCATAAGGATCAGCTTTCCTTAATCATACCCTGAAGATCATCATGTTCCAATTTGTTTGCAAAACTTGCTCCCTGCTGTGGTCTGCAGTTTGTTGCCCTTATGAAGAGTATTGGAGTTGCAATCCCCGCTGCCCCCCCCCCCTTTTTCTTTTCTGTACAACAGTGAGAATCCACTCTGCAGCTATGGCAGGAAGGTGCAGGGAGAGGGACAGTTGCTTGGATACATCAGACCAGGCTTGGATTTACTGGGGCAAAGACGATGATGTTTTGGGGGTTCACAGGTTTGGATTTACTGCATCTTGTAACAGGAAAATGCTTTTCTCTCCTGTTTCCCGGACCTGGGCTGAGCAGTTGTCTCATGCCTGTTTACGGCTTCACACATGATAACCAACACCTCAAACTCTACCTGCTGAGCAGCAGGCAGCCCAGTGCAGACCTCAAAGCACTAGGTACACTCAATTAGCACATTGCTCTGCTCCTCATTAATGGAAAGGTGAAGGCTTTCTGCCAGAGCCCCACTGTTACAGGAGGTGGTGAAGCCCTGGAGGGTGAGGAGCAAGGCTGGTGTCTCTGGATGGTAAAGGTTCATCTCCTGCTCAGATGCGTGTGCTGTGAAGTTGTCTGGACTACTGATAGAATATGATCATCTACCAGCAGGTGGGTGGGGAAGGATGAAGAAAAAAATTGATCCAGTACACAGTGGCAGATGGGACATAACCTGCTTTCCCTCCGTCGGGAAGACTGGTGGGGACTCTTTATAGCAGGGGGCTGCTGTACAGTGGGGAGGAGGGCAGAGCACTGACCACTGTTTTGCACGTGTGCAGTTCTTCAGGCTTTGTGGCTCTGCCTCAGAGAGGTAGCAACCTTCCTCCCTCCTAATGTGCCTTAGCCATGGGTGGTCATAGCTAAACCCAAGGAGTTGTCCTCTCTGCATTGTGGTGGTGCCTACGGACGCTCTGTGGACTTAGGACTGTGTAGTGCTTTGACACTTACGGAAACACCTTCAGTGGCTGCAGTCACATGCAGATGGTGCAAGAGGCCATGCTGCCTTCAGGGAACACCTCTTCTCAGTCTGCAGTACCTTGGGAGAGCGCCTAATCTCCTGTATGACCTTCTTGCTCTACTGCTGGTTCTTCATCACAAGAGTCAACTGGGTTTGCGTCATGTGAAAAGGCAGAAAGCTAATTCATGATCTCTGGAGATGCACTACTTGGTAAGGATGGACACACAGTGCATGTGACCAATGGAGATACTAAGGATTGCGAGACCGTGAAAAGGGCTGTGATTTAGAGTCAGTCCTCTGTTCCTCTCTGAGTCAGACTCCTCAAGGCAAATGCGGTGAACTGCTTCTGTCAGCTGCGCTCTGTACCACAGGCTAATTTCTCTTTGAATGCATGATGTATGAGTAACTAACCACCGGCTTTCATGAAGAACTTGTGCATGCCTGTGGAAAAGGGAGGAATCAGGAGCCTCCAACCGAAGGGACAGTTACTGCCTTCCTCCTTGATAAGGGTTAAGTGACTCTCAGCAGTGAGAGCACGTTGTTCTTGCCCACCAGCTCTTAGGCTTTATACACTACCAGATGCTCTAAGTAGCCTCATAGGTTTGTGGTCTCTGTCTCTCGAGTGGGCAGTGCCTGCCTAATTGAAAAAGTAATACTGGAAGAAAACAGTAAGAAAATAAAAATATAATAATTTAATCAGAGTGCAGCTGTTTAGTTATTCACTTTCCCCTTCTATTGGGCATTTAAACGGTTTCTTTTTCCTGAAAAATAGAATTTTGCACAAGTAATTTCCAACTCTTCATTTCCTACAAAAGTCTTTTGGTCTTAGTTCTGCCTTCTCAGATGATTCCTGTTGCCCTTTCAGCCTTGGTGGTTGCTGTACACTTGGTTGTGAATTAGTATGTATTAAAAAAATTACATGGACAGGCTGTCTTTGATACTTAAGAGGTCTTTATACCCTGCAGAATCTAAGTGACCTGTAATAGTTAAAACATGTCTTTCAAAGACTCCAGGGAGGAACAATCAATCAGCTTGTAAAACAGATAAGTGAATTCACTGACCCAAGATCAAGCAAAAAAACCTTTGGGAGAGGGGACGTGAAGCAAGGTTTCTTATAGCCCGGTTTGATAACAGGTACCCTAGACCAGCCACTCTCTCTGATAAAGGCAGTCAGAAACATTCAAAGGGACGTTTAGTTTTGGCAACTGCGAAGGTCACTTGTCGGAAGCTGGTATTGTCTCTGCAGATTATTTCTTTATACTTCTACTCACCATTTCCTTTGAACACAACTGATTTTTTTTCATTACTCTTTTATATGAAATGTCAGCATTTCATTCAAAGAAGGGCTAAATTCTAGTAGAAACATCCATAGTAGTTTTCATACTACTAGTAGTTTTTCAACAAAAGTAGCACCAGGTCCCCCGTTGATGTAAAGCACAGGGGGGCTTCAGAATTGCATTTGAATTGGGTTGCATCCTCATCCCGAACCTTTGTTGCATTTTCTCTTTGTAATGAGCTGGCATTGCAAAATATTTGTTTGTTTTTCAATACAAGTGTGGCGGGCTTGTAGCTGTCCAAACCAGTTAAAATACTGATGGTATCACCCAAGGACCCACCAGCCCAGCGAGTACACGCTTGGTAGGTTTTGCAGCGCTTGTGTTTGGCTCAGTGAATCCGTGGTAAATGGGGGATAGTCCTGAGGTTTCATGGCATTGCCTGCCTGTTGTGGTGAGGGAATGGTAAAAAGAAAAAGGCTCCAGCAAGGATTAACATACTGCAATGACCGACTGAAACAAGCCCTGTTCAATAAATGCTTTATGCCATTTGTATAATACCTTCTTCTGTAAAAGAGCTGAAGCTGGGGTGGGGTGCAGCTGCTTTGGGGGCAGGGAAGGATTGAGGGGGGTGTTGAAGCTGTTTGACACTACACTCAGTCTCTCGTATCTGTTAGACAATTCTTAATTTCCTATAGTTTTTCAGAATATTTGCTCTAGTTGTTTTTCTGCGCTTATTCGAAGTGCTCCTAAGGTTTTAATTCCCGCCCCAACGGAACATAAAGTGAATGAACAAGGAAACGAGTGGAGATGTGTGAAATGATGAACTTAAACTTAACAAGCCTGTTTGTTTTTTCAAGCTGCTGAATAAATCCTCTGTGGTTTATGCTGCAGAGGTCAATGCTCTGCAGTAGGAAATGACTGGTTACATGTCAGTATTCTCCAAGAGTTCATCTCAATTACTGGATTTGTCAAACATGACAAGCCTGAATGACTGTGTGGTGAAAATAGCGCACAGTTTGACTATTAAAGTAATTGGAGCATTGACATTTAACCGAACTGCAAGAGAATTGCAGTAATAAGTCTGAGGAGCACAACCACCAGCAAAGCAGAGAATAATCTTTTTATAAAATCTCTAGTGAAACTGGTGCTTTCTTGTGTTTTGATTAATGTAAATTTCAGTATCTTTTTAGTTTAAATTATAAGAGTAAAAGGAAGAGATAATTCCTTTTTGCTACTTTTTTGGGAAGAAGTACTAGTATTTGTATAATTGGAAATTCCATTAATTTAATATACAACCTGCTGCAATTTTAATATTGTTACACATAATCTATGTATGTATTTTTAATGCCCTTGTAAAGTATGTACACTATACAGTTAAAAATTTATGTATGTATATACATGTATGTGGAGATCATCAGGTGATGATCATCACAGAACTACATTATAAATGTGTCAATCGCTTACTAGCTCTCCACTTGCTACTCTACCTTGCTAAACAGCTACTTCTAGGCTTTCAAGCCTGAGATGTGGGACTTACAATTCATTGCTTTGCTAAATGCAAAAGAGCTTTTCTGAAATCATTTCAAAGTCATTTACTTGTATCCACTTGCAAGTAGATTTTTTTTTTTTAAAGAAGTTNCTATCAGTCCCTTTGGATAATTTGCATTTGTACTTGTGGATCTGACTGGATTTTACAATCACCAAAACCGTGTTTCAGACAATGGCTTAAGCCACAGCCTCTTCCAATGTCACAGAATCACAGAATGGTCAGGGTTGGAACGTACCTCTGGAGATCACCTAGTCCAACCCCC
>RSEF01000002.1:96136171-96183484 GCA_003993805.1 Himantopus leucocephalus
AGTGTATCTGACTTTTTAGCATTGTAGATGGGAGCCTGATATGCCTTCCCCTTCCCTATGCAGTAATGCCAATAAGCTAAATTAATTTACTCTAGACATTTATTAGTCCCACTGAAAACAACATCTAGTGATACTGAGGTAGGAAAGGTTTCGTGTGTGTGGTTTGCATATATATTTTCAGAAAAAAGGATTTAAAAAAAAATCTGCTATCTTTGTTTGACCAAATTAGTGTACAAATACAACTAGAAGTCTAAAAATGCATAATGTGCTCCGTGCGTGCGGACTTCTGAAGACCCTTCAACTCTTGATGCGCGACATTTTCAAATAGGGCTACACCTTCAACAAGTAACATCTATATAATCAAATGTGTTTGTCTCTTGAATATTGGTTTTTAATAAAAGGTATTAATTGCACATTTAATTGAAAAAAGGCTCATCCTAAATCTCAGTTTCAAGAAACAAATTACTTTTTTCAAGATCTGCTTCAGAAAGTGCCATATTGTTTGGATGAAGACTGGATATGTCATCTACGTTGATTTGTTATTTTGGAGAATCACGACTCATTGTAAATTGGTCTGGGGCTCTCTGGCCCCATTGTGTTCATTTCTTCATGCTCTGGTAACTTACTCCTCATGCACTCCAGACGTTCTTTTCAAGCAGCGGCCTGTTTTTTTGTCTTTTTCTTAATATTGTACAATCTCTCACCACTTACACATGGTCAAAAATTGCATCATCAATTTAATTCTAGTTATAACATGACCCTAGAATCTTCCAGGCAGATTATCATATGTTATCTGTATAGCAGCTGCTTTCAAAATAGAGCAAGATCCCTGGGGCTTCTCTTCCCAGGCAGTTTCCTAATAACGCGTTCTCTGAGACATCTCTTCTCTCTCTTTCCCTATCTAGCAGTGGACAACTATTCCGAAAAGTGCTTCTTCCCAGACCCACAGGTCCAGTCCCCTGCTAATTTGTTCAGCAATACAATCAGCTCAGAGGTGCCTAGCAAGATGAATTTCATTGCTGCACAGACACAGAAATAAGAGCCACAGTTGCCTAGATCTATTGGAAAGTGAAGCATGAATTCAACAGGAAACACCAACTTTTCTCACTTTGGCTGAACTTCTAAATATGCCCTTATAAAAAAATAAATCATCTCATTGAAGCAGTTTCCTACTGGTTTTGTGCTAAAGCTTGCCAATTTCCCAGCTGCCTGCTATTCAGTACAAAGACAGGTAGCATCCTCTGTTGTGCTTTTCTGACCCAGATTCTTTATTCGCATACGTCAGTGTTTGCAGTAAACAGGAATTTGCAATAACCAAGTGCTGGATCCTGTTGTCTTGTGACTAAACTTTTCAATCTGTGTTATTACTACCCAGCAACCGGATAAAAATAAAGCAGAGGAATAAAGCCTGAAATACTCAATAACAATACAAGTGAAGATCATTAAAAAAATGAATATGCAGTGTTTATAGGAAGCTACACTGAACGATTTGCATATGTTGCAATTTACAGTCACATCTGCTTTGCACAGTCTGCAGTCATTTCTCTGTCCCATTCCCATCATAGCCAATGCAGAGTAGCCTATTTTCCATTTCTGTGATGTGGAAAAAAACAGGGATGTCTGAAGAAATTTTCTTCCCAGTCCCCTCCTATCTGCATTTCTGTTACATTGTCGTAAACCTAGCTGGGTTATGTGTACCTTCGTAAATCATATCGGAGTATCATTTCATCTGTTCTTGAGCTGGATTTGTGCAGGTTTGCAAAAATAAAACAAACTAATTTTTTTCCAAATCATTATAATAACAGTAATAGAAGGAAATAAACTTAGAAGCCCTTAACTAATGCAGAGTAAGCCCATGCATCTCCCTGGGAGGCAAAGCTGCGATTAGCATGTTTGAATGCCTCACTACAAGTGATACTTTGTGAAAATGCAGCACTTTTTGTGGGAATGAAAAGTGCAGTTGCGAAGCAGGTTGTTAATTAACAGAAGAGTTAGTGTAGTGTTTGCTGTGATTTCATCCTAGCTTAACAGAGCAGAACCAAACTGAAGAGCCAAAAAACCAGGCAAGCAAGAGCTCTGTTGTTGGTGGGTTTTTACTTCCTGAGAATTTGACTTTATACGTTATTCTAGTCCCCGTACATTAGGGTAGGGGGCAGAAAATCATGAAGCGTTGCTTTTAATTCAAGCTTCCATATGTTATAAGTAGGTACTTCTATTTTTCTGAGGTTATTTCTAGACAGTTTTATGTTGTTGAAATATTATCAATGTTTTAGTCTGAGTTCAGACTGGCACTTGACAGCTAGATTTTCTTTGCAGAGGAAATAAGAAGGAAAAAGAGTCTCCCTAGGGTAAAGGCATCACGTTAAGGCAACAGGCTGTTCTCTCTTGTCCTGCACTAATCCCGCTGCCTAAGCTAACCCGTGTGTGAATGCTCACCTAACATCGTGTCCGTGACACGCTTGGAAGTGTGCTTCAGGTTAAAGTGAGTGTATGCAATTTTGCCACTGAACCAACGAAGGTCGTTGTGGTCTACCTGTTTTAATGGTTTTGCAGAATTGTTGTGAACAAACTAGGTGCGTTCTGACATCTCATGATACAGAACATCTCTGAATACATACACTCAGTGAAAATTAGTATTAGCAATGCCAGAAAAGCACATCTAACTAATTTTATTAGAAAAGTCCTTAAGACAGGTAGTCCACTCCAATTTTTTAACCAATAGCCTCTTTTCTTTCATGTGAAATGCAATAATACTACAGTTTCCCCTTGTCAAATGAGGGTAACTGTTGAATGAAGTTGCTTTCAGTGTAAGACCGTATGATAACTCAGCCTGACAAAATCAAGCAAATTATAGATCAGTGACAGATGAAAAGTGATCTGTCCAAATTGACATTGATATCATGCAGTGGCAAAAAGACTTATCCCCTTACGTGCTGCTTTATGAAATGATTTGCATTGCTTGCTGTTCCTGAGTTGCTAAGCCGCTTGGTGCCTCGCATCATGTATGCTCATGCTTCAGCAGAGAAGACAACAATGCCTTCACATCCTGGCAGCCTTAAAGCAGACTCGTAGCACAGCTCTTTCTTTGCGAAGGGGATAGAGGAAGTTTTCCTTCCTCTTCAGCCTCAAGCTCCCCTCCTTGCGCTGCTTACAGAGCCAAGAGTGATTCAGCTGTAACTGCAGAAGGGCAGCGATAGCTGGTTTTCTCTGATGAAAGGGTTAGTGAAGATGGAGTTTGTTGCAGTCATAAAAGAGAGAATATTGCTCCCAGGCTTTGAATGTCTTACTGAAGACCCACCCAAGAGCAAGAAACGTTTGGGGTTTTTTTTTGCCTCAGCTCCCAAAGTCATTTGACATATCCATGACTCGGTTTCATTTATTTTTAAATGAAATATGCTTTCACAGAATCTCCTAGATTGGAAAAGACCTGTAAGATCATCTAGTCCAATCATTAACCTAACACTGACAAGCCCACCATGTCCCTGAGCACTGTATCTATACGACCCTTAAATACCTCCAGGGATGGGGACTCCACCACTGCCCTGGGTAATGCGTTCCAATGCCTGATGACCCTTTCAGTAAAGAAATTCTTCCTAATAACCAATCTAAACTTCCCTTGGTGCAATTTGAAGCCATTTCCTCGTTCTGTCGCCTGTTACTTGACAGAACAGGTCGACTCCTCTTTGTAAGCTAATTTTCCTTAGCTAAACACCCATGTGCAAGTGAGCACTTAAACTTACATGACTGCAAATGAAAACACCCCGTGCTGTTGAAACACCCAGAGCTGTCCCAGGTCTGCTCTGAGGTCAGAGAGCTCCTGTCAGCGCCTGCCCACGCTCACAACCACGCAGCACAGCAGCAGCAGACTGTGATGGCTTCCAGGGTTTAGGTAGGTCTTCTCTGCCTCCGCCTTGATCGCTCCTGGCACAAATCTGCCCCGACAGGATTGTTTCTCTGAGGCAGCCTTGCCTTATGGTGTGGAGAACCTCCTGACATGTCCAAAATGGAAAGCAAAAGGCCGCAGAGGGCAGCGTGAGCAGGTCTGGGATCTGGCTTGCACCATGGGAACTGGCTATGAAGAGGCACAGCTGGACTGACTGTAAGTCATCACCCATTGCCCATCACTGGTACCATTCAGTGTCTAAAACACTAAGAAACACTGTGCAAAAAATGGGCTTTCCAGCCCCAAAACCCATAAAGACAGATCTGTTGCATTGCAGTTGTGTATCGATTGTGCAGCACCTAACGTTAGCAAGAAAAGATTGTTTCATTACTAATACTGGTGAAAAATCAAGTGATGTCTTTGTGACCACTGTGAACAGGACTGTGTTTGTAAGCCAAAAAAATGCAAACTATAAAGCCTTCTTGTTTCCTGTGATCAAGTTATATTCCTGCATCAATGTGCGTAGCAACAACTTACAGGAACAAAAGAGTCTTTGTTTAAAATAAATGATTATTCCATCCTTTTTAATTTAGCATAGTATGACCCTTTATATCCAGAAGCTCACATGTGTCTACAAATTGTTGGAGTGCCTAAAATTCTTGGCATATTAAAATTGCACTTTTTAGAAATGGAAACAAACTGAGCACAGCAGGGAGAGGACTCTGACTTGCAAGGAAGGAGAGGGCAGAACCAAAGGTAGTGCTGCTTTTTCTTAGTGTTGGTCACTTGTATGCAGTACAGCTCTGACTCTCGTTTAAAAAAAAAATCGTGGAGCGTGATGACTTGTGCATTACGTGACGCTAATTGTAAAGCAGAACAAAAGCAGACATGATATCGATTAGAACAATGAAACTTAATGAAGTAATTGTTAAGGCATAGCCTCCATACTGAGAAGGCTCAAAACGCAAGTTTTTTACTCAAAAACAAAACCCAGCCCAGACTGTGTTTATGAATGAAGGTTGTTTGGACACTGGGGATTTAATATCTGTGCTGTAAATGCTGCCACACTGTAGACTGGTAACAATATAGACTTAGGCGGTGTTTAGCTTTATTTCCATCTGAAGGAATTCCCGTGTGTCCCCGAGTAGCAGTACAGGGCTGCGATGCCGGTAGGTTTCACTTTGCTGGCAGTGGGAGGTGAAGATCGTGAAGTTCTGTGAGGCCAAAGGGGTTCAGGCTCTTTTATTTACGCATCTTTTTTCCTTGAAAGGATATTCTTCAAGACAGAGACTCTCTTTATATCTGTTTCCACTGTGGCACTAACCCCACTGTCGGTGCTTAACACAGAGTATGGAGCGTTGCACTGAAAAACAACATGAAAAGAACTTTAAAGTGGCAGAAACAAGCTCTTGGAAGTTAGGAAAAGCCAGATGTGTGGTTTCTTCTGTGCCTTCAATTTTGCCTTATTATACATACATATTGTGTTAGTCATGAATGACATCATTGCAGCCGTTTTTCCAGAGGAGCAGCATTCCATTTGGGCATGAGATGAGCAGTGTTCAGGGCATGAATCAGTTTGGTGGAATGAATGAGGATGTTGTCGAAGAAGTTAATCTAGGAATTGACAATTGTGTGATGAAAAGGGAGGATGACTTCAGGAAAGGAAATGACGGTCTTGTGTTTAAATCAGATGAACTTGAGGCAGGAGACTTCACTGCTGGCGCTGTCCCAGGGTGGCAGGGAGAAGGAAGGCATTGGGATCAGGAACTGGCTCTGGGCAGTGTGGGAAGGGAGAAGCCAGGCTTATCCTTTCCTCTTGGCTACTGGCCACAGAGAAGCCAGGCTGATCTGCTCCCCAAGGTTCCCACCACAGTGTGCTCAGCTGCAGTGGCAGCAAGGGGGCACAGCTGTGGGACAGCCTGAGCTTTGGACATGTTGTCATCCCAAGTCTGGAGGGTGCAAGCTGATGGTGAGACACGGTCACTCTCTGTGGTTTGTTATACCGGGAGAGGAGGTGTCTGTCCAGGTTTGAAGACTTAGAAAAATTCAAGTTGGTCCAAAGATGGTGTTGGCAGGAGGCCACCAGGCTACCAGGCCTGCAGGAGACAGCAAAGGAAAGTTTGGAGCCGAGAGCCTGGCACAAGTGTCAATGCATGTTCTGTTTCAGTGAGCAGGATGTGGGTCATGAGCTTGAACCAGTGCATTACTGAGCACAGCAGGACCTCTGGGGAGATGTTAGGAGCGTGCAATCCTTAGCTGCTTAGTTCTTTGTGATTTTGTGGTCACTGGCATGTGCTCTCCAGCTAACCAGAAGCAACAATCCATTCCTGATCTAGAGAGGCTTAATGAGGAACTGCAGATATTCTACAGAGCCTTATTTTCATTGACCAAGACACTGCAGATTATTAAAATATAATATAAGGAATTATAGTTTTTAATGGGGGGGAAGAGGGGGGAGAAAAGAAAGACAAGGCCCAGTTTTGAAGCTTAGATCTGTCAGCTGGGGCTTGGTGGAAACACTCGTGGGTAGAGTTAGGAAGAAGTGCCGCTTCTGAGCGTGGCAGTCTTAACTCAGGTCTTGGTTTCAACCCATCTCCAAAAATCTCATTAGCAGAATTGTCGGAACAAAATGGTTGTACAAAGACATGCCAGGACACTGGCATATAAATGGGATGGTAAAGTTTGCTTCTGGGTTTTTGATGGGAAAAGCAAGAAACCTGCTGGTACTTAGTTGTTGTTCCTTGCCACACACTTCAGTTTAAGCATCTTCGTTAATCATTCCAGAAGCTTCTAAACTAATCAGGTTACTCTTGTGTGGTTCTTCTTGCAAGACAAAAATGAGTTTAAATCCACTTCAGGTGAGCAGAGAGAATTCAGTTAATAACACTGAGCCATTTCCACTGGAGTGCCAGCAGATCACTGAAATAAATTCAGCTTGCCTGGCATGCCTTTGACAGGACATCTGCTCTTGAATTTCACCTGGTAACATGTGGGCCCAAGTACTTTTCTAAAATGGGGAAAAAAAGATAAATTGTCATGGAGAAATAGTGTCTGCATTTCTGCTGCATTAAAAATCAACTGTAAGCATTTTGTGTACTGTTTCTCTAAGGATGAGGAGATGGTAATTTTAACAGTAAGGCTTACACATTATCTTCTCTCCGGGGATCTCAAAACATTTCAGAAATGTGAAAGAACGTTTTCATTCAGTGATCAAAACGTGTTTGCAGCAAAGCTTTAATTTTCTTAAAAAGTTACAATTAAACTATAAGAAAGCACAATCAAAACTTTTTTTCTTTTTTGGACTTTTCAGTCTGTATTGAGCATTAGTTGTCACAGCTAACTGAAAAACAATGTATGCTGCTCTTTTCAAAAGAAAAAGATCACACCTGTGATTTGACGTGTAAATTGGTGAAGAAAATTCGCAGGTTAATTTAGCTTCATGNAGTTGTCACAGCTAACTGAAAAACAATGTGTGCTTCTCTTTTCAAAAGAAAAAGATCACACCTCTGAATTGATGTGTAAATTGGTGAAGAAAATTCGCAGGTTAATTTAGCTTCATGATTTGACACATCTTTTGAGTTTGGTTAACTACCAACACTGTAGCTCTAAGACCGATGAAGGCAGCAATAGTAAGAAATGACCCCTCCTCTTGTTTTAGTAACACAAAGGCAGTTACGCTGCACATTGCTGAGAAATTCAGTTCCATGAATGTGTCCCTTCCTGGAACGGAGACAGCATGATTGAGAAACAGCTAGGAATTACAGACAGATACCAAGTTGTCTTGTGGTCCCTGAGAAACAGCAGAAAATTTTAACCCTGGCCAACCAGAGATGGGCAAAACTGCTAGGGAAAAAATGTAACATCTGATTCTTCAGTACCATCCAGTTTGTATAGCCAGGTATGGTTACACATTTTCTCAGTCAGCAAAGCCAATTTAATAAGTTACCATTCCTGCACTGTTGTTCACCCACTTCCACGTTGTGCCAGATTGTTATTTGCAGTGTAGTGCTATAAACCAGATCCATATTTTGGGTTTATTTTTTTGGTTTGGTTTTCAAGTCAAATCACTTCAGTACAGTTTTGTTCAGTTTACGGTTGCATCAGCATGTCTGAGGGGGTAGAGGACTGCAGGAAAGAAGGAAATGTAAAGAAAAAAAGGATGGAGACTTCTTAAGCTGCATTTGCCATCACATAAAATGTTTCTGTAAGTCTGCTTTCATTTTTACAGGGTGAGGATGTGCGGTGGCACTGTTCTGATGCGGCAGCACTCTCCTGGGAATTTCCTAATGAAACAAAGAGAAAGGAGAATTGTCAGAAATAGCATTATCTGCCACTGCCTAAATATTTTATAGAAACAGAACAGTTTCAGCATCTTCTAATGAAATGTTGCTCATTATCTGTCAGGTTACCTAGGGGGCTGCTAAGGGTGTGAATGTAATAGCATGTATGCTGGAGATAAGGATGTCCAGTGTGCACATAGACTTGCCTGCTGTGGTACCAGGAGCTTGGGAGTCTGAGCTGAACTGGCTCAGGCTCACTTACAATTCTTAAATGCATATGCACATAGACAGAGGGAAAATGTTTGATTAATTTGATTATTTTTTTTTTATTCCATGTCCATGGAAATTTTATTTCAGCTTCATGCACACATTTGAAGAGCCAACAGTGTTTAGAAAGGCTACTTACATTTGCATGAAACCAAAGACTCAGAAACCAATGACCTCTAAATAAACTGTTGAATTAGAAATTGTTTTATGTGGCTCTATCAGTACCTTTTGAAGGTACTTATAAATCAGGTTGTATTAAATTGAGTAATATATTTTATTTTGTGATATTAATTTAAGCCAGATTGCCCTATGATGAAATAAACCACGTTTGTTGCACACAACTGTCCTTGAATACAAAATGCAGTATGTTGTCCAGTCAATTTGTTATTCACTGGGAACAGTTCGGGATAAACCTGTAGCCGGATAAATCAATCCCAGTACACCTGAGAATGGCAAACACACTTATGAAAACTTTATTTTCTTTACAGACAATTTACCAGCAGGATAAAAACATTGTATTTATCAAACTGTTGACAAGCAGTGGTTGAACGAGCTCCAGTGTTCGTAGTGATCACTTAACTGCCACAGTATTGCAAGATTTTGGATTTAATTTCCTTCAGTGCCAGTATATGATAAATTGTAAATCTGTCACAAAAAGTGTGCAGTCATAAAGCATCTTAAAGCAGGGATGTGTACCAAAATAAGTGGATTAGCTTTTTACGTACCAGGAACAAAAGAGACACAAAATCCTCCAAATTAAATTTGTTTGAAAAGCAAACTCAAATGAAGCCAACACTTTTAATCTACTAAAGATGTAAATGGCTGCTCACCTTGCAGAATTCAAGGCAATGTTACCAGCACAAGGGTAAGGCCCAGTCCTGTATACCTGCAATCGCTTAGGCGGTCCCAGTGAAATTAAGGGCATGTGCTCAGGTGATGTAAACACTAGCATGGCTTTGTAAACCCGCAGCACCGTACCACCCCTTGTGTGTTTACAGCTTGGGCTAGCAAGTGAACGCACACTCTAGCTTGTGCACAATGTCCAAGCACAGTAAACTACTTCTGGTAGGTCTGTGGTTTTGACCGTATATCGGCCTGGAAGGTTGTATCGGCAGAGCTTTAGCACCCAAAAATTACGGCTTCTTGTCCCGTTATAGCCCATGCTGGCAGAAACTTGTAGTATAGCTCTAGTTAGCCCTTACTAGAAAGCCTGTTGTGCAAGCTAACGCTCTCACAGTTAAGCCTTCAAATAGAACTAGGTGCTGTTTCCATTTGTTTTGGTCCTGCGTGGCTGTAACAATTATTACCTACCTGCAATGAGTAGGGGGAGGGCTTTTGCCCCCTTGCTCTGAGCCGGGTAAGTCCACAGATAGTCCACAGGATGTTACTATCTTAAATGCCTGGAGAATTTGTAGCACCATTTTTGACAGTGAGAGCAGGGCCGTAAGTTTGTGAGTCTTGAGGCTGCAATCACGGGATGTATAGGTTTAAATAGCGAGGCTGTGCTTGGCCAGAATTCCTGCAGGAGCTGGGAGACGGCTGCGGTGTAGGAAATGGCACAGGTGGTTGAATTCAGATGGTTTCAACTGCACCTGAGACCTTGGACTCAGTTCCTCTGTATATTTTGGCTGCACCCACCAGAGGCGCCTACCCAATAGGAAATACTGGGCACAGGGGCTTTCACCCATCTGAACCTGGACGTCAGGATGACTCTGCCATTTTCTGTAGCGTGTGTGCTGTCAGTGTAGGGCGTCACATCTGTCTTGGGTTGTTGCTAGCATTTTTACTACAGCCGTCCCTCTATACTTGTGTTTGGTTGCTCATGCTGAGCTGCTCCTCTGTGGAGTGGGCAGATGGGGGACAGCAGAGCATCCCTCTTCCACACCGAGATAGAAGTCCTCGTTCTTGGTCACAGTCCAGAGAAGTGCATTCACGTTCAAGCAAGAGAGAACGGGATGAGGAAAGGGAGTTTTCTGTCAAAGCTCAGACTGCCACTGCTTTGGCCAAGATCTGAAAAGGGGAAAGGGAGAGAGCCTGGCCAGTGGGTTCATGCTTTGGTATTCCAGCAGCTACATAATGTCCGCTAGCTGCCAGTTCATCCAGCAAAGGCTTCTCCCTGTGAAGAGCCATTGTTGTTCTAATATGTGCTGCAAATGTATTTTGTGATTAAAGTTGGAAAGTGGAATTTGGAACGTCCTTTGTGTAAAAAATAAGACACTTTGTTTAAAATTAAAAAAAAAAAAACCCCAACAAAACAAAACCAGAACAACTCAGTTTTCCATGAAAAAGCTGTTTTCATGAAAGGTTTTCAAGTAGCCTGTCAATTACTTATGCATTTGTGGGAGAGACCAACAAGATGCCTTTTGTAATAGGCTGTGTACAAATTTGCTTCCTGCCAAACCTACATGTCTCGGAATTGCAAGCCTGTGTTTTGCTAAAATATATGAGTCACTTTATCCTCCCCTCCATGGATTCTTAATTTTATAGGTTTTCTTTGAAGTATGTCATCTGAAAGGAATTTAATGGCCACGAGTAAGAAACTCTGGTCTAATGACTTTGGTGGCAAAATTAATAACTCTATATCTCATTTTATGAAAGAGTGCAGCTGTTAGTACTCAATCTGCATGTAAAGTCAAGCCAGGTTGTGGTAATAGTCCGTCAGCAAGGAGGAGGTAAGACCCACTGAGTTTTGCATTAAATATTCCCAAAAGCTGGATGGCAAAACAGTCGTTTTCAGAAGTGCTGGACGTCAGCAACTGGGGGTGGGGGATGGATGAAGGAAACATGTAGCTGTAGCTATTCCTCTCCATCAGCTTCTGTGCTTCTGTGATTTACAGCCTAGAAAGGGAACGACTTGCATTATGTATTTGCATGACCTGAAAGGTACCGCTTAAGTATTTAGTCATCTTTGCATTTCATACTTGCAACTCTTTTTTTGTTTTGCCATTATTTTTGCTAGTCTTCTCAAGCACTATTAGAGTACAGTAACATTTCAGTACTGTGGTTATCTCAGTTATCTGTACTCCCAGGAGGGCTGACATTCACCGTTTTTTAGTAGCAAAAATGTCTGGGAGTGGATGACGGTTGACAAATGTTTAGGTAACACAAATAGGACTTTTAGACTAGTTTCTTATTTAGGAATTCTTAACAAAATAGTATGTGGAAGTTCAGAATATTTGGGTTTGAGTCTCGAACTAGCTGGCGGAGACCTGACGCTGGGAAGGAAGCAGGCAGCGTGGCTCGGAGGGAGGAGAGGCACTGTTAGTTTGCCTAGGGCTTGGGGATATCATCACAGATACCCCTCCATCAACACATACACACCTCATATAAAACATGATGCCTTAGGCTTTATGTAGCATTTGAAACTTCATCTTTGAAGAAATACTCTGGGAGGCAATGATGTGTTGTTGGAGGTTTTGGGGGTTTTTATTCAGCTAGCCATAATAACAAATTACCTGTGTAATTCTTCTCCAAGGTGCTAATACTTCAACAGAATTTATGTTTCTCAGACTTCAACACAAAAAAAAAAAAACCAAACCAAAAAACCAACCCACACAAAATGATTGGGTTCAACATTTTCAGGCTGTCTACATCTTTTTTCCTCAATTTTGCCATTAACCATATCTGTCACAATGAGAAATCATGAAGTAGAGCCACTTGGAGGCTATTGGTAAAGCCCAGGAAATCTTTCAGAATAGTTCACCACGTTTCCTATTTAGAGCACAGGGAAGTCAAGGGAAACAGAAGGAAACACTTAACACGCCATGTATGTCTGGTATTTTCTTTCCCTAAAATGCCCTCTTTTTCACCCTCTTATCTTACAGGCATCCACCAGCAGCCTTTTATAATCAACAGGTTGCTGTAGAAACAGTAAAGGGGTGGTTATCTGTAGAAGTCACCCACCAAACGTTGTGCTGTTCTCCTTTCCCTGGTTTTTAGATGCCTGACCTCCCTCCTTGAAGGTCTGGTTTGTGCCCAGAAGAGGGCCTTCCGCTGTGACCTTCCACTCCCCGTTCACCCGTGCTCACAGATCAGAGAAGTTGGATCATTAATTTTACATTTCCACAGAAGTTGTCCTGCCCTGCTTTTGTGTGATGCTGCATTTTAGGGGTCAGAAGTGCATGGACATCACATTTTATTTGGGCCTCCTTCATGCCAGAAAGGCAGGACCAGCGTACCCTTGCCTGTCACTGCAGCAAAGGTTTTTTGTCCTGCGAGGTGCTGAGAATTCACGCCTCAGCTGCACAGGGGACCCAGGGTAACCAGGGGCACGTCTGTAGCCTGTGAACAATCCAAACTGACATTTGCATTGGCAAGAACAATACATAATCTGACATTTGTGTATAGAACGACTGTGTGATAAAACAGCGGTTGCTGCTGCATTTTATGTGATCAGAATAGTACCTCTGAGTGCTGAGGGAGCACTGGGGCTAACCCAGGCAGGTTTATGCATGTAGGACTCCATCGGAATGAATATATATATATATGTATATGAGTATTGCATGGCTGATCTCTCAATTATCTCTATTTTATGTTGCAGTACAGATTGGGAAGACTCTAGATAGCTTGACTGAATGCTGTTGCAAAGACAGAGCTTCGTCTTTACGATAACAATTGAAGATTTAGATCCTGAAGAAAAAGATCCCGCTCATAAACTCAGTATTAAACAGGCTCAGAGATGTTGCACTCTGGGAAAGTCTTCATTTATTTTATAAATTAATGCAGACTGGTTCCTCCTGGCACTGTTTTGGTGTCACATCCCAGTTTATAGAAAATATATCAACCCTGTTACCAGTGCACATTGGTTTTATATGTAAGTATGTGTGTGGACGTGAAGTTGCACGCTGCTGTGTGTTCCATGTATTGAACAGCGGTTAGTTAAGCAGAGCACAGTGAACCCTCCCACACAGATTATTTTCCTTCTGTATCTTATCACTTGCCCTGTTGAGGTGGAGAATAGCTACAGACAGGAACTAGGTCTGCCCATTACAAACAGGGTCCGTTTTAATTTCAGCCGCTCTTAATTGATTTCACTTCAAGGATGTATATATAAGTTGTAGATGAAAATCAATTACATAGTTGAGAGATGGAGCATCAGAAAGCAATTTGGAAGTAGATTTCCTTAAATGCTGCAAGAAAAATGGTTAATTTGTATGTAGCATGTCAAGGGGAAGGGGGGAGGAGCAGCTAATACAGTGTAGTGTGGTCCTCCTTCTTTGCTGACCTAAAAGCAACTCTGTTGGGCCGGTTAGCTCTTCAGGTGCATCGTTGGGTGTAACTAGTTGACTCCAGACAGTCTTGGACAGTCTCTGTGGGTAGCTGCCAGGGAATAACTGTCCAACGCTTTTGATCTTTTTTTTTTTTTACGATAGCATGACTGCAGACATCATTTGTTTCATGGCAGCAAGATTTGGTGGCATGGTGGTTCGGCTGCAGCTGTGCCCCCCCCAGGCAGGTTCCAGGATCCTCCATGTGCTTGGATTAAGGGGCCTAAATAGTCCAGTTATATAGTCAGCTGCACATAAATATGTGAGGACCTGCCAGTGCCTAGACACTTAATAGGCATCTCTGCTGTTTCTATTGACATAGATTGTTTGCACTTTTGGAGGAGCTACTCCCTGTTACCAGTGTAGCCTATAAAGCGTCCTCAAGAAAGGTGTCTGCGCTCTGCCTAAGATAGGGTGGTAGGTAAAAGGCAGGTTGTGCTTTTGCGTGGACTGTATTTCTCTTGCTGCTGGAGTTCAGTGGAAATGTCTCAGACAGAGAATGAACTGTTCTTCTTGCCGCTTCCTGAGATGGGTCTTACATGCTTGTGGTTGAGCCTGCAGAGAAGGAGAGCTTTGGTCTGGGTCTTGCCACATGGTTGGCAGTCCTCACTGGGGAAGGGAATTAATTCTTAATCCTTTTTGGAGGAAAGTCTGAACTTGAAATACTACAATAGACTGGTCACCTTCTCTTAATTTTCATTCTTGTCTTTTCTTAAATGAAGGCGAAAAATAGAGATGCAAATGACCCACATAAGCACTTTGATAATCACAGTCTAGCAGTTCTGCTGAAAAAGATTCCGTGTGGCCCAGGCTGACCCACAAGTTGCGCAGAAATACTAGGTAAAACCATTTTCGTACAGCTGAAGCCATAAACGTGAACTTAACTCTGTTACAGGTAGCTGAAAATAAATCGTCATGGGGTGGCTCTGTTACCAGCTTGGGGGAGCTTCTGTTCTAAATGCAAAGCGGTGGTCTTATGTTGGCAAAAGACCTGTATTGCTTTTGTGGATGAATGCTGAAATTTTCTGTCTGAACCTCAAATAGCTGGATTCCAAACTGGTTATTCAAATTTACTCAAAACATGAGGTTTCCCACTTAAAAAATGGCTTTTAAGAGAATAGATACATTATCCTCACACTGCCTCTCTCAAGTGTGTGCAAATCAAACATAATCATACTTATGCCCTGTCTCTAGGGCTCTAAACAGGAGCGCCCTTGCCAGGAGCACCCACCCTGATGCTTTTTCAACCTTTTTTTTTTTCCCAACTTTTATGCCTACTTCATTGTTAATATTGATCATGGCTGATGCAATCCCAGACTCTCAGTACCGGTTTGGTTTATCTCTTCCCTCCTGTCAATTACTCCATCTCCACTGATTTTCCCTTTCTCTCTCTTCATCTCCTCCTTGAGGAAAAAAAATAGCTTTATGACAAGTCATGTTAGCTGTCTGCTGAGTCCTCTGCTTTCTGCAGCATCAGGCACCTTGTGTCTCTCCTCAAGTGAGGGCAAAAGTTCCCTTCTCTGACTCAGTGTCACCTCTTCACCCTTTCTCCTCCGGCTTCTCCAGTCATCTCCGGTAGGAAAATAAGTCAGCTCCACGTGACCCTCTGCTCCCTCAGTGTTGGGGTGCAGCTCCCACTCTTTCCTCATTCAGCCTGTGTCCTGATGGCAGGAGGTTCCATCCAACACTAGCTCAGAAGTTCACCAAAGCATGTGCCCAACCTCTGAACATCTGAGGAGCTGCTACCACCAGCATCCAAACTGGCATCAGCACAGGCAAAAACCTTACAACTGTGTTGTTTTCTTAAGTAAACTGAGTAAAGAGCTATTTCCTCCATGCTGCCCTGCCTTGACTTGACCCTGACCTTACAAACCGATTTTATTTTGAGTGCTGGGGGGGTTATGTTGTCTTGTCTCTCTTCAGTTGCTACCTACAGTCTGATAGCTTCATCCCAAAGTCATGAAACTAAGCTGAGGTAAATGTTCAAACGCTTATCCTGTCTTTAAGGATGCTTTTTATGCATCATCCTGGGTATGGAGGTGCTCCCGAGCCACATCCAACCAGCAGTACAGCACAGACGTCAACTCATTGTCCAATAGTGGTCCTAGCTGGTACTTCAGAAGCAAGCCTATTTTCACCTTGGCTGTTGAGCAATATATTCTTATAAATTCTTCAGGGAGAATTTCTAATTAAGCGTGACGGCTTTTGTTCTTTGGTAATACTGGCAAGACAACAAAGCCTTGTCAAATTGTAATAGCCCTCTGCATGTTTTATGCTGTGTACAGTTTACTTTGAAACTCTAGAAAAGCAATGAGTAATTTCTTTGCATGGCCGTTGGCCCTGCACAACTGCTGTGTTACAGCCCACACTTGTGAGCTGGAAAATGAGGGGAGGAAGTGAATTTATCTAAATTAAAAAAAAAAAAAAGGAAAGAAAGAAAGAAAGAAAAAAGGAAAATAATTGTTAATAATCTCTGTTAACAGGATTTTCACAGGCATGCCCTGCCACTGGAACATATCTCTCTTCAGGGCAGATTCCCCCCCTGTTTTAGCCAAATAGAAATCTGTGAATAGGTGATATCTTTTATCAAATCCTCACCTCTTCTTCAGACATCAAAGAGAGATTGGGGTGTTGGGTAGGAAGGAAGGGAGAGAACCTTGTTCTCCTGGGTTTCAGATAGTTCTTCAGCAAAATACTCTACACCGATGACTCTTTTCCTTTTTGTTTGTTTTGTATCTTTGTTTTGCTCTGTGTTTCCTTCCAAGAGTTTGAGATGTTTGCTTTTGGGATCATGTCTTTTATGAAAATAACCAGGCTTCCAAGTGCAGTCTGTCAAGCTTGCCAAGTTACTAGACACGCCGGTTGCCAGAGGAGTTTTACATCTTACATTGCCTGTAAGTAGATCAGCAATGTGGAAGCTTTGAGCTTTTCAACGTCCTCAGCTCACCTGCTGTATTTTGCTCAGAAAAGGTGAGGTGGTGAAATACAGAAGAGGAGAAATTTTTTTTTTCTTTCCCTTTTGTGGCCTTCCCACAGGGACAGCAGCATAGCGCAAGGGCACCCCTGAGAGCATGTCTTTGGGGGTGCAGGGAGTTACATGCCCTGGATGGATGAAGTCCCAGAAGGAAGCGGGACTGCTTTTGGCTGGGGTAAGAGTCAGTGTGACCATATGGGAAAGGGAAGCCCAAGATGCTTGTGACAGCTAATTAAGGCTACACGACTATGGGAATCAGGCTACTACCAAGTTGTTTAAGTCCAGCTATTGTGTGTTTGCAGGATACCCATTACTTTCGGGTACTTTCTTCATTATTATTCTGAGAACCGAATGGCTTCCTTAAGTAATTCCTAGCAAAATACAGGTGTCCAAACCAGCTGGATGATCCGTTCAGTGTGACTGTTCCTGACATGCTTGCTGTGGCAATAGAGCCCAGAAGACCAGCAAATAACAGATAAAAATCTCCAAAAGGAAAGGAGCAACAAGACAGCCAAGATTTTAAATTCTCAAATGTGAGACCGTGTTGGGGATTGTTTTGCTTGTTACCATTATGGTCTGCCCACGGTGGTGCTTTGAACATTAGTGGCCCTGGTCCCTAAAGCCACATTGTATGGCTTGTTCACTTGTTACTCTTCTTCTGTTGCCGGAGGTGCCTTCCTGCAGCACCTCCTTATTGAGGCAGCGGATGCTTCTTGACAAATACCTGTTCACCCCCTGCAAAAAATAAACAAAAAGAATAAAGAACAGAACAAAACCTGACCAACACCTGTGGTCTGTTAGAGAGAACTTCTTTAAATGCTTATGATGGTTTGCAGGTTTGTGGGTTAACAAACCCACCCATAACAGAAAAATAAACAGCAGTTGGCAATGGTGATTTCCATTGTGGTGAATACAAGCTGATACAGGCACGGGCATGTTATAGACTCCTTGCACTTGCTCACCTGATACCCAGGTGACCCAGGTCACGCCTGCTAATATGTGGGAATTTATCCATCAGGGTGACTGCGAAACTGCATGCTCGGCAGTCCACGCCATGGATCTGTGTGCTCGGCAGTCGAAGCTATGGCACTCTGCAACAGGTGCTGGCTGTGGCCACGTTTGGAAGGATGTCAGGTCATGCTGGAGCCTGGGTTTAGCTCGTTTATTATAAGGACTTTTGTCAACTGCTACAGAACATTTCAGGCTGCTTTGTGATTCTCAAGGGATGAGGTTGCAAATGTAGTTCACAAAAATTATATTAAACTGATCAAGCACAACATGAAGCTTTAGCTAGAATGTCTTATGTATTGTATCTATGAACTCCACTCAAACATTAAAAGGAACTGACTTAGTGACTCATCTATTCATGTATCGTATCATCCATCAGATAACAGCATTTTCAGAAGCACAGGAATAGGACAGATTATTTTTATGTCTTCTGCAGCATACAGCATAGATTTGCTTTCTCTTTTTTCCCCCCGTCTCTTCCCTCCCTCCAATTCTGTCTCTGTGTCTCTCTCTTTTCCAATTTATCTGGATTAAACAAGTCTCTGATTATTCTTTATGCCACTGCAAATAAAGTCATTTTCAGAAACAGATGTCGAAAGAGCCCAGTGAAATAATCCTGGAGGCAGATGCAGTCTTCCATAAGCTGCCAAGCGCATGGTGCAATCAAAGTGATGAAACAAAATGGAACAGGCTGCAGAAAAAGTAATTAAATTATAGTTCCATTGTAGAAGCACATTTTAAAATTACTGAGATTCAGAGCCCATAATGCTGGTATTATAGTTGAAAGAATACTTGCCATGGGTCATGAGCATTTTTTTTAACAGTTATTAATCATGCTTGACTGGAAAGACATGTGTAACCTACAACAAGCAGTGGCTGTAGTTGTGCCAAAGGAAGCTTTTGTTCCCTGAAGAGAATTGTATCAAAGGCCAGTGTGTCCTATTATTACGTGTGCAATAGCAAAGTGCAGAATCTGAAACGGGGCTTTTCAGATTTCAATACAGAGCACTGGAGGGGAAAAAAGAAAACAAGTATTGTATCTTTTTGAATACTATATGACCTCCTTTTTCTCTTACCAAGTTAACTTACTCATTGACTAAGTAAAAAAAAATCTCTAAAACATCCCTCCTCTCCCTAACTTCAATAAAGATAATGCCAGGGCTGTTGTAAGAATGGAAAAGAGACAGAAAATGTTCAAAGTCTCAGAAAGTGGAGATTAAAAAGACCTCATTAGTTCATTCAACTCTGTTTCCTTTCCATTACAAAGTAAGTCTATAGAACAGATACAAATTTTTCAAATTATTTTTTTTCTGATTGTCAATATCTAAATGTTCTGTGGGAATGTGTTGGTTTCCGTATTAAAAAATTAAATTAAAGACTTTAAGGACTGTTCATACTGCCTTTGTAAGATTGTAAAATTGTAGCATTTTGGTTTTCCATTGCAAAGAAATATTTTTACTTCGAGATACATTACACATAATAGAATATAAAACCAGCAAGTTGAAGTCTGAACGAAAATTTAGTTGTAGAAAAATAAGTTTTTGGGAGCGACAGAAAATATTAAAACATACACAAACACTCACACCCCCACATGCTCACACACTAAATTGTTTCAAAATTTGACATTTTGGGTCAGCTTGGAATGAAAGCAAACTTTGCAAGGTGGAATTTCCTATAAAAGAGGTACTCTGTGTCTAAATTCTGTTTAAGACTTGATCTGGCATTGGCAGTGCTGAGTGGCTCAGCTGACTTCAGTGTATCTCTTACACAGCTTCCAGGAAGCTTTATGCAATCTTTCTACATGGAAATATCAGAGCCACTGCTGCTTCTGGAGAATGTCATTCAGCCTGAGAGATAGCCCAAACAGCTTTTTGGGACAGAAATTCAGCTTTAATTGCTTCACTTTTTATGTAGTTAAGTCACCCTTGCGTCAGCCAGCCAAGCCTGCGGCATCCTAGTTTCTCTCCTTTTTCCTATTTCCCTCCAATATCAGCAGCCTTTTTCAAATACTGCCTCATTTGTTACCAGCTAAGCTCCACCTCTGTCTTTGTATAATTTTTCTGTTAGTAGTTTTTCCACTCTCCTCTCAATGAACTGCAACTTTTTTTTTTTTTCCTGTGGTTATGGAATGTCCTGATCCAAATATGAATCAGGATACAGTTATGTGAACATGGCTGCTTCCTCTTCTCCTGCCCTGAAGTATAGATTTTCAGCCTCTGATTTGCAGCCTTGTGTCATCCCCAAGTCTTTTGTATCATTAGTGCCTTCAGGATTTGACTCACTGTTGAGAATTGGCTTTCCCTCGTTGTATCATCATACATTTCTTCTCTGCGTTTCTTTTCAGGTTGTCATCTTCCTGCTCATATTTGAACTCTTCTCCTTTATAATGCCTGCAGTCTTTCCAATTGAGTGTCATCTATGGCTGTCGTTAATGTGCTGATAATGCCTTCTTCCAGTTATTGATGTAAATATTACCAAAACTTCAGCAATGCTTTTTTTTTTTCTTTTTTTTAATAGTAACCTATTCCTCAGTACACCTCTGGAGGCTCTACTATAAGTCAGCAATTACCTTCTCTGGAGCTTTACTTTTTTTCCTTCAAATGAGCAAATGGACCACTTTGTGGTCCCAAGCCAAAGGTGGGAAGGTATCAAAGGCAGCATCAAATCCTTCAGCTTAGCACAGGTCCTGTCTTGTTTTTGTGAGAACGTAGGACCACATTCCACATGCAGTTACGTGTGTAAAACTCTGAAGGCAGAGGGGTTGCGTATGAGCAAAAAGCAAAAAAGCTATTGGAGCAGCTGGGAAAAAGTCATGTGTATCCTATGTCTGCTTAAAGCACCTTCTGTAGGGAGTTCCTCCGAACATGGGGGCTTTTTTCATGATCATGTTGGTTCACTTCCAGAGCCTCCTCCTCTCCCTTTGCTCTCTCGTGATGCTCACTGTGAGCAGAGGAGAGCCTGTGGCACGGCTGGCTGTGAGCTGCCGAGTGACCAGCGTGCATCTGCTGCTGGCCCCGGGAATCGGTCACTGCTGGGTTCACACCAAAGCTTTTCCTGCAGTGGAACCGCAGCGTTGCCCCTCTAGTTAGGCTTTGGCTCCCTGAAACTTGTGTGAACTTCAAACGTCGGACCTCCCTGTATCTCCTCAACATGTTGAAAATGGTCAGGGAGCTTATATATGTATGTATATGTATGTATGCATGTCTTTGTAAGGAAAGGGACTGAAGGACAGGCAAAAGGGCCGTTACTTCATGAAGCACTGTTTCAGTTGAGCAGCTTTGTGAAGCGAGTAAGTTGTTTGTGCAAAAATAGGCTCTTTCCATTATGAAGGTTGCACAGAAGTAGCAAATGGATAACCTTAGCACTGCTTTTTCCCCAGTGCTAAAGCAAGATACAGTGATTCACTTTATAGCTGGCACTTTGAAGTCATTAATAAACAAACTGTTTGATTTTTCTTTGCTTTTGAATACTTCATCAATTAGACTTGCTTTTGAGTTTTAAAGATTCTCCTGGTTTAAATCAGTGACAAAAATACTGATTTAAGTGGCTTAAATCTTGGCATGCGTTTGGCTCTTTACTCTGAGTATTGACTGCCCATAAAAGAGTCATTTATTGTGGGCTGGTTGTTGGGTTTTTTGGTTGGGTTTTTTTTTTTGTTGTTGTTAAATCTATTTTCAAATGAAGCTCCGGGAACTTACTGGTTTTTTATACCCACTGCATAGTCCTGGGTTTCACAGTGAAATTCTTATAGCGCTATATGTTTTGACCAACCACCAGTGATTGAGAACTTAAATATTCGTCTTACGAGCATGACTTTTGAAGGCAACAATTTCAGCGACTTGGCAGGACATTCCTTTCTGGTTTTCCTTTTATCCCTATGAATGATGGAAGTCATCACAGCACTCAGCCATATCTGCAGCAGTTACAGCCGCACTGCTGTTGGACCAGTCTTTTTCTCAGGCAACTCCCAGTCCATCCTTGCCTCAAGCGAGCACGAGTGTGGTGTCCCAGAAGGGAGCCTGTGACTCACGTTCCAGATACTGGTACCAGTCCCCTAGTGAGAGAAGGATGGGAGCTTATCCTCTTCCCTCCCTTAGATGCTGTATGAATTTCCTTTTTCTTTTTTTAATGAGTATTTATTTTATTCATCTAGGGAGCTTGAATGGATTTTCAACTCACAGCCTTGTAAATAACATAATTAAGGTGATTACAAAAGTGATATTTTTCCTTGTTTGTGTCAGAGATTCAATTATATCAATATACAATATTTTCCTGTTTAATAAGGTGAAATATATTATTAGTGTTAGAGTCTTTTCCCAAACCAACAACCATGTTCTATACTGAATTGAGTGAAACAACTGACTTATGTTTATTGAACCGGATATGTCCACAAAACATTTAATTTACCAATAGGTTGGACAAATATATATTCTAAGGCAGATGTTATTTCAATATTGATGGAATTATAAAAATACAAATATATTTAAATAGCTGTTTATTCTGTGCCCAGTGGGAACATACTTGAGGGGCTAATATTTCCCATTAAAGAAGCTCCCGTATTTCTTGAACTAGTCTACTGGTTTGGGCCATTTTTTCCTTTGATCAATGAGAAGCTATCTGTACTCTTGTAGGTACTGGCAAAGAAAATGATAATTCTTCTTGACATATGTGGGACTATTTTTAATAAAGATAAAAATACCATTTAAAAAATCATGCTATTCTTGATATTTGCTTATTAGATCACGCCCCAGTAATCTTTTAACATTTTTCCAGATCTATCACGTAAAAAATGTACCTTCCTTTCTTTCCAGCATTTAACTACATTCTGTACATATATGCATACCATATTAAAATGTATCTTTTTATGTACATATATAAATCTTGCTCACTTAAAATATCTTGGAAATAGATCATGTGAATGATTTCTCTATTCTCTCAGAAATTTAAAAAAATTGAAAAAAGAACATCCATTTAGGTTTGACTCTCTTTTGTTTGGTGCAAGTTCATTTATTTTTAACTCAACAAGCAAAGTTTATTTGCCCAGAACATTTTTAGTTGTTTTATTTGCTTTGAATTAAATTGAGGTACATTTACAAGTGAAGCATTATTTCAAAATAAAAAGATTTCATTGATGAAATGTCAAAGTCATGCATTTGACTTTTGAGGGCAGAGATAGTTTAACAAATATAACACACATTCACAATGTTTAGGTCATCAGAATCTAAGGGTTTTTTTCAGGAACCAGGTATGGACTGAAAATCTTCTATTATATGGTAGGCAATTCTTGGTAAGCTTCTCTGTGCTGGAGAGACCACTCTCCTACTGTTGGTGGTCTGTTCAATTTTTTCCCTGCCTTCACTCTGAATTATATGTACATTTCTTTATTAGATTTGTTATCTCCGACCATATGGAATGATTAATGCAAGTCAGTTGAAGTGTCTGTTTCTTAGTTGAACATAAGCAAGTAAAGCAAAAATTTTATTTAAAAACTGAGCAACATAAAAACAAACAAAGATTTGAGAAACACAATGCTTAACTTGAGGGTTTGGGAGCCACAGGGTAAAGTGGCAGGTAAAGCTGATTTTGTGCTCAAAGCACTGATGAGAAATTATTCTTTGGTAAATAGTTGGTCTACCATATGTGTAAATTGTCTTCCCTGATCTTGCAAACTTCCAGGTCTGTGATAAAGCCTACAGTTAATTGCATTGCATGCCATTAGGAAAGGGAAAAAAATCACCTTCTGGTCTGTCCTGAACTCATCTTTGAATCCTCCTAGAGAATATTTGTACAGAATAATTTATGGTGGGCTGCCACAACTTTCTTATTTGTGGAGGGGTTTATGTTTCATTAGACTAATGAGGCAGCTTCCATCTACGAGAGCTTTTAGCTGCCTGGCTTTTTCACATGCGTGGAAGAGCTAGTTGGCTAGCGAATCTGTACAAAGCATTGACATGCACACTCTGCTGCTTTTTTTTAGTTCGCGGCAAACTGTAAAGATGCTCTCTGCATTCCTGCCAAACTAATTCTTTCTGGAATAATTACAGAGAGGAAAAAAATTAAAAGAGTTAGATAGAGGGAAGATATCATTGGCAAAAGAATCACTGTGTTTTCCATAGCCTGGGAATTACTTACTTCCCTCAGGATCCCAGATCTGCTTGGCATTTGCTGAAGGCCATTTTACAGCTTTTCTGAGACTTGATTTCCAGGCGTTTGATAGCATTTATTACCTGTTTGACATGTGATGTTTTCTGAAGGGGTAACTTTTGGCCAAGTGTGTACCTGTCTATTCACACACAGCATAATATTTTGATGTTAATTCATATTAGATAAGTAATTCACCATTGAATGTTAATATTAGGAAATAGTTTTGTGAACACTGAGACAATAGTCTTTATTGTACTTCTGAGTTTTCTTCCTGTAATAAATTCACGATGCCGTATTGTTTACTCAAAAGATTTTACAGAAACTGTTATAAGTAGAAGAGTCAATAAATACATTGCTGTTCATTTCCTTTAATAAATCAAAAAGGGAACAACCAGTGCCATTCACTGAAGCATATGTTTTTTGACCAGCATGAGAAAAAGTGGTCCCTTGAAAGAACAGGGCTCATACATGTCAAGTTCAGCAGCTAAACATCTATCAATTGAGAATAGAAAAAATAAGTCTGTAATCTTTTCCTGTTCTCTTCAAAGATTACTTGACATCTAGTGATCTTCAGCAAATGAGACGTAACTATGCTAGCCGTGTAGGGTAAGGGCATTTCTTGTTTTAGGGAGAACACAAAGACAGCTGCTTCTACAGATAGGATAGGATCTTCCTCTGACAAAATACCGTTAACCATATCCCTCAAGGAAAATCTAGTACCACTTTACATACTTCATAAAATCCCATTCGAAAGGCAGCACTCCTGGAGTCTTGCCAGTTTTTGTATTTGCTATTGCCTTTAGAAGTTGTTCTGCTATTTTTTTCAGTCTATTACTTCATTACCAGTTTCATGTCTTTGGCAAACCTGCTGCTCCCAGGTATCTGTAGTAACTGCAGAGCTTAGTGTATCAGAGATACAGAGATTTTTACAATAATTAGTCAAAGGAGCACATGGCTTGCTGAAGTGTGTAACTGTCTTTTGTTGGTAGCTGTTAACTAGTGGAATAATGTGCTGCTCTTTAATTCCCTTTGATTTTTGAGCTAATATTTTACCCCTTTTTTTGTAAAACAGATATTTTTTATATCTGTGTACTCAATTGCTGCTTTCAGTGGCCCATATTGAGTTTACTTTCCTATTAATTAATTTGTATTTAGATCTCTTTGAGCATGTGATCTCTGAATTTCCTGAAACCTTGTTCTCTCTAGTGTTTGTTTAAATTTTGTTCTTAAGCTATTCCTTTATCTTATTTTATTTTTTAGTGACAACCCGTTTTACGAACTTGACACCACCACACACACCCCCTTTGTCCTGCTAACACAAAGAATTAATTTTCTCATTTCTGGATTTTTGAATCCGTCCCAACTATCAACTTACTTAAAGTGGGCCATGATATGATGATTTAATGGGGCCAGGTTCTGCAGGTTTTGTTCACTTCATTAAAGAGTTAGAGATTAACATTAGATCTATTTTGGGATATAAATGATAAGGATGTGAATAAAATGTATAATCTCATTCCTTTGTGTACAATCCTCTCTGGTAATTTGGGAGATGGAACTGGTAAAGTAGAAAGGTTAATACTGCACCTGCTTCCTTACCTATTGTTCATTAATCAGATTCTCCTGGTGAGGCTTTCGAATAAAACTGGAGTGCTTCAAAGCGTGATTTCTACTTTTCCAAGTAGTTATTATTGGGAGAGAAATCCTTTGAAGAGTTGTCATTGTTATTACTGTTACGTTATTGTGGGCGTCCTGTGAGCTTTTTGTCCTTAGTAATGTCTCAATGATACAGTTTAGGAAAAGTAGATGTCTTCATCCTTCATTTGACACATAAACTGAAGAAGTGTATGTTTAGCCAATGTCCAGTCGTCTTCTTTTGCTTCAGCTGAGACCATAAACAGCTGCCAATAGTTATCACTTTTCATCATCATTTCTGAAAAGAAGTTCCTTGAAACAAAATAATACAACTGGAACTGGTTTTGCTTTTTATTTCACTTTGGGTTGTGTTTTGTGGGTTTTTTTTAACTTCTGCCAGTGTTTTTCTGTATAATTACACTGTTTAGTCCTTTGACATCCAGAGATGTTACTTTCAAGTGAAAAGCCACAGATAATAACTGCTTAGCTTATCAAAGAACTTGAAAGCAAAGTAGTTATTTCTTCATTTGATAGCAGGAACCTTTCTGTGGCAGACAGCTTATTTTTAATTTTAAACCTTACATATATGGCTGAATGTGTTGATTTCTATTGATAATATTATCAGTTCTTGTCCGGTAGTAATTTTCTTACTTTCCTTTCAGTCTCCTTCTCCTTTCCTATATTCCCTTCAGTTTAAATGAAAGACCAAAATCATGTATGTAGCATAAATCTGTTCCCAAGGAACTCAGCTCTGCTGAAAGCACAGGTCCTTTCTTCTCGTCATGATTGCTGGCAATGTGCTTCTTCCATTTCCCAGGAGGTCTCCCTGTACCTGGAGGCTTCTGATCAAGAGGACTTAGCTACAGCCTTTTCATGGCTTCCCATCTTTCAGTTTTCTCTGTTCTTTTTGGTTCACTCTTACTATCTTTTTTTTCTTTTTTTTTTGGTAATAACACTTTTTTTTTTAACAGTTCTTGCTAAATAAACCAAACTGTGCACTATTTCTTCATAACATCGGTGTGTTACTGTCCAGATTCCCATTCTTCATATCTTACGATAATTCTTGTTGTTCGTCTTCAAGTTACTCTGCTCATGTCTTGGTCTCCTTGTTTAGCCCCTGTCTTTTCCTGCCCCCATTCCTATGGCTTGATCATCTGCTTAGCTAACCCTCCTCTGGGATGTTTCTGTATATTACGGAAATGACAGATTTACTGTGAGAGACTGGATGTTCTTATGTTTCCTTTATTGAAGTTTTCTTTTTCTAAACCTACAGATACATGGGAACTAGACGACTGAGTTTCTTTTTTCTTTGTTATAAAGTTTTCTTTACTTCCAGTGGAACAACTGGAATTTGTTCTTTTGCATTTTATCTGTAGATTCTTCCGTGCTTTTTTTGTAATTACATCTTTCTGTTGATGGTGATGAAGCACCATAATTAGGTTCAAGAGTCCCTTTTGAGGCTCAAGCACAGGGAACACTGTGCTGGCTGCTCTGACCAGTTTCATCTTTCCTTGATGGGCTCGGATTTAACAACCATACAATCAAGATTTCACATACCAGAGCGGGCTTCCTCCGTGAACATTTTCAGGCAGTCTTTGCTTCTACATTGATTCTTCTCACATTATTCTTGGTATCAGCCATCTGAAGGTCTCTCTTTCTCCCTGTCTTTCTCCTTCTCTCCTCTCTGCATCTCTTTCCTTTCCAGCACACCTCTGTGACTGGGCAGCTCTGTCCCAGTTCACCCTGTGCACACTCTTTCCCTCCTCCCTCTCATCCCTTTGGATCTTCCAGATGAGTAGCTTTCTTGGCAGATTCCCAGATGTCAAATAATTTATTGTGGCTTTAAACTCAGACATCAATTGCCTGATGTCTACCTTGGTACTATGTTGTTTTTATTCATCTCTGGCATCCCTGCTTGCTGTGGAGTCAAAGGCTTTCTTATCCTGCATGCCTGAAGTGGTCACCTTAGAGGTTTAAAACATATATATGCATATTTCAGCACCGTGTAGCCATATTCCCTCCAGTGATCTGCTTATTTTCTTCGGAGGGGATTGGTAGGCTGAAGGGGTAGGAAGAAAGGGGGTCATGTTGACTTTTCATGTCTCAGGCTTCAGGCAGCCATCTCACACTACCCCCTCGGCCACGTGGATTCCTAACCTCCGTGTGCGTGTGGGTTTTGTCACTGCCCTTTGGCTGTATAGTTCATCTTGTAGCTTATATTAATTCAGTGAAATCCTTGAGGAGCCGTGCTATTCTTTGCAGCAGTCTGATGAACACATGGCTTAGCTGCTTGTTTTGGTCGCTTAATCTACCAACAATTATTGAAAAGCCATGTTAGCAAATTGATGGTTCTTATGTAGTGAATAGTGAGCACATAGGACATGCCATTTTAT
Organism: Himantopus leucocephalus; assembly: GCA_003993805.1. NCBI lineage: Eukaryota > Metazoa > Chordata > Aves > Charadriiformes > Recurvirostridae > Himantopus > Himantopus leucocephalus. Next base: position 96,164,020 of record RSEF01000002.1, read on the forward strand.
ACCAACTTGGCATAGCTAATATTGAAAATGTGTAGAAACACATGCTTACAGATAAAAGGCATTTGCATAAGACTATGTGTCCATTTTATTGAAATTTTCAAAAGGCTCTTTTTTTTTTAATGCCTTTGGAGGCTTCTTTCTACCTCAAGAGAAATTTTCACTTTTTACACGATAAACAGCAGTGGAAATGTCTTCAAAAGTTCACACTCAGCCCCACAGGAGGCAAAGATCTGGTGTTTGCTAGGACCTATCTGATGTGATCTACCTTCCTTTGTTCCCTGGGCGTGACTTTTGTTTTCATGTTACCTGGAGCTGCGGGGCCCTGGATGTTGGATTTTGTGCATTCTGGTCTGGAGCCCCAAGGTCCACCTGTCCTCCTGTTGCTGCCAGCTCTCTGTTGAAGGCAGGGAAAAGTGCATAAAACCTCAGTCTTGACATTCAGCCATGCCATTGACTGTAGCTGCCTGCAGTATACTGTCTGCTCACCTGTGGAGTCCTCTGACTTTCCTCTGGCATCAGGAAAAGTGTGACACATTGATTTTTTTTCATAGTCTGAGACTGAACTCCCCCAACCCCTGGAGCAGCCATGGGACCTTGTCACACAGAGCTTGGGAAAGGAAAACCTTATATATTGAGCCTTCTGTTTGCTCAGAGAGGCACACATAACCCAGGAACACAGTAAATTGTTCAAAATGCTGATTTTGCAAAGGAGGAGGAAATTATTTTTCTGATTAAATATTCATGACGTGCTCATATATTGCAGCAGTAGGTTTATAAATACATGTACGTACTGCAGGCTGGTAGGAGGCTTTGTAGAGGAAACCATTCTCTTTCTTGTGCCATGATCTGACATCTCCATGCACACAGAGATCTAAAGTAGCACATCTTTGTGATGATGCCTGAGGAAAAAAATTGCTTTCATTAGTTAAAAATAATAAAGTACAACAATGCATTTTATTTCAATCTGTCTCTAAATCTGTTTTTAAAACTGAAATACTCAGGTAATTAATAGTCCTGTAGTTAGTGGCCGTAAACGTTTTGCCAGAGTCCTTGGACTCTTGAGTCAACTGGAGCAGTTGTAAATGACCTGGCATAGTAAAAACTCTTCTCTCTTCATGGCATATGTATAGCTTTCATGTATTCTTCCTTATCATGTGAGGTTGCCTTTTTGAATTCATTCCCTTTGTATCTCACACAGCTGCCTAACTCCTTGCAGGCACACACGCTCTCAGCCCTCCCCCAGACATCTGTTCTGCTTCTCAGTACCAAGTGCCAGAGTTTGAGCGTGTTGGGAGGAGGGGCAAAGACAAAATCCTGCAAAAAACTTAGATGGCAGTGATATTTTTAACAATATTTGCAGTGGGAATTTATTTTTGACCTCTTTTTTTAAAAAGAACTCAAAAGGCGTTAGCTACAAATACAGATTCTTTTTCAGGTTTTATCTGGAAAAAGTCAGGCTTAGGTGGGGGTTGGTTTGTTGTCTGGGAAAAGACTTTCCTCCAAAATGTTTCCCAAAATGAGCATACTGCTGTAGCATCACAGCAGTAAAAGGCCATGGCAACTGTAAACCTGTGTCTGGTCTGGGATCGTTTTTCCCACATGGGAATACATTTCATTAGAAACATACCTTCATCACTAAATTTTGGTCCACAGAAGATCTTAAATACCTTGCTTCTACTTGAAACACATCCATTATGTGAAACCTTCCAACCTTAAGCAACCATGGGCTTCTAGATATCTCAGATGGCCAGTATTGCTCCCATGAAGTCCAGAATGGCAAGATGTATTCTACTGTTTATGTACCAAAGTGCTCCTGATTGGCACTTTCAGGATTTCTTTTGACAGAGCTGAGCAGAAAGTGCTTGAGCTGTCAGAGCCAGAGCATTTCTCTCGGCAAGCAGCAAGGAGCAGGTAAGCACCATGGGACCATTCCCTTCCTTACTCTGGGAGCAACCACAGACTCCTCCTCTGCTCCTCCCTCTGCACTTGTCAGAAGAGACTGTCATGGTCACCCACTTGCAGATTTTGCTGTGAATCCTGGTCTACCCTTAAAGAAGCAGAATACAGCCCGATATCTTCCTCTATCATTTCCTACCAGCTGCCTTGGGACATTTTCCTCTCACCCTCGTGCACGCATGGTGCATCAGAGGCATGGCCAGGCTGCTTCTGTTTTCTGCCTTCTCACCCAGGCACCTTACTTCTCTTCTACTTTTTTCCATGCACATAGGTGATGTGCTATATGAGTGATAAGCCTAGAAGTCTGGAATATATGGGATTTATTTCAGTGGCTGTGGTCTGGGTGATAGAGCATACGGTAGGAAATACACTAAGTCCATGCTCGATTAGCAAAAATTAGCCCTGGCAGTGGAGCAGGTAGATGGGAGCTGCTCTGTAGTCCTCGAATTTTAGGAAGGAGGGGTTTAAGTTGCTTTTTCTGCCCCTTTCTTTCCACATCTGCTTCTCAAGCATGTCTGCCTCCTGTTCTTGCAGGCACCAGAGGCACAGAAGCTCTCTGTGGTCCTAAGTACTCCTGCAGAGACTTGAGAGAAAACTCTCATCTTCCAGTGTATTTCCCTGTGGCAAAAACATCAGGAGTGGCTTGACCACTCACAGGCTCAGCCTGAAGCATGAAGCATCAGCTGTCAGAGGATTGACTTTCTGGAGTGGGCTTCACATAATATACAGTAGGAAAAATGTCTAACAAGGGAAAATGACAATGAGCAGATTTAAAACAAATAAAGAGGAGCACTTTTTCCCTGCACTAAAAATGAATCTGGGAGACCAGAACTTTTGGACGCCAGAAATATGGATTCAAGAAGGGATTGGACCGGTTCATGGAGGATTGGTCCACTAATGGCTGTTGAAAACGCCGGTCTGGATGCGGTCTTTCAGAAGACCCTGAATTGCTGATGGCTGGCAGCTCAGCTAGTCTGTCAGGGATGACTCCATGCATGTGTCTTGTCCTCTTTCTTTAAGCATTGCTGTTGACTTCTCTCACAGATAACATGCTCAGCTAAGATGGGCTCTAATTAGAGCTTAGTGGCTCTTAAGATGGAGTTTAATCAGTTGATAAAACAGTCTCCGTGCTGCTACTGCCTGCATTTAAAGGGGAGTGACCTTGTAGGTCTCTCCAGTAGTTTGGACCCATGCCTGAGCAGTGTCCACAAGGGGACAACAGCCTGCCACCCTGGTGGGACACTGCTGTACGCTCTGAGCCACAAAATGTTTTGTCACTAGGGGTGATCATTAGCCAGTGCCCAAGCTAGCCAAAGTTTTGAGAAGCTCCAAGATGCAAAGCTAATAGGGTTATCATTACTAAGAGATGGTTACTGAGAGGCATGATGTCTGTTTAAGGTTTTTATGCTCTATAAGATAGGCCCGAAAAGGAAAAAATCAAATAAGGAGTCTCTAAGATTTTTCTACTGTGGAATTTGCCTGCCTTTGGCAGTATTCCTGCCTTCCCCCATTTTTGTTTGTACTGATAAATATCCTTGCATTAACAAACTCATAATGCATCTTGTTTATCCCTTCAAAACCAGCCCTTGCAGCTTTCATGAATATTTTAGGATATTTATGGCTTTGTAAATGACTGAAAATCTGCAATTTGTCATTAGGAATTAAGAAAAATCTTCCTTCTACTTAGGGCTGAAGCACAGCTTTGGCCTTTGAGGGACTGAGCCACCTCTGGGCCTGGTAGACAAAAACAAAGTCAGACAGTGCCCAGATTTACAGCAGCAAGTGGCTCTTAGTTACTCAGATGTCTTTGATAATGTGTCATCCACTGTTGCTGGCAGGGATCAGTGTTTAGGCTCAGAATTAATTTCTCTCTAGCTGGAGAGAAAACAAAAATATCTCTTCTGCAAGAGTGAAAAAAAAAAAGCGATAGAGGTAGTAACGGAGAGAAATGAAAACAGCACCAGGCATGTGTAAAATGCATATATATATATATTGCATATACATACTGCAAAGTTTATAAGAGAGAAAGTGCTGTTTAGAAGAAAACATTGTATTTCACTCGGTTGTGCTCTGTACTTTCAGCTTTGAAATACAGGGAGTTAAAAGAATTTTTAAGGTTTCAAAAGGGAGGTTTTTTTGTAATTGGTGAAGGGCTAAAGGGTTGGTTGGGGAGGGATAATAATCAAAGGAGGCTTTTCAGCACTAAACTCTAGTCCAAAAAAAATCAAAGGGAGGAATGTTAATTGGTTTGTACAACATGATATTCTCAGTTCAGAGTAGCTTCAGCCACTCAATGGTACTTTTTCTTTTTTTCTCTCTGTCTTCGTAGGTTGATTAAGTGAATAGAAAAAAAAAAAAGAAAAACGAAGCTGCTTTCAAGTATTGAAGATACAAGGCCAGGATGAACACGAAGGACACAAAAGTGACTGAAGGAGGTCTCAATGTCACGCTTACCATACGCCTTCTCATGCATGGCAAGGTGAAGCATTTACTGTTGCCCCAGCAGTTGCCTGTGTATTGAGCGAGTGTGTGCGGTTACTGTCGGAGCCTGGCAGTGGCATTGACGGAGGGTCTGCTCCTCCTCCTCCCACTCGAGTCAAAAGCGCCATTGCCATGACCGAAAAATCACCCCCTGCCTTTCAAGGCATCACACTTAAGTTTGCGCTGCAGCCCGAGTTCCTTGGAACAAACCCTGCTTGTAACGAACCCACTTTCAGCAGCTCCAGAGGCAAAAAAAAGAGTTCTTTCATTGATAGTTAGCCAAATTAGGCAGGCCCTCAAGTAAGGCTGCCCTGCATACGACTTGCCTTTCTCATCATTTGCTGGATTTTGCAGGGTTTTTTGAAGATACCAAAACATTGATGTGCGTGAAATAATTGCCACAGAATTACTGTCTATTTCTGTTGAATGCAAATGGGGTAGTTCTCCATTATTCCGATGTAGCATCTTATTAGAGCGAACCCCCTGATATACCAAGCATTCGTCCAGGTCCCCTGCGGGTTTGTTTTGGAAGGTTGACTGTCATTTCATTTCTGGCCAGCGCAGCACTTAAGCATGCAGATAAGTGTGAAATCTCTGCCATAGACAAAGTGCCAATTCAGTATTGTCAGACTTAACAGTCTGATAGCCGTTTATTTCACATTGCCAGATCACAAAATGGGCTTTTAATTAAAAAACACATTTCATAGTGTTGTGTGTTATTTGCATCAGGCAACACCAGGCATTTTTAGGCTTAATGAATGATTGTTACATAAAGGAGATGGTTTTGGCTCTTTCTTAACAACAGACAGTGAATATATAGATATAATTCTGGAGATCAAGTGTGTATATGTAAATCTAAAAAGTATTTTTACTCCTGAAATTTAATTTAATAGCTAAAAATACATTTTCATTTTAAAACAGTGCATGCTTTCAACCTAGGGCATGAATACATATGCAATATACCCATAACACAAGTGGGAGACTAAGGTATCTCTGTATTTTACTGAGGGAGCTGCTAAGAAGTATAAGGGGGTGCAGTTTAAGTTTGCAAATTAAAAAACTCAGAAGTTGGGTTATGCTGGATCAAATTATGTATTTTCTCAGAAACGATCCAACCATTTTGTTTGATTTCTCCCCCCCTGAAATATCCAGCTTCAGGCAGGCATCTGGTGTATAAAATGTGCATCTTAAATAGGGATCTGTCACGAAATTTAGTAACAGTCTCTCTTAGCAAACCTACCTAAAGTCTGTGTGCATGTCTGCACTGAAAATCAGGTCTTAGCGTTGATTTTACCAGGTTCTGGTCCCAACCCAGAAAAGCATTTGAACACATCCTTATCCTGGTGGGTATTGGAACTCATTGGAACGTGTTACTCAGGGCAGTGGTGGAGTCCCCGTCCCTGGAGGTATTTAAGGGTCGTGTAGATATAGTGCTTAGGGACATGGTTTAGTGGTGGGTTTGTCAGTGTTGGGTTAATGATTGGACTAGGTGATCTTACAGGTCTTTTCCAATCTAGGAGATTCTGTGATTCTGTATAAGTAGCCCTACGGGTTTCTGTCAAATTCCCATGCGCTTACGTGTGCTTTGCTCTGCTTCTTTCAGAATCATGCTATTAAAGCAAAAATGAAGTATTTATCATTTTCAGGCCATTTCAGTTAAACTCTGGGCTAGTGGGGGTTTTTTTGAAACAAAAGATAGGTAATCAAAAATGAAATTAGAAAAAGCTAATTTTCTGTGTTAAACGTCAATGACTCTGTGTGCAACCACTTTTAACAGTAATGGATGTTATATGTCCAATCTTCAATGCATATGTAGCCCCAAGGGTCTAAATTAAACCCCTAAAAGCTGCAAAGTTCAAATTTTAAGTGGGAGTATACCATGCATCCTCAGTTAACAAGGCACAATGGGTATACGGTTAGGTCTACTATGCTCTAATCATGTATCCTATTGTGCCTAAGTATTGCAAAGAGTACTTTAAATCAGAATTTATTTTGGTGATAAAAGTCAGACCCTTATGGTTTCTTTGATGTCACTTCTGTGAATTAGAAATGCTAATATAGAGGAATGACGGATGTCTGAGTCAATATGAACTCAATGTGAGAAGGTTGCGCTGAAAGCTGCGTGTGCCTCTGAAAAAGAAGAAGAAACATGTTTCTAGGCTCTGCCTTAAGATTTGTTGTGGTAATGACATCAGTGGAAATTGCTGATCTCTAATTAGTATTTCTAGACAGCACAATTAACTGAAGCAGAGCTTGGGCTGTAAATAACTGGCCATAACTTGGAAGAGAAGCAGGGAATTAGAAGGTTGCTTTTAAAAATAACAGTAGCAAACCAGATTGAGTTAGATAATTTTAGAGTAAGATCTTTTTAAGGTTATTTATATATTAATGTGTTTCATGGAAATATGAGAGTCTATCCCCACTAACCTTAACTCTGTCTCTAAACCTTTATTACCAGTGTACCTTTGCATAGGGAAGGTCTATGTTCTTTGTGGTATTTCCATTCATTTTGATTGAAAGTCTGTAACTTGTGCTACCATGCTTAGTTAAGGCTGTAAATCCTTCAGACTTAAGTAATGTTCAGCATGTACTTTTCATGTGATTTGTATAGGGACTTTAATCAAGGATGGACATGTTAATTGTGCAATTAAGCTGAATTCTGTACCTGCGGACAGAAAAATCAGGATGTGTACTAATGGACAGACCTCTGTGAGAGGGTAGGGAATAAAAGAGAATCTTTAACAACAACAAACAAAGCAGGTAGCAAAAATCAACGCCAACATTTGTGCCTGGTGAAAAGAATACAGATGGGAACAGTCCTGAGCTCCACAAGAACCCAGGGTCGGTGTCTCCCCGCAGGTAGGACACCTCTCATCATCTCCTTTGCTTCATCTTGCTTTGGGGAAAGAGGGGCTGTAGGTCCAGCTGAGCTCCTGCAGGGCTTCGTGCACCCTCCTACCTGCGATGGCCACTTGGAGGACCAGCACAGCCGCTCCTCCGCAGCGTAGCAAGATTTGGGAGCAGCTGGCTGGCAACGAGGCAAGGCACAGCCTTGATTTTCTCGTGGCAGAAAATCTGATCTTAAGGGAGGGCAACAACTTTTTTATCTGTGGAAGCAGCAAAAAGGCTTGTGCGGGCCCAGCAAAAAGCTAACCACTGCGAGGTATAAAAGGTTAACCTCAGGGTAAATGTTGCCAGGGCCAGACATGAAAGGTGTCCTCCTGGGCCAGGACTTCAGAGGGTGTGTGATGGTGTAAGATGAAGGGCCTAATTTTCATCTTGCGCCATGTTACATCAGTAAAAAAAGTTATGATACTGTGAGAGCCCCAAAGAGAAACCGGGAGCAACGCAAAACATTTCTCATACTTTCTTGCGATGAATTAGAGGGCAGGTGTTAGGGAGTACGCTGAAAGGGCAGTGCTCAGGTGTTCTTCGCATCTGCAGAGAAGCAACTGTCTCTGCAGGGAATCTTAAAAGCAAAATTAGGAAAAACTTTTTATGCAGATGTGTGAGGAGGCTGCCCGGGCACGCCGCAGCATTCATCACTGGAGGTTTTTAAGGACAAGTTAGACAAAAATGAATACATCCCGTAAAGCTGCTGTGGCACTGCAGCCTCCACTGCCCAGGACCTTTTTGATGGAGTTACCTGAATGCTGCTCTGGAGAGGGCGGGAACAGAAGGGCCATTTGAAGCATGTGCAGGAGTTGGATATGTAGAGTATATTAAATAATGCAGAGATGCATTTTCATCTTTTATTAATGAGGAAGATGCACCACATTAAGGAATAAAGCTGTTTCATGCACTTCAGGAGAGAAAAACAGGGAATATGGGCTGGGGCTGTTTACATTGCCCTACTTCTGTATTTTCCATCTAATTCCTGCTGTTGCTTGAAGTAAAATAAGTAAAATCACTCTGTAGGGCAGAGGTGTGAAGGGGTACAGATATTTTATTACCTTTATCTACTTTGAAAGTATAATTTCTGGGCAGGATTAGAATATTGGGGTTTTTTCTTACTTACTGCCACAGGTAATGAGGTTGGAAGATTGTGGAAAATTGTAACCTTGCCCACAGGTATCTGCCAACATACCTTAGTACTTGACATTTGCAGTGCTCTTGTTCTAGTTTTGGTCAGTTCATGTCCAGAAAGAAATAACTCTTGAAAAAGCACCTACTTTTGACTATACTGGATAATCATTACATGATTTTGGACTGGTTTGGATTTGTACACAGCCAGTGTTAACAGGCTGATTAAGACCCCAGAGACTCACCATTAAAGGTTAATTTTAGATGTGGATGGTAAAGAGACTGTGCCGGTAGAAAGATGTTAAATTTCAGGAAAGCAGCTTAATGGAGATTTAAGAGTTGGGTCCATGAGGTGGAACAGGAAAAAAATGTTCAAATGTACCAGCATGGAAAGGTCAGCAGGGCCACAAATCCACTTTGGTCTCCATCTCGTAGTGGTGGTTTAGGACTCTCTACTTCCTCCTGCCAGTACAAACCTGCAGAAGAAAAAATGCATCGTTTCCAAAGGCGCTGCATGAAGGTGTCCATCGATGAAACCATATTAGGTGCAGTGAAGTCTGCAAGAAAGCAAACTAGAATATATTAATATATTGAGTCTGAGGAATCTTTTAGAGAAAGGGGAAGGAGTTCAGAAATAGAAAACAAAATAGATTAAGAAAGTCACATGGTTAGGAAGAACAAGGAAATAATTTACAGGTAGGATGGAGGAGGGAAGGGAAAACTGGCAGGGAAGTAGGACTCTTGCCAAATACTGAGAGGTGTAAATTGGAGAGTTGAAGCAATTAACTGGAGAAGGTAATTTAGAAGATACATGTTAGTGAGAGAAGGAAATCTGGGAAGCATAAAAGGCTGAAAGGCATCAGATGTGGCAGCGTCTAGAGAGTGGCACATTTGGGATATGCTGGGTTGGAAAGACAAGCTATTGCAGCAAAAGCATATGCAATTTTGGATGTATAACGTTGGTGCATCGTGGGGCAGAGATGGTAATTACCTTACTGTTCTTCTGGCAAAATCACACCTGCGGTTCAGTGCTCAGCAGCAGGCGCCATGCGTGTGAGTGATGTTGAAGACTGAGCAGAGGGGAAATTTGCAGAAAAATAACAAAGTTTTAGGAGGCTGAGGAGACTGTGTCTAGCTTTCTGCAGACATTCTCATAAATACCTGGAGAGAATAAATACGAGTGTAATGCAGTGTCATTATTTTGAATGATACAAGTACTTGTGACTGGAAATAAGGGGATAAAATATATTTTTGAAAAGAATTCCTAATCAGGGAATCCCAAAAGAAATTCCTGGTATTGAGATTTTTTGTGAGGTTCTGGAATTCTCCTAAGCAGATTTTAAACATGTCTGGGGAAGAGCAGCACATGTACTATGTAGAATGTATAATCTGCATTGATGGAAGAAAGATACAATGACTGAGTGGAGCATTTATTTCCCTGATACCATTTGCTCAATGATATGTTTCTCATAGTTTCAGCAGTAGTGAATTAGAAAAACGTACCTGCAGTCAAATGTACCAGTTTGGACAAAACCCTATGAGTGCCTTGATTTTTAGGCGCTACGCTTCCAGTACTTACTGCCTAACTGTAGTTGCGTGGAGTAACTCTATCTCCCAATGGTTTCAGCAGGATCCGTGGGTGCCTTGTGGCACTGGAAGCACTGGTTACAGCAGACTTATATCCAGCTTCAGTGGTGACTTTCAGACATGTTGGTGATTATTTTATGATGCTATATATAGAATTTTTTACAAGAAAAAGAAAATGTAGACTTATTAAGGTGATTGCTCACACTTAACAGCTCAAATATAGACAGAATAAAAGCATAGAGAAACCCGCCATTTTCATCAGTATAGATAATACAGTTGTAGCATCAGGGATTTCTCTTAGTGGCCACTTTTTTGGGCCTGCTTAATTGCCCTCGAAAGACTGTAAAGCAAGCACAGAAATAATTTTTCCCCATCTCAAAGGTAATGCCCTTCTCCTTCCCCATTTTTTTCTTCTATTTTTTACTTACTAAAATACAGAATACAGCAAAGTAGCTTTAAAAATCACCTTGTCAGTAATTTAATCCAAGCCGTAAAATGCCAGCCTAGCCAGTGTTTGTTCTGTTCTTTCTAGTTTCCATGAACACTGTCAGGGTATTATGAGGATTGACTGTCCTGCCTATTGCTATTATAGTTCTTGTTTTGTTTGTTTGCATTACTGTGGTACCTAAGAGCTCTAGTCATGGAACAAAACTCTGCGTGCAAATACACAACACAAGATGGATCTCCTCTTAGTGTGTTTGTAGTAACAGCTGAGAGTTTCTCACTAGCCTAAAAAATCCATGGAAAGGACAGAAGTCTTTTCCCCCAACCCCTGCACCCTGTATGTCCACAAAACCAGTCTCCATAGCTGAATTTTCCCACTTCTGTCAAACAAAATCTCCTCATTGGTCCACAGCTGTAATGAACTGAGATTGCAGAAGGCACACACCCTACTCAGTGCTGCTGCTTCAGCATCACAGGTGGAGGGACAAGCGAAGGGAGAGAACCGGTTTTTGGTTTGTTTTTTGGGGGCAAGGCTGGAAGGTTTAGTGTGAAACAATGTAAATTGGTTACCCATCTGTTACCAAAAGCAAACGAGAAATGCCTGTTGGCACAGCTGCCCAAAAAATGGTAGACGGACCTGTGGAAGATTCATAACACTGACACCTCCATCAGAAAGACCATAATTTGAAGTTTTCCTTATACACTACCACATTCGTTAGCCTGTGATCTAGTCTCAGTAAGGGCTTGTACTTCGGTGCCTTACTAAATTAGGGCTGTTAGCATCAGATAGTCACTACTGAAGCATCACCTAGGAACATGAGATCTCCCAGGTCAGTGAGGCTAATCCCACATAATCCCAGAACACAAATCAGACTCTCAGTTTATCGAAGGCAGCCGTTTGTTCCCTGAGGCAGACACATTACATCATGTTTCCCTAAACTGACTAAGGCTTTTCTTCCAGCCTTTGAAAAATGCTGGTGCCCCGCATGCTCCATGCACATTGTTCAGAACATCTTCATGGGACATGTTCCTGGGGTCTTCCATGCAAGCATCTTCATGAGTTTATACGCGTGTTGGCAACTTTATCCTCAGAACAAGGCAGAGAGAGTTGGGTCATGTTGTGCCTCTTTATGGATGAGAGAAAGACAACTGGTGCTGGTCTAGGAAACTTTATCAGCGCAGATGATGTTTGCTGTTGCCAGAATCCCTCCTTGTCTCGTGACGGATGTGCTTCCCCACCATGGAAGGCTGGATTTCTCTTCTTTCAGTGTTTTCCTAGCAGGCTTTTTTGCTTGTAGAGTCCAGTCCTTCTTTTTTTTCTACCTTATCCTTGCTCATAGAAAGCAGGTAGATGTAGGCAGTCAAAGCATTGCCTGAAAGAATTGCAGGCTTTAGGATGTGGTGTGTGCTTTGTGAGATGCTTTGGGGTGAAACTATACATTCTTTTATTATTTCTTAAAAGGGTTTTCCGTCTGGACACAGCTTTATCTCAGGGCTCCTGTGAGGTTAGTGTTCCATTTGCCCCATAGCGCTAATAATAGAAGCTGCATGGCCCACAGTAATAGACCCAAGGCCCGTGCTTTTATACGGTCTTGGAATAGATAACTGTTTTGTTTTGATTTCCTGGGCCACAGTAATTATTAAACTAGCCTCACTCTTAGAAAAATGATGGAATTTCACATATTATGTTTACAGATCAAAGGTTAATCTTTATGCCAAGGTTTGTTGCCATTCATTAAGCCTCTTGTTTTCTTAACATGACTAATTTCTCTTGTTATTCAAAAGGCACACCAGATAATTAATTAGGAAATAGCTTTCTCCTACAGCCTATTTTATATCTTTGTTTAGTCATTCACACCATCCAGACCTCTGCAAATGCCTTTTCTCACAGACTTGTCTGCTGCCACCTTTTGTTCTGCTGGTGCTGTCTTGCCCTCACCACAGATGGTGCAAAAACTGCAGAAATAGCCTTCTGCTCTGTGATGGGCCCGCCGCTCCCCAAAGCGTTCATTAAGAGTAAAACTCATCCCATTCATGTGAATGAGATGTGCGAATAATATACGCTGCATTTCAGCATGAAAGAAAGCATCCCCTGTTTTTACCATTGCCTTTCCTCAAGTTATCTGCAATGAATTGGGTGGTTGGCTAGAAATATATTTTTTTGATACTGAGCAGTCTTCCAGTGCTTGTTGGTGAGGTTCACCTCTTGTCATTTTATCTATTTTATTAGAAGTGGCATACTAAAGAGAATCATAGACATAAATCAACTCAGCCCCCCGGGCTAAAGATTTATATTCAGGCTATCTGAAATCAGCATGTACCTTTCAAATTTTCCTGGGGTTTTCCAAAATGACGCTGTTGGAACCCAAGCGTGAGGCTGTCCTGCTTGAGATACTGTCACCTGGAGGTACGTCCTTTGGAAGGCATTACCTGGGCTGGGTACTCAACACAATCTGAAATTCAGAACCCTTTGATGAATCTCAAGATAGGCACCCCAAATTGTAATTGTTTCTCAAAGGAAGGTTCATATCTATCTCTTTGGTCCCTGTATGTATATATTGACTTTGCACACAAATATATACAAGAGAGAGTGTGTGTGTGTGTATATACATATGTATTGGTGGATGTAGGCACGCACGCTTGCAGCTTTTAGGAGGCATCCTATTCATGCAGCATGGTTGCTGTGGCATACCTGCTTCTGACAGGCAGGTGTTTATATGTTGAGGCCAAGGAGCTCGGGTAGTACTTTTAGCTCTGGCATCAGCTTGCCAGGTTGCCTCGGACCTGTTTTTCCCCCTCTGAGCTTTAGTTCCCCCATGTATAACATTTTTTTTGTGCACTGCTTTTCAGTCAGCTCTTGAAGTCTGATTATATGAACCCAGTAATTGTTATCATATAACTTGTTTTCTCACTGTGTTTACGCATAGATGGGTAGTCAATAAATCAATCTTAAATTGATCGTAAATACTTACCTTTAGTTTATATTCCTGAGCACTGAAAAACAGCAAATAGTTCAGGAGCTATTAAGTATATCCTAGGAGGCAATTATGTGCTAGGACAGCTAAAGCCCACTCCTGACTGACCTGCACTGAGGCTGAATTTGACATCAACTGTAGGATTCCTCTCGCCAACTTCAGGTATGTTAGTGTCAGTCTAGGCTGCTTGTGCTGCAGATGGAGAAAAAGGAAACCCTCGGGAGCACACTTCTTCCCTCCTCTTTTAGGAACAAAACATCCCCCATTATCTCTCTCCCTGGACTGCAGAGGAAGCCGTGTGTCTGGGTTATACTAGACTCCTAACTTTTAATGAACTGGTGCTGGTGACAGACATCCCATCCCTTCAGTCTTATGCAGTTAACTACAGCACAGTTTGGTCTCTGGCAGATTCAGAAATGTTTTCTGAAGAAGATAAAGCCCTCAAAGTAGGCTAGAAATATTGATAAAACTTGAGTGTCGTAAAAATGGTGTTAGGTATCTCATTAAGCACTAAATGTAATTTGGGGTGATATAAGAATCTATATGAAACAAATATTGTACTGTATAAAGAAACATTAAAGGTTTGATGAAGTAGCGTTGGTCATTTGGAGAATGCGGCATAAAGAATCTTCTGATTTAATCTGTGGCAGAAGTAGGTTTCTCATCATCATTAAAGACATGATCTGTTGTCACCAGTACTTATGGGAGCTTTCCTAGAAACAGCTAAGGCACCAAAAAAGTCTGAAGTGACCTGTTTAGAACCATTCTAGTTTGGTTTTGGGGTTTTTTTTTAGTAATTTTTATGGATCAAAAATTCTGGAAAAATTAGGAATATCCATGCGAAGTTCATGTTTCTCTCTCTCTCCCCCTGTGCCCTTCCCTCACATTTCCAAGCAGAATCCCAGCTCCCAGTGCAGGGGGAGAGGTGGCGTTTGCTTGGATGTTTTGAAACTGCCTTCTTATAGAATAAACTTTAAATTCACCCTCTGAGGAGGGGAAGCTTTGAAGTACTCCACAGCATTACAGTGACATTTCCTAGCATGTTCCAAGGAACTGGTCACCAGTCTCATTGAAGTATTTTTTCTCACTGGGATTCACACTGTTCATTTGCTCAGTTCTTCAGCATCTCATACTCTTTGGTAATAACAAAGTGATGATCAGTCAGGTAGAATTCCTGTCCCAACTGAAAGCAATAGCAAAATTCCCACAGACTTCAGTGGAACAAGCAGCTTGAGAATCCTAATATTTTATGCTCTACTCTGCTTTTTTAAATACTCCTGATTTCCTTGTTTGAAATGGACCATCTTTTTTTCCTAGGGCTACGAACAGTACATTGCTTTTCTGTTTCCAAAGCGAAAGTATCTTTTCCTATTTCCAAGGAAGATATCTTTGTACTTATTAGCCGTGGCCCATCCATACATTTCTGAAAGAACAGCATCTGTCACTAAGACCCAGGATGGTCAAATGGAATAGGGCTGTTTTCATACTAAGCGTATACTGGAAGAGCCTTGCAGGTTCAAGACCAGGCCTACAGCTTCTAATGAAACTTCTGATATACAAAAATTGGAATTATACCATGGACTGAAATACGATTGCTTGCTCATAGCAATTGAAACACAATACGCTCACCCATAACAAAAGGTCCTTCTACCTCCTAACAATTTGTTTTATGAAAGAAATTATTTCTGAAAGCTGGGACTGGGAAGAATGGGAAAAGTTTTCAAGGTAAAACTGCGGAGTGTGCTGAGTGAACAGATAGGAACTACCAGACATGAAGGGTTCCCAAGGCTTATCATCGAGAGTCTTACTCCCGGTATTGTTCAGTCTTGTTCAACAGTTACAGACAGGTTGGCAGAGTTAAAGTGATAATACAAAAAAAAATTTAAGATCTTAAAAATTTTGTGGAATGGGTGTCCCAAAACTGTGTCACTGCTAACAAAAAAGCTGCACCTTATCAGAGAGCCTACACAGCATGCTGGTAGGGCTCTATCAGCTATGGGAAAAGGCGTGACCTAAACCCACATATTAAGAGACACAGGGTAATTTGGTCACAAGACACAAAACTGCAGCAAGTCCGCTTCATTCATTCCTCTTCTCACAGAGCTGCTTCTTTGCATTGTATGTGCAGATGTACAGACGTCTCACAGTCCCAGATGGACACAGGAAGCTTTAGCAAGAACAATCGCACAACTGTGTGACATGTAAAGGTCTACTGTGCATCAGCCAGCAGAACTGTAGGTTTGCAAAGCAGATACCTCTGGAAGATTTATAATGTCTGTCTGGACAGTATTGTTCTCTGGTCACTATGTACAAGAGAGCAGAATCCCTTTTTGGAACAGTAGTAGAAAGGGAAATAAAAAAGGGAAATGGGAAACAGAAAAAGTGAGGTTTGAAAACAAACCTGAGAAGGGGTCTCACTGGGTTGAGGAACTGCGTGGCTAGTTAGGCATTGGCTTCCGTGGGTATAAGGCCATGCTTGAAAAACCACAGACCCACGGAGGTTGGAAGTGACCCAAGGCCTCCAGTCTGACCTCCTGAGTCAAGCAGATCCCGTTGGAGCAGCTTGCTCAGGGCCTTGCCCAGGCTGGGTTTGGACACCTTCAAGGATGGAGAATCTGAAACTTCCCTGGGTGCCTGTTCCATGGTAAAATTTTTTTTCCTCACATCGAGTAGGAATTTGATGTTGCAACTTGCTTTCCTTATTGTGCACCACAGTAAGATCCTCCCAAGTTTTTTCTTCCCAAGGGTGAACAAACGCAGTTCTCTCAGCCGCTCCTCATGTGTCCTGTGCTCCGGTCCCCTGACCATCTTGGTGGCCCTGCATTGGATTCACTTAAGTGTGTCCTTGTCTGTCTTGTACTAGGAGCCCAAATTAGGACACAGTCATCCAGGCATGGTCTCACAAACACGTGGAGAAGGCAAGAATCATTTGCCCCAGCCTGCTGGCTACATTCTTGCTAATACAGCCCAGCACTTGGTTGATCAGGGATGCACTGCTGATGCACTCTTGCAGTCATGTTGGAGTGTGCACTGGGACCCTCAGGACTTTTTCTGCAAAGCCAGTTCATATGTAGCAAGTTTTTGCCCAGCTTGTCTTGCTGCATGGGCTTGTTCCACCCCAGACATGGGACTTTTCATTTGACTTTGTTGTACTCCCTGAGGTTCCTGCAGCCTGTCTAGGTGATTCCAAATAGCAGCCTTGTCCAGCAGTGTATTGACTGTCCCCCCCATCTGGTGTT
The DNA here is from genome assembly GCA_003993805.1 of Himantopus leucocephalus. NCBI lineage: Eukaryota > Metazoa > Chordata > Aves > Charadriiformes > Recurvirostridae > Himantopus > Himantopus leucocephalus. The sequence continues at coordinate 96,180,725 of RSEF01000002.1, forward strand.
ATGTGCAGACTTGCAGAGAGTGCAAAGGAACCATATGCCAAAGTCCTTCATTGACATAAGTCAACTTCTCACTGAAAAGTCTTTGCATCTTGTGAGCAGGGTGTGAGGAGTTGCAAGCACAAGCAGCTTCATATTGTGAGCTTATAAATAACATTCTGGAGAGAAATAGCTCTCTGAAGGTCACTGCAGGTAGTCCTCTACTGTAGGGTGAAGTTAGTACCACTTTGTCATGAGTCCATCATTGGATAGAGCAATGGAGGACAATTTCTTAAATCTTACTCTTTGGATTGTGTTTCGGAATGGGTCAGACTTAAGTATATAGACTGGGGGAGGTGGGGGGGAACTGTATATCATATGTCTGGGACGGATCAGCCGTGTGAGACAGTCATTAACCATTGAAGTAGATTTCACAGTCTGAGTATAGGAGAGGAATTTGGGGTTTTTTAGCTGGTCTCTCCATCAGATGATTTCCAGGCTGATGTCACACCTCCGTGATTAGTGTAACGTGTCCCAACTATTGATTTTAGAGTTACTAGCTTCATTTTTGCTACCTGTTGGATTTATGCACTGAGTTTTTAACCCTTGGGATGTTGCCAGAACTGCCAGATTGTTCCCCTATGGTATGTTCATACTGACATTTCTTAGTATTTTCTGTCCCTTAATGGAAGGTTGTGGGAGCCCAGTAGCAATTCCCAAGTCCCTAAAAAGTGATTAGCAATTATTGTTCTGTAAGTGCTTAACAGGGAGATTAAGACAGGCCACCAGGTGTTTACGCAATAACAGTCGGTAGCATGGAAATTCAGCTCTAGCTATTACATGGTGTAGAGGGTAAATGCCGCCCTCGGAGAGATCAGCAATTATTTTGATGCTTGTATTATATCCCATTTTCTCTAGCAGGTTGTGCAGTTCTATTATTTCTGAACTTTTCGTTCCCTGATAGGGGTTTATCTGTGTTTATAGTAGCAGGATTGATCTGTAACCGCAAGATCAGTTTCTGTTAAAGGTATTTTTCTTGCACAACCAGTAAGCTGCAAAGCTGCATTTTTAGTCCACCCCTTGGTATCTAACATGGCTTATTTGCATACAGCAACAATGGAAGGGGGGTAGGCTTCACATGGCAGGCTTGAAAAAAGTGATAGTGAAATAGCTTAGGAGCAGAGCAAATGCTCTTCTGTAGCAAATCGTATCATTCACAGTGTCTTTTTTTTTTTCTGTTTCAGGAGGTTGGAAGCATTATCGGAAAGGTCAGGAAATTACTTTCTCTCTTTATTTTCATGTCAAAATATTGTATATCAGTTCACTTCATCAGCCCAGGCTAACTTTTTTTCTGTTTCTTTAACAGAAAGGTGAGACAGTTAAGAAGATGAGGGAGGAGGTAAGACAAGCCTTGATGTCTTTACTTGCCTTTCTTTCCAGCCCAGAGAACAGGGAAACTCAGCGTGTGCAGACCGACACTGCCATCAAGTGGGCTGTTCGTTTAACATCACCATTCTTTGCAAGTGGTGGCGTATAAATGTGCTGGCCTAAATTAAACATTGTTGTTAATATAACCTCCTTATCGCCACAGCAGTCTGGAGTCTTTCATTCCCATAGCAATATGCCTGCTGCTGTCTTATCTCAGGAACAGCTTAGCCAGCATGATTCTGTGAATTAAAACCACGGTATCTTTCTTTAGCGTACCAACATCGGTCCTGCACATGGCTTGGTCTCCTGGTAGAGAGAGCTTCCAAAATCTGAAACCAAGTATTAGACTGATGCTACATAAAGTTTGAAGGCACACATAAGCGTCAGCAGAGCTGGAGCCAGACTTGCGTAAGCCAAAGTATCTGTTTGCCATGTTTTGGCAAAGCCTTAACTTTTCATGGTTTTGCAGCTGTGAGTACGGTGTGGACGGGGGTAGACCTGCACACCCGCCGTTCACATCCTTTGGAAAGGTTGTAAACACAAAAAAGGCTAACTAAAACATGGCACTGCATAAACTTTGGTCTCCCCGGTGTCCGCAGGCTTCTTTCCCTGCCACAGAGCAAGCTGCACTGTCTGCAGAGGACTGTGCCCAGGTGGAGGTTACGGACCTACACTTGTCCTGCAAGGCAGCACGTCTTACCTGGAGATCCATGCAGTTTTCCTTCTTTGAAACAAGTGCTAAAAGCATAAGTCAAAACACAAATCCTACTATTTAAAACCTTAGCAGTGCAAAGTGTATAGAGGACGCCTCAAGAAAAGTCAATTTGGTTCTGGTAAATATGCAGTACATTACTATGTCAGCTGCTTTGTGGTTTTATACACAGATAGAAGGTCTGTGGCAGGGAAATTTCAAAGTATTTGTTGTAAAGAAAATTGCTGAGATCCATCTTTAAATATACACAATAGGGAGTTCATTGTCAGGCAGACTGAGTTCAGAGCTCCTTTTTTGATGGTAAGAGCTTTCACCCATGTTTTCACACATAAGTACATTTGCTAAGACTTAAAAAAAATACAAGAAAAAAATGTTTCCAATATACTAGGTAATCCTGCCGGTTGATTAAACACATTTTATTTTCATTATTAATTACGATCATGGGCAGATATGTTTGGATATAAATTGCGTGCACAAAAGGGAAGCCGTCATTGGAGAGTGCTCCTGACTTCTGAGTTAAACATCTTAGAGAAGAGTTATGATCCCTGGTTAGTTTTTCAAGATAAATATCAAATGTTCTTCTTCCACTCCTGAAAACCTACTGTTATGTACATGTGGCACAAAAGTCTTTATTTGTTTGGTTG
>RSEF01000002.1:96183584-96197198 GCA_003993805.1 Himantopus leucocephalus
AAAAAAAAAACCCAACCCAAAACTTCAGCAAATCAAAATGAAATAATTAGACAAGGTAAGCATAATTTTTAGCAAGGAACATGCAACGTCTCTGCTTTCATCACGTTTTCTGCTGGAAAATTTTCTGTGTTTTTTTGGTTTGGTTTGGATTTTTACCTAAGTCTAGTGAAGGGCTGTGTCATTATGACCTCTGACACCCTACTATTCTGTTATTCTTTAAAAAGGGGAGAAGCAGTGGAGTGTTTAGACAGCACTACGGCTATTGGCTCCTCAGAAGTATGCAGTGGATCAAAATATCATACAGCCTAATGCAAATAAAGGCATAAAAATTAATAAATCCCTAGTGCTTTACTGGGAAAAAGTGACCCACTTCATTATTTTCAACTGCTGTGAGGAAGGAATTTCTTTAAAAAAATGCAAGAGAGCAGAAAGAAAATATTAAAAGATAATTTTAGTTTGTTAGAGATGGAGTATGTGACGGCAATAGTTATCAACTCTGTGAATACAGTGTATAGTCTATTATCTGAGTGACATTCATGGAATAAATAGTTCTATGCTAAAGAAGATGAGAGAAGCCACTTCTCAAAGTCGGACAGACATGGTCCTATTTTCCCACAGGTAGAACCACTTCTTAATTAACTAGTTTAGACATTATAAGAAGTTAATTTTGACATAAGTCAAATTGCAAGCAGCACTAAGTCAACACTGGCTTAACTACAGTTTGCTTCTTCAAACATTTAAATAACTCAGAAAATGAATGTGCTCTAATTTACAGCATATATTTAATATGGCAACAAACACTTTCATTGACATGAAATGGCTAATTATATGATATTAGTCAATGGAAGTGCTTTATCTAGGAGGAGAAAGTTAGCCTCAGTCAGGGCTTTTCCTGCAAGGTCCTTACCTTGAGCTACAGGGAACAAACGCTCTTTCCATGCATTACGAAGGCTGTGGTTATGCTCCTGCTGAAGCTGGGAGGATTTTTCCCCAACCTTCCAGCTCAGTCAGATGAAAGGCAGGATCAGGCTGGTCATTTGCAATTAAACAGCAGACTTAATTGAGTTGGTAAAACAAGAAACCTTGATGTGTAGCAGTGTAGGAAAGATTGATGAGCAGGAGATGTGCTCTGTGTTAACAAGCGAGACCACGGGCTGGATTCTTCCAAAACTTCGACAAACTTCAAAATTGTGCCCGTGTTTCCTGAAATGCCTCGATATTCTTAATGAAGCTTCATAGCTTCAACTGACAATGGCGGTAATGAAGCCACGAGTGCCAGCACTGCCTGTTTCGGCTATGTAGTTGGGACCTCAGCTCTTCCCCTCAAAGCCCGGACAACCGGCCTTTGGTTGCAGCTTTTGGGCTGTTGGGGTGGAGGGCAGGGTGGTGGGGGCTGGGCTGGGTTAGCTGCACACCCTGTTGTCTGAGATGACCGAGATAAAGAGTGATTTTTATTATTTTTTTTTAATACGACTCTGCTTCATTCTGCATTTTGATCGCTTTGTGTTTTTGTCTGCAGTCCCCACCCAAAGGTGCCACCATCCCCTACCGTCCCAAACCTGCCTCTGCACCTATCATTTTTGCAGGTGGCCAGGTAAGAGCAGACACCATTTTGGCTTCAGCTGGAAACCACACCGTCTTGGCCCAACCTCAGCCAGCGCCTGTTAGTTTTCAACACTTACTCTTTTTTGCCTGGTATAGTATTGACGTGCTTTGTCTACTCTGTGTGCTTACAGTTTGCAGGAAAGGAGAACGCTGCATTGCAAACCTGACACAAAATTGTGATGACTGGTGTTTTACCAAGATTTAAAATTAACTTCTCTGATTAAGAAAAGTTTGCCCCTCTGCAAAATGAGAGGTGTCCAAATCAGATGCTCCCTGAGTGGGACAAAACTGCTTATTGTAGGGGTTGTTTTTTTCAGTCTTAATTTGCAGCTCCACTAGCAGTATAAGTAGTTTTGTCGACTTTTCAGAGATGACCAGACAGCAGGATGTCTCTGCTCATGCAAGGCATACATTTTCTTCCATAGTTTTCATATTTTTTAGGACCAAATAGTGCATTTTTCAGTAAAAATTTACACACACATAATTTCTGCTGCTTATAGTCCCTCAGGACCAAGTAGCAATGGGGTTCTGAGGTTACAGGAACTGCAGACGTGCAAGGACAGACCTTCCTAACCATGGCGCGCAACAGCCTGGTTGATAGCACAAGGCTTTCTTGTTTCTTTTTTATAAAGTGTAGTTTTGAGAATTCCCCCTTCATCTTAAGCTTTATCAGTCAGGGTTCTAATCTGCCTTCAACACCCCATGTGCAACATGGCTCTTCCTTGTCTTTTGATAATGCTCTGAAATGGGTCTGCAACGTACCACTAAGACACGATGGGAATTTGCTCTGCCGCTATCTGTTGCGGGGAGAATGCAGTTTTAGTAAGTGATGAGCCAGCAATGAGTGCAGCTGATATGCACCCTAAAAACACCACAGGAGGCTAGGAACAGCACTGCCCAGATATGTGCAAAGGTGGAGGAGTGAGATGCTGCAAGCCCTGCCCATCTCAAGGGGAAATTGGTCGTCTAAATCTGGCCTAGAGGGAAGCAGCCATCTCTCTACTTGGCCTTCATGTACGTGAAGCCTCTCTGGCAGTAAGGCACCCCCACCCAGCCAAATCTTTTCCCCTAGGTGATGGCAAGGCCCCTTTTTAAGCAGTTACCCAGTTGGAAGAGCCACTTACCTGCATGGTGGAACATCGGCAGGCAGGTCCCCCTCCCTTCCCATTAGCCCAGCCCAGGTCATCACCCTGTCGTGGGGTGTGGGCTGCTGGCACAGCAGCCCTGGAGACCATGTCTCACCCCAGTAGGCAATTTGGAGGTCATATGAGAAGCCAGACACAGGGTTCCTGGTGGGGTAGAGGGCACAAGGTGCTGCTGGTACTGCTGGTGGTATGGCAACCTGTGCCTCCCCGATCTGCTGGTTTGTAAGGAAGTTCCTGCACATCTCAAGCATACATCAAAGTGCCATTGTTTCTCACAGGCCCTTGTAATGAGCTCTCTCTGAATTTTCGTCTCAGAGTTTTACCTTTCACCTTCTACTCTGTAATGATACGTTGTGATGTTTATGCAGATTTTCATAATCTGGATGTAGTAGCTTTCAATTCTTAGTGTTCAAGCTTACCACTCTCAGTTGTCATCAAAATAAGAAATCTGCTTCCTTAGTAACCAAAGCTGGATTGAAATTTAAAATAATTTTCCAGAAATTGCTCTATGACTGAAAGTTCAGAATAATTTACTCCACATATATATATATATAAGTTTACACTGCAGTGCTTTCCTTTAAGAAATACGTGTGTATGTGTGCAGCAGCCTGTGTTACCNAATTTAAAATAATTTTCCAGAAATTGCTCTATGACTGAAAGTTCAGAATAATTTACTCCACATATATATATATTAAGTTTACACTGCAGTGCTTTCCTTTAAGAAATATGTGTGTATGTGTGCAGCAGCCTGTGTTACTGGTATTGTAATTGCCACTACCTTCAAAGACTGTCTCTGTACATGATTACTCAAAAATATTGAAACTGTTTGCTAGAGAGCTCTGAGCAGTTTGTATAAATAATTGAAGGTGTCCTATTTTAAGGTCTAATAGCTCTTGTCATCTTCAGTTTTATCAGTTTAAAAAGTGTTCTCACTTTTCTAATGCAATCTTGTTGATGTGAGAGTGTAAGAGACAGACTTTCTGTGTGCTTTGAGTTTAGTCTCTGACTAAGAAAACTTTTTAAGAAAATGCTTAAGGAGTGTTTGGGAGTCCGTATGGAAAGAGGCTTTAACCAGGTTTCATAAGTGGAAATTAATTCTGAAAATAAAAGTTTATTAGCAGTGTTAATTCCACCCAACCTTTTGGCTATGCTATCAGAAGTTATTTTTCCATTCTAAATTACATCATGGCTATCTTGAAAGGTTTTGGTTTGCTTAATGCTTTCATATCAAACAACATTAGCAAAATCAATTTTCTAGTTCTCCTTAACAAGTTGGAGTTCTTCTGCTTTAAGTATTGTTTTTAATTCTCTTGTGCTTCTTCGATACTGCATTGCGTGACAGAACTAAATGGAAGTTGAACACAGTCCTGCCCTGCTCTACCAATATTTAGTATATGCAGTGGTTAAAAAATAAAAAAATAAATCCAGCACTTCTACCTGATGGAAACAAATTGAAAATTTCTATTTCTGTATGTAGCTGTGCTACATTGCTGTTTAGACAGGTACTCACAGGGTACAGCTTTGCTTTATGTCTCATAGCAGTTTTCTAGTTTAAATTGAGGAAGATTTGTAGACCAGGTCATTCCTGCTGTTACTAATGTCAGTACGTCAGTAGGAAAGTTGCCCTTGACTTTGATGGAAGCAGACCCATAGCTCATGTCTGTACCAAAACGTTACAGTGCAGATGTCTCAGTAGCCTCTACCAGGCTTGTGCTTGGCATGCCTCAGCCGCAGAAGGGCATGGTTTCTCTGCCAAGGGGTAAAGCAGTCAAAGACAGTTTTTCTCAACCAAAATCAGTCAAATGACCTTTTGGGAGCCTAAGAAGTGACGAGGTTTTTGTTTGTTTTTTAAATTCAAGACCTATCTTGTCTGTGCTGCTTTGACAGTTTTCGTTGGCAAACAAATAAAAGCTAGTCTGAGCTCTGAATGTTCATTATTTTTGTTATTTCTGTAGTTTGTTTGCTTCCTCGGATGTATACATGGAAATACGAGGGAGCAGAGTGGTGAGGAAAGGGGTGACTTCTATTAGGTTCACTGGTGATTCCTTGCAGTAGTTTCTTGCTGATTTTCTAACCACTGCTTGGGAAGCAGCCACGTAAAAGATGTTCTCTCAGCTGGGTTTGAAGTAAAGCCAAGACCAGAAAGGACACTTGTGATCCAGCACGGAGGCTGAGAGACCAAAGCATGGTTTCTGAACCCGCTGTTTGCTCATGGACCTAAGCCCCTGCCCAGAGCCATTTCCAGCTATAACCTCCCTGAGGCTGCTCCTGTGCTTGGCTACGCACAGAGCCCCCACTCGGCAAAGCAGCGTCAGGTTTGCTTATGGTTGTCCTCATTTAGTAAAACGCTTAAACACATGCTTTGTTTGCTTGAATATGTGCTTACTTAAGAGCCACTGACAGCAGTGATCCCGTTTTGGTGAACTGGAACCTTTCCTTGCCATTTATAAATGGTCTATAATGGCCGTCCCCTGTAGATGCATGTGTATGGATGCCCATGGTGATCCCATTGAGCACAGTCACACACGCTTCTGCCTGAAAACTGCTCATGTGCATAATGTTTGCCGGATAGCGGCCTTGCTTTATAACTAATTTAAAAACTAAATGAAATGTTTCTTCTCTGGAAGGGAAGTTCTGCTGCAGAAATGTGCATTAAGCAGTTGGGGCATTAAAGGTTTTAATATCTGAACTCCATTAAACTAATTGTTTCATCATTTGCAGAGGATTCGCTACTTTCTAAGAGGCCTTTTGTCAAATAAGCATTTTGCAAACTAAGCTAATCAGCTCTGTTCCTGTTTATAATTCTCTCACTACAAATATTTATACGTTGTAATTTGTCCTTCTGCTTTCCTGCCTGTCTAAGCACAAGCACATTAAAATTTTTCTGACGTGCCGTTCCTTTCAGAAAAGCCCCACAGGATATAATAGAAAATCATAAACTCTCTATAGTTTTTTCTTTGTAGGCCACTATGGAGAGTAGAATAGAGCCGGCAGGAGAGACGAAGGGCTGTGCTAACTGGTGCCAGGCGTGTCACCGTATCCCTCCTCGCTCTCGTGCTTTCTTCGCCTTCCCCGCCTCACCCTGGTGCTGCCAGGAGTGATGCCAGAAACTGTACTCCTTCCAATGCTCTTGTGGTGCAGAGAGGCTGGATTTTGGGAGGGGATATTTGACTCTCTGTGGAAGATATGACTGCCACACTGGGGATCTCCATCATGCTGCTCTCTCCAGACTGGCGTGCTGGCCCCGTGCGCAGGCACTGCAGGACAGGCTGCCACCCAGCACATGTGCTCGCGTACCCGCTGGCACGGCAGCCTGGGGCATGAGCCCCGTGGGGTGGACCAGGGCACACGTTTGCTGGCATTTAGCATCTGTAACTACCAGTAGCCAGAAGAGGTACCTCAGAGCTACACACAGCAGTTAGGAGATGGATGGCAGGGCAGGACATCCCCCGGGCAGGTCTGTCCCATCCTTGCTGCCCCCAGCATCAGCATCTCCCCACATGCATCGATGGCGCTGGGTGGATGGGGCAGCAGGGAAGGGAAGGAGCCACCCCCCATGCTCCTCAGCCCCAGGGGTGTCTCCAGCTCTGCTCCCAGCAGACAGAGCTGGGCTGAAGAGAGGTCCTAAGGACTGGGGTCACCAAAGCTCAGGCAGTGGCAGTTGGCATCCTCTGCTTGCAAGGGGTGCGCGTGCAGCCCGACTAAGATCTTCCTGTCCCATGCCAAGCATTGTCAAGCAGCACAAGACAATTAAGCTTCACTCAGCATTGAAAGCGCGATGGGGGTGGCATTCGCCTGGGGAGCCAGGAGGAACTTTTCTGATGAGAACAGGAACGCTGCTTGTCCCACCTGACTGACCTGTGTCTTAACTGTGCTTCTTGTTTTCAGGCGTTCACGATTCAGGGGCAGTACGCCATCCCTCATCCAGACGTGAGTCCTGCGCATGTAAATTACTCCCTTTTTCTTCCTTTCCCACTTATTTGTTCTGGGCAACATTTACTTTCTACAGTTAGCAATAAAGACGTGGCCTAAGGACACCTTTCCTGAACACACTGTAAAGCCGAGTGTTAGCTCAGTTGCATCTCTTACCTTGTGTAATAATTGCTGGAAAGTACAATGGCCCAAGAACAAATGACAGTTATCTTGGTCTTTTTTTGCATGTGATATATTTGAGTTCTTTTAATGTGTAATTCTACAGTAATTAGTTAATATTAACAATAGCCATTACATGTAATAACAGTAGAGATGTCATTTATAACCAGTTTGGGGTTTTTTTTTCTCTATGGTAGATTAGAATGAATGATTAGCCTTTTTTTTCAATATAATTTTAATTAATCCAGTTTTAGAACATGTAAGATGGTTTCTCTGCTCTGAAATAATTCCATTTGATTGGTTAGTTCTAATTTCCCATCCTGCCCTGCAGTTGACCAAGCTTCACCAGTTGGCTATGCAGCATCCCCCCTTTACTCCCCTTGGGCAGACCACCCCTGGTTTCCCTGGTACGTACCCATGACCCCCTGGGGATGTCCTTCTTCTTAACAGCTTTGTTTCCCGTGGTCATTACATCATTTTAATAATAAATGTGGTCAATGACCAGCGATCCTTTTGTTTTTACACATTAATCTCTGTTCTTCCCCCTCCCCTCCCCCCCATGCCTCTGTTACAGTTCCTTTCATCATTACTAAAATGTGCTTTGTTTGTTACATTTATTTAGTCAAAACTGCTTCGTTTGTGCCATTGGCTAAAAGCCCTGAGTTTCTTTTGTTCAGTCCTTGTAAAGTTATTACGGACCATACAGTATGTACCAGTTGGTCCTGACTGAAGTACTTGGGCGTGCATCTTGTCAAATTTCCAGTTTGGTAACATGGTTCAGAAAGAAGCAAACATAGGAAAAACGGTACATAATTGTGGTACAGAAATACTGATAAACGAAATTACGGCACGCTGAAACTCAAATTCCTGTCAGAGCCAAATGCCTTAAGAGCATCTGCAATCATCACTGCTGGGACAAGTGCCTCTCTTCCTACTAGCTATGCAGCTATAGCTACAAAATGCAATGGAAATTTAGTTAAATTAAGGACTGCAAATTTGGTCCATATGTATTAAAGCTGAAGCTGAATCCTTGATTCAAGAGTGAGAAGTCAGTTAACCCTGCAATAAATCATTTTTACTGTACTTCATACGTGCTTGGCATCTGAAAACGTCACAAAACAGAAGTACATATGTACTGGTACATGCTTTGTATGGCAAATAACATTTTATCACATACATCAAATTCTGTGAGCAACTTGATTCTTTTATATTCAGTGTAAAATAAGCGTATGCAACTCTTAATTGAATGTAAAATGTAGGTGAGTCACTTTTTTGTAAGAGTATTTCTTTTCCATCTTTTCTAGTTGGAAATGAGTATTTTTGGAATGTCTACAGATAATAATAAACATCAAAAAAAGAGAAAAGGAGAGGAAGAGAAATTACATCCAAAATATACTTTTGTTTCTTCATGATGTATCTGATAAAATATCTACAAGTGATACTAAATTGCCTTTCCTAGCTTTATATTTTCCTTATTCTTGTCATTAACATGCTGCTCCTTAATCTTTTCCCAGTTATATTTGAGATGTACGTTTCTGTAATGTTACTCTGTGTTAGAGCAGTAATTCCATTTTTCCTGAGCGTTTTCCTTTTGTCCACCCAATTTACAAACAAATGTATGCAGCTTAGAGTATTTTGTACATTTCCCTTCAAAAATTACCCTTCCCAACACATCTTCAGCAACTAATCCCACATATAATTTCCAAATTTTCCTAGGTTAATTTCCTCATCTTATTTTAATTTATTAATCTTTCTTTTTTCATACCTATGTATTTTATTCTGCTAATAGTTCGTTTGAATTCCACTTTCATTTTCCGTATTCTAGAACTCTTGGTAGACAGGTCAAATTTCAGCCATCTGTTAATTCCTCGATTGATGTGTTTAGAACAAACTTCAGAGACTATTTTTAGGGGAAACACTTCATTTTCTAGAAGCTTTTTATGACCTTGTGGAATCTGGTGTGACATTTGTTGCTTTGGTGGGTTAAAGGTTAATTAAAATAAGACTCATTTAAAACTAGTCCAGCCCTCTGAGTTTTGCATCTCTTGCTTTCTTTTCTGTTTCGCTAGCGGTTCTCTATTTTTCTTTGCTCCTCTCTTTTTTTTTTTTTTCCTTCTTTCCGTATGTTTCCTTCTTTAAAATATCATTTGTTGTGTCTTGCCCTTCTTGCAAACAGCTGGCGTAACATTTTCCCTCTGTCCCCTGAATAGGACTGGATGCCACTACTCCAACCAGTTCCCATGAACTTACTATTCCCAATGATGTAAGTGGACCAATAGTCAGTATCACTTTCTCTTCTCTCGCTCCTCTGCCACCGGAGGGGAAACCTCTCATCTTTGGCTGATTTGTAAACATTAGTCCCCAGAATAAACTGTACGGCATTGAGTCTGTTGGGGAGGGGGTATTAGGGGTTCTTGAAAGCAGCAGAAGTGACTGTCCCCTCTCGTGTCAGGTCTCCAGCGTTGCTGGTTTAGTTGCATGCCGGTGCCGGTGCCGCGGTGCTTCACCAGCTTCGTTAAAACCTGGGTGCCTGCTGCTTACAGCGGACTTAGATGAGCAATGGAGATTCACCTCTTGGGTGGCACTAGCAGGGGTGGTCTCAGCAGAAGGGTTAAAGGAGGGGGGGAAACATGCAGCCCCATCTGCTGTATGTTGGGCTGGCGTCCTCCATGCCATGGGGGTGGAGAGCCTGCGCTGCAACAGCTGGAGCCATGCTGGTCTCCGCTACACCCCACACTTACCCAAGACTGCATTTTTTTCCAAGCACAAAAGCTACTTCGGTTGTGTAAAAGTGCAATGTAAGGGTTTATTTGAAAAACAAGAGCTAAAAACATTCCTGCTCCAGGAACTCTGGACTGGCAGTGATTGACAGACCCAGTCTCCATGAGCAACATGCTGCTGAATCTTAAAACAGCTACTCAAAATGCCCAACTGATACGCTGCGTGTCATATAAAAATGCCTTCCTGTTTTATTCACTTCCATTGCAAATGGGGTTTTTTTCATTTTTCATTACAAATGAGTCACTTGGAAAATGGAAGATTTCCCCTCCAGTAAAAAAAAAAGCTTTCAAGCATGAGTGGGATCACAAATAGCAATTATATTACTTAAGAGATACTTACAATATTGTGTAAACCCTATTAAACTCAGTGGCAATGATTTACAGTAAGAAAAAAAAATACAGAATAACAAAGATGCGAAGGTAAATCTTTTATGAGTGCTGTGATTTCATAAGCTTTCTATTGCTTAAAAGATGTCCTGCTGATTTGTCAGTACCTGCTTTATAACCCAATTTATTGTATGTGGAGGATTTTATGGGAGCACCGTATTTATCCTTACAGTGCAAGTTTTTTAATCTCACTTTCAGGCAGATGTTGTTCTTGCCATCAGTGATAAAAATCCAAGGTCACTCTTCCGACTTCACTTCCTTCAGGGTCCATAGCAGAGAAAGAGAGGGAGAGGGTTGGCCTTGTGTCTTGTAGTGCAACAGAAAATTAAAAAAAACCCATCAGTTTCTCACCTAGGAGGTGCAAAATGCCCTGGCTCAGAGCTGCCCTCTGAGAAGCAAACACGCCTGCGTGCGCTGTTTCCAGCAGAAGGTTTTTCTGGCTACACAGCGCGCATCTCACTACTGTTGCTAAAGCCAAAATGGGGTTAGGCTTAGCAAAAGCCCGTTCACAGACGGTGAAAGGGAGTTCTGATGTTCATACGGTGTCAAGGTGTGCATTAAGGGACCAAAAGCCCTTAGTGCTGCCCCTGTGTGTGTGTGTGTGTGTGTGTGCGCGCGCCCCTGGTGCTGCAGTGCCAGCGCAGAGGGGAGGAAGGGCTCTCGTGTCCCGTCGGGCATCAGGGGTGGCTCGGGAATTTTGCAAGGGGGAAAAATATTTTTCCCCTGCACATCTCCTGGAGGCGTTTGCTCTGCCTGTGCCTCAGGCTGTGCCCCGCCAGGCTGCCCTCGGGCTGCAGCGGCTCCATCGCCACTCGTGGCTAGAAATGAGGAGGTGAGGGAGATGGAGGGACACGGGGCGGAGTGGGAGCCGGGAGAGGAGGCAGCAGTGCCCATGTTTCATGTGCGTCCCATCAGTCAGATGCCGCGCACAGAGGGAGGTCAGGGCGGGAGAGGCAACAGCAGTTGTACAGCAAACCCTGCGCTGGTAATTTGACTTCGTTTTTCTGGTAAGCATCTCCCAGTCCCGGCTTTGATAGACCAGCAGTCAGTGCGGCACGGTGGTTATATATCTGGTTGAAGGTGATGGAAGCTGCAGGCCCTGGCACGGGGCTGCGGCACAGCCCAAGGCTGCGTGTGGCCAGTCCCCTGCCTGCCCCGACTGCAGGGATCCCCTGCGCTGCGTGAGTCCTGTGGCTTTCTCATCATATACGCTTATGTGTGCAAAAGTCCAGCACGCGTGAGAAGAACGTGAGACTCGCACACACCTACGTGCTCTGCAGCTACCAGAGAAGTCAGTCCCTGCCTATGGCAGGGGGGTTGGAACTCGATGATCTTCAAGGTCCCTTTCAACCTAAACCATTCTATGATTCTGTATCTGCATGTGTGTTGCACATTTTTAAAAACCAAGATAATGATAAGCACAAAAAGCCAAAGCCTGAGTAAGAATCTGGTGGAGCAAAATCAGATATAAAGAGAATAAGGAACTCAGACTTTAGCCTCATCTACAGAAAGTGGATATCCATAGCCATTTAAACTCTGCATAGCTTCATATTAAAACAGATTTTCCTCACTCCCTCTGGCGTTAAGACAGTAACAGATTTTTTTTTCTGTTATTAATAATTAGTATAATGACATCATGCTGCTTTCTTTATACAGTATTCTGATAATTGCAACTAACATGTTGGTCAATAAGATACCAGAGAACAAAGAAATGCATTTTACAGAAAGCTATTTTCCATATGTAAAAAGCCCAAGCTTCCTCTCCAAATGGTAAATTCAGATTTGCGTTTCTAGGTTTTCTTATAACTTTCCCCAAAAGGAGTGCAGAGGGCACATTTCTCCAGGTCACTCTCAGAAGTCATTTTAATCCTTACCTAGTGTCTCCTTTTCTTCATCAAAACCTCTTATAGGGGCATTTGTTTGCCTTTCTTTTCTTGCTGGGACCTTGTCTGGCTTCCTGCTGCTGCCTGAGTTACACAATACAAGTATGTTTCACACAAATCCCAGAATAGGGTGGCGTAACAGTGGCAGGTCCTGAAGGGAACAGAAGGAATGGTATCCCTGGGTGTAGCTGATTTGGCACAGATAACATGTCTTAGGATTTTGTGATACAATCCCCCAAAATGGCCATTGAGACTAAATGAACAAACCAATAATGCAAAAAATCTGTCTCATTAAAAGTTATGTATATTTTGTGTATGTGTGGGAGAGACAGGCAGAGGCAACTAATAGAAAAACAACTTCCCCCTCAAAAAACACCAAGAATGTTTTAAGAAAGCTATAAATCTGGTCAGTGCTCCATAGAAAAAAATCCAACGAAGTTGGAAATGGCATACTGAAGAACTGCCTTTATTTCCCCATGGAGCCAGAAGCACTTCCCTGCAAACGACGGAGAGGGACCCGTGCGTGGAAAATGCTCTCGGAGCTGCCCACAGTAAAATCCAGTGTCAGCTCCACATGATGCTCGAAGGAGGTCCGCGTTGCACTGTCTCTTCCACCAGACGTCACTGAGGGGTCTGAGCTCTCATCTGTGCAGGTCCCCAATCCATCGTCTGTGTTGGGGGGAATTGGCACAAGCCCTTAAGGAGGAGATAAGGGCAGCGTCTGACCCTAGCTGTGACTTGCAGCAGGGCTACCCACCACCTACAGGTTACAGGAAAAGTGCACCTTGCCCTCCCTACAACCCTCTTCCAGAAAAGCCCTGGGAACAGGTGCCATGTTCTTATAACACTAACCTGCTGGCTAAGTCCATCCCTGGCTCAGCAACTTTCCGGTTGTATGAGACTGGTTTAAAAGCAATGATTAGGTGAAGACTTAACAGTCCACACAAAACGTGCTGGGAAATGTCCTGCAGTAGTGTAAGTCAAAGCACTTCTACTGAAGGCAAGGGACCTATGGATTCAACCTCAATAAATTTACCTTTCTGCCGAGAGCCTCCCATGTAATAGAGAAATAATGCCCAAAGCAAAAATACAGAATTAACCAGATTCTGTGAACTAGACATGTTTAAGGAGGTGTGTTATCAAAAAAGTAATTTTTAACACTTTTGGTATGTTTGAACGTGACCTGATTTTTGTCTCCCCTTAATCAAAGAACATGGCAATTGATTCCTCAAGTAGACCAGACCAGATGAGGTCAAGAATCAGTAGAAAGATGTCACAATCTTAATATCCATCAGAAGCAAAGTGAGGCCTTTAATGGAACAAGGCACTTTTGAGCATGAGAAGCAATTTCCCGCAGAACCACCCACTGCTCACTTTAGGGAATAAGATGGGAACTGATGTTGCGCCCTCAATAAATTAAAAAACACACAAATCTGCAGTCATTCGGGTTACAAAACAAGTAATAAGAAAGTTCATTTCTGAAAATATTTTCTCAGTTTTCTGTATGCCTTCTTGCAAAGCCTATGAAATTGTTATAGTCCCGATTTTGCATTATCCTGGCAAGAAAAGTGAAGTTAATTATTATTGGTTTTTAAGAGGCATAGAGTATTTAAGCATCTCTTTCCAGGCCCTGCAGTAAGTCTGTAAAAGAACTGTAATCATACCTCAGGAGGTTATTTCTCCCCATAGAGTACTCTGCCCCAGCATTTCTAACTGAAAAAA
>RSEF01000002.1:96197298-96227577 GCA_003993805.1 Himantopus leucocephalus
TAAAATGAGTCCCATTGTCTGACTCAATTCTTTCTGGAGTGCCGTGTCGCCACAAGAATGTATGTTGAGCAAGCAAGCAGGTGAGCATCAGAAATAATGCAGCACCTGCAGTCCTTGAAAACAGCTATATGTTTGCTGTCCTCCACATCCCTTAACTCCACCTGCTGAGCTCGGAAAAGCAGTGAACCCATGTCCATGAAACACGCAGCATTGCATGCAAGGTAGCAACTTTGAAAGTACGGGTAAGCTTGCTTTTGTGGTGAGGGACTTTTTGGAGAGTGACTGGCACATAGCCTGCCAAATCACGTGCAATGGCCAGCTACAGGGGGCCAACGACAGGGGGGCAGCTGACAGCATTAGAAAGGTCCGCCTTGAAAAGAGATAGTTGTTTGGATGCAATTTGTCATGGCCTCGTCTCAAAGCAAGGCAGGCCCGGTGTTTTGATGTAAAACCAAATGTCCATAGCCTGATCAATCAAAGCTTTGTAGATGAAAACCAGTCCCTTGAACTTCTTCCAGAACCTCCTGAGTATTCAGATACTGCATAAATTTCAGCATAAGTAATATGTAATGGGAAAGGCACCCCAGAGAGAGCCCAAGCACCCCACCACTGCTGTCCTCCCTGTGTGGCAAACAAGAGAAGTGTATTCTGCACAAGCTGCAGGTTGTGCCATGCATGGCTTGCAGAGCATGTTCAAGCAGCCCATTGCCACAGCAACAAAAGATGACTTTGGAGAGCTTCAGCCCGAAGGCTACTGAACCTCTCTTCCAGATGCTTGCACCACCAATATCCTTGACTGGTTTGGACTGAGTCCTCGCTACCTAACTCAAAATCAATGAGGAGATGGCAAATTCTTTGTACCAACCCACCTGGGTTACAAACCTCATTGGAGGACCCCCTTCACATACAAGTGGCAGCTTCCTCGGTGACCCGTCAAGTGCCTTCTCAGAGATGGTGAACCAGACATGTAAGACTCTCACAACGTGCCTGAAGAACCATCAGTCCCGCGCTGTTCCTCTGCTTTGAATGCCACAATGACAACCATGCCTGTGAACTGGACTGCTTGAAATTCTTCTAAATAATACGTTTTTATATATTTTTGCATGCTTTCTACACCAAGTAATTTTATCAGATTTCCCCTTCTGCTTTGGACAGACTGAGGGAATACGTGCATTCTACGTTTTCCTGTTGACACTTCAGACATAATTATTAAAGCAACCAGAAGCATATTCAGGTCTGCACATCAGGTGAGAAGTATCAGAGGAATCTGAAGACATGACGGGCACCATAACAGCTGCTTCACAGAGCCTAAATCCTGGTCACTGCTTCATAAGATCATTATCAACAGATGGATTCTTGACCAGTCACTTCAAGATCATCATCACAGAAATGATTAGACACTGGTTGTGGCAGAAGAAAATACTGACAGCCTCCATTCCTGTTGGCCATTTCAAGCCACTCTGCTATCTGAGGGAACAGCTCTGGTTCGCACTGAAGTAAAGACAACCCAAGGTTTTTCCCTGCTCTGTGCTCCATTCTGCTGCTGCAGTAGTGAATGGTTCTGACCAGATTTGGGTAAATTACAGCTACAGTATAGCATGCAAATGATTCACAGGAACAAAATTATGGAATTCTGTCACCAGGTTTTAACAGATAAGAGTGGATCTAGTGCTGCCAGCTTTGCTGTACTGGTAGCACTAGTAGGACTGGTGTGCACTGGTAGGACTGCCTTTGCTTTCCTCACACTGATGGCATACTCTGATAAAAACCAAACCCCACCAGCAGCTGGCTCTGGTGCTGCCACCTGTGTTCTGGGTGCTCTTCTCTGCTGCTTCACCTTCACTACCTGCGGACCTTAGAGGCCAGGGAGACTGAAGCGCAGGAAGCTGATGCTTTGGGATCCCTGTGCTGCTAACAGCTGGTGTGCGCAGGCCATGTTCATGTGCACACAGAGACAGGCTAGAGGCTTCCTGGTGAAGCTCACATAGGTCCTCTGCACTGGCACGTGCTGTCACACACTAAGACAGGTCCTTGGGATATGGACAGGGAGCTCAGCGAGGCCCTCCTGTTGGAACAGGACAGGAAATCCCGTGTGCGTTTCCTGAAACCCCATTTTCCCCCCTCGTGGGTGCTACTTTTGTGCTTGGTCTCTGTTTCGGCTACCTGGGTACCCGCTTTGGCTTTTTGCTTGTCCCTGAGCATGAGACAAGGATTATGTTGGGGGTGGGGGGGTGTGTGGTTCTTCTTTTGATAAATTGTTTGGACAATGTGAATCTGTGTCTGGCAAGATATGCCGAGTACTACAGTACTGTAAAGGGTGACACGTCAGGGCCTGAGGCAGCGGGAAGGGTGGGAGGGGAAGGCACTCTCTGCATCTTGGGACGCCCTTCTGCCAAACTGGCAATATCATCCCAGTGTCAACAGACCTGTAGAGCGACGTTTCCATTTTCTGCCCATTCTGGCCATCGCTGAGCTTCTCAGCACCCATCCCTCCTTAACACGAAACAGAAGTCCCCCTCCTCACCCTTACAGAAGCCAAAACATCTCGGCCTCAGCTGCGGGCTTGGTGCCCGCTTGTTCTTGGGGGCTTGAGGAGCAACACCCCGGCAGAGCTATAACACTCCCTTACCCCAGCTCCAGCAGCTACCTGTGCTGCTAAACGCTTTCTCGAGGTCTTGCACACAGCTTCCAAAAGCTTGTGACTCCACCAAGAGCATTTAAACAACCTTTAAAACACTGCTAGCTGAAGATAACGCCAATGAGATTTTAGAAAAAAAAATTGAGGGGATCTAGGGACACACACACACACACACCCCCCCCTCAGGCTCAGTTTTATTCACGAAATAGGAGTTTTGGTGAGTTTCTGTAATGGAACACAGACAGATTTCAGTCTCTTCCTATGCCTGCTTCTGCCTGCAGTTACAGAGCTGTAAATCCCACTGACTTTAATAGCGCAGTACCTGGCCAAGAGACAACCACATGTGCCCAAGGGAGGTCTAGGACTAGCAGAGGCACCGGGACGGTGCAAAGCCGCACGGTGGCAGCTTTGGAGGATCAGCCTGACTACCAGCTGCTGTTCTTGGCTTGCTGTTGCCACTGGCAAGTCGGGCTGGGCTGTGTTTTGTATTCGTCAGCACCTCGGCAGGCTGTCATTTTCTGCCACGGAAGACAGCTAAATAATCTGATATTGAGTTGATGATAAGCATGTAGCAGCGAAACTTGATTTAGAGACATATGACCACAGAGCCGATAGACTACGCTGGTTATTCCTTCCAAACAGCACAGCAAAAATCTTTTGTTTTGATATTTAGCTTCTCATAAACCATGTTTTTAGCAACACTACAAATTGCAGTTAAGTGGTTTTTGCTTGTGTCTGTGGCACTAATCTCAGTCTTTGTCCCGCTCCAGTTAATAGGCTGCATTATTGGCAGACAAGGCAGTAAGATAAATGAAATCAGGCAGATGTCAGGAGCGCAGATCAAGATTGCTAATGCCACAGAAGGCTCCGCAGAACGACAAGTTACAATCACAGGATCCCCTGCAAACATCAGCTTAGCACAGTACCTCATTAATGCAAGGTAAGTTTGCTTTGTAAGTGATAATGCTTCTGCAAGATTGCTCTGTCTGCTCTCCAGCAAATGTCTGTCCTGGATAGATCCAGAAAGTTGCTTCGCAGTGTCCATTTTGCATAGTAGTATTCAATTCCTAATGATTTGTAAAGACTGTATCATTAGAACCTGTGTTTGCTGTTGGTTTATATGGAACGGAGCTTAATGTGGTGCAATTCCAGGTACATGTTGAATGACAAAAGCTGAAAAATCTGAATACTGACATTGCCATCCACCTAAAACATAGGTGGATAAATTAAATGAAATGACAATCACAAATTCTTTAGAAGAAAATACTTTTCACAGACCCATTTCACTGTCCTAAATGGCAAATATAATGAAATATATTGCAAAACAGATTTAATTTCCTAACTGGAAATTGCCACTCAGCGTTGATATTAAACTGACATTTGGTTGCTAAAGAGGCACGGGATTTATTTTTTCAGAGACAGCATCACAAATTTGTAAAAAGCATTCCCTAATGAGACGAGGTGAGGCTGTCCTGCCTCTCCACTTCTCGGTGCCAGGATTAATGCAAGCACTGGCTGTTTAGCTAAGCCATTGCGACGGTTTAAGTCTCTATCAGTTTTGATATGATTATTTAGAAAAATATTAAACTTGATACCACCTTTATTTGCAATTATCCTGAGAAGAAAGTGCAGTGGAGATAGTGCTGTCTCACAGATCTACATGTAAATGGTGGACCGAGGCAATATATTGGGGGGGAGGAGGGGGCGGGGAGGGAGTATCTATGTATTTTATTGCTTTTATTTTTTCCTTTTCTTTTTTTCCCCCCAAAATACTGTGATATGAATCAAGCTTTGTGTTTAACTATGTTTGCTGTTAAGGTAGTAGAAAGTATGTGATTTGTAGGGGGGGGGGCGGGGGCTGTAGTCATAGCAGGTCTACAGTCTCCTGTGGTCCAACCTCCTCTCCAGCCCAGGTCTGCAGTGCACCACTGCAAGCCGCTGTAAATGTCTCAGTGGAGGAAAAGGATGTTTGTGCAGCTCTGCGTTACAGCAAACAAAAATATTGCTTTTTACAATTCAGTTTGAAAGTAGTTTCCTAGGGAAAGGTATATTGAGGGGTGGCGTCGTGAAGCCTACGATAAGCCATTTCCAGAATCCTATAACAACCTACAGCTCTTTTGATTTGTATTCTTTGTAGCGAATATAAGTCAATTCCGTAAGCCCTGTAATCAAATAAAAATGTGTTCCCTCCTTTAACCCTTAAGGATATGTTCTTCTCTTGGTGTTCAGGGATTCCCCACACATCGAGACGAGAATAGACCCCTTCATTTTTAGTTGCACAAACACCATATGGCATGCATCCGGATCTCAGAAGATAACAATTTAAGATCTTCAAGACAGCTAAAGCATGCAAATAAAATAATGCACTTATTAATGGAGTTGCAGTGAGCTGCTCACCAGAGACAGAAACTCTAGTGAAAAAACCTCTGTTTGACTCACTTTAGAAAAGCCTGTGAACTCTCACACTTCTGTTTATTACTGTTTAATGATTCTTTTGATGGAATGGGATATATATGAGGTCTTTTAAGATACTTTTGCAAAGAAGAAAACTTCTCAACAGTCATATACCACGGATACTCTATCTATACCCTGTGAAACCAGAAACAAAATATTTTCTTCCTGTTGAATTTCTAGATAGAAGTCATTTGTTACCATCCTCTACAATAAACCATCATATGTTATTATGTACCGTGTGTTGAAACTGTATTTAGATCAAGTGGCTTCATTTGTAAATGAAGACTCTTAAAGTAATGTATAATAAATTAAGCTCTAAGGTAACATAGGACATTAAGGTGGCTTTTTCATTTTAAAAAGTGATACTGTTACAGATTTCTCCTTTCACAAGAGAAATTCCTGTCCGGTTAGGTGTCACCACAGCAGCAGTGCGAGTTCACAGTCGCACCGGAGGAAGAACTGAGAAACTTTCAGGCAAGAGGGAGCTCTGCTGTAGCTGGGGTTTAGGTGCTCAGGCAGGTTTCTGAGAGGCAGACCTGGGCTGCCTCTGCCTGTGCCCACTGGGAGCCAATTTCACTGTTTGTCAGTCCCAAACCTGCCACAAGTACTCTCATCTCTTTTGAAGAGGTTGGCATGAAATAAACAGTGTTGGGGAAGAGCTGAGTACAGTACCTAGACTGCCCAAGATAGAGGCTGGTATGTCAAAATAATAATAACTATTATAATAATAATTAAATAAATAATAATAAGTAAAAGCCATATAGGCGTTCAGGGTAAGGTAGACTCTTTTTTTCTCTCCCCCACAATATGTGTCATTCTCGTGGATTTGGTTTCCAGGGCCAGTATTTCTGCATATATCAGTGTCCCACAGCAGCGTAGGATATAAGGCAAAAAAAAAAAAACAAACTATCCACTATATTCCTGAAGAGAACTGTGTGTATCTTTAAACTATCCTCCAACCAAAGTTGCCATCTATAGAATAATTTATCAAGGTGTTTTAAGACTTTTATTGCAAGCTGGTGTTGAATATGTAGATAATATACTCTAAATTATAGCTGTATAAATACATTTATACAATATAGAGAGAGATTTAAGTCTTTCTGAAGCATTGTTTTGATTCTGTATTGATTACCCAAGTGCTGACCTCTGTGTGAGTAGAACGTGTCCTAACTTGTTTGCAGTAGAAATGTCTTTTTTTTCCTGTAAAATCTTCTGTCTCTTAACTGGTCTCTGCTGTAGTAACTGGATTTGCATTATCCATTTCCATCTCCTAGCTTTTATTAAGAATGAACCAGAGTTTAGGATTCCTGTCTAATATTTGACTTTGTACTATAAATGAATGGTAGCCAGCAGCACTTTCTCCTTGTTAAAAGAGCAGTTTCCTGAAGATATTTTTTACCGCCATTTTGATGAAAGGTTAATTCACAGAACCAACAGGACCACCAAAGCCACACTCGAGCTTTACTCCTTTCACCAGTTTTGGGCAATGCAGGATGTGGCCTGCGGTGTGTATATTCATAAAGTGTAGTTCTTCAAAGGGACAGTGTAAATTGGCACCATGAAATTCTGTGTGAAGGCTGCCTCATCCGCTTTCACGTTCAATTTTGTTGCGTCTACAATTGGTTTGGGAAACGGCCACTGTCACAGGGCAGCCAATAGCTAACCTGATGTGCTTTCACCTTGAGCATTACCACCAGTAATGAATGTGAAGCAGGGCAAATTATTGCTTTACTCGTAGCTGTGCGAGTTTACCAGAGACGGGGAGGTTGAGCGGCTGCTGCCAACACCGGCCTTTAGCCTGTGGGATCTAGTCCCCCTGCTGGTGCAGGGAAAAGCTCAGGCTCAAATACCCACCCCAAATCAGTAAGGATTGGGGTTTTTTTTGTTAAATGCAAGGTAGGCAAATTCGGAGCAACTGAAACACTGAGTCCTGCGTTGTCTTTCTGTATGCCTCCCTCCCAGAATAATACTGAGTTAGAAATATAAAAAAATCCAACTCTATAAACTGAGTTTTTCGAAACCTACTAAAGTATCACCATGTAACTCCTACACCCCCAAGTCGAGGATGTACACTGGAGATGGATTCACTGATTCAGTATTCTTGATGTAAATCCCGCTGTATGAGTAGATTCCAAGTAGCACGGCTAACAGCACAAGGATGCTTTTCTCTCTGCAAAGAACAACTCTGCTGCAAGGGTTAGAAAAATTCTGAGCTGCTCGTCCACGGGGGACAGATAACCACCACAGGGCAGGAAAACCAAAGCTTTACCTCCCACAAATGTGTCTGCATTTCACGCACTCGCCCTCCTCCCCTCCCAGCCCCTCGGAGAAGCCATGCGCCTTCCAGTTTCCCAACAAAACCCACCAAGGAGTTAATACTGCAAGAGCCCTCTTTATTTTTGCAGGGAGGAGAGGAGCTCAGAGCTCAAGTATTTCCCTCTCTCCCTCCACTCTCCTCTCCCCAGCTCAGACCCACTCTGGGTATCCTGTAGGCAGCAGTGCTGTGGGAAGCATTAGTCCAACACCCACATCCCCTCTTTAGTGCCGGCTGATCGCTTGCATCCTTGCCCTTGCGCCAAGCGGGCAGGCCTTCTGGTCATTGCCTTTCTCTGGCCATGAATAGACATGGGGCTGTTACTCTCAAAACTGCGCGTAAGTCTAAGGTGAGGAAAAGCGGGGCTCTTCCCAGCCCTGAGTAGGGTGAACACCCTCCCCTCCCACCCTGCAGCCTGGCTGCGGCTGCTCTCTAAGCCTGCACACCCAGCGCCAACAGGGACCCGCACAAGCCCGGCGCTGGGAAACTTCCCTGGGCCTGGTGGGATTTGGTAAGAAAGTGGCAAGTCCTCCCCACAGCCGGTCGCTCGCTCGCTGGCACTTCACTGTGGGAGGGAGAAGCTGCCGCAGCTCCTCAACTCTCCTCAGGAGAAAGCTCAGGAGCCTGGCAAGTTAGTAATTACTGAAAAAAAAAAAAAAAACAAACCCAAAACAAAAACCAAACTTAGAATTAATACATGTATAACTGTAGTGAGCAAAGCTTTCTAACCCATAGTCCAATTTATATATTAGGCTGTTACTGAACAAAACTGGTCCTGTTTTACCTCAAACCAGGACAGCCTCCCAACTGGTCACATGCAAAATGCATCCTGAAATTAGTATTTAGGTTGTTTGCCGACCCAAAAGCCAGTGCACGCACTGCAACAAACGGCAAAGGGAGGATTTATCTAGGCAAACATTTTGTCATGTGAAAAAAAACCATGTCCTTGGAATTACTGTATTTTAATGTCTAAAAATGTGCAGAAAAGCCTAAGTACGTGGGCCAAACTCATCTCGCCTGCTGACGGGTGGAGTTAGCCTTAAGCAAAGGTGGTTTGAGACCTACATCCTCCGAAGAGCCCGTCACTGCCTTGGGCTCGGAGGTTGGGTCAAGCTGAACGTCCTTGTGCTGGTGGGGTCCGTCTGACGATGTGTATGTTGTATCCATGTAGTACCTTGTCTGTCAGCTGGTAAGATCTTTTATGTTCACTGTAACCACTGCCACAAAGCTCAGAAAGGATACCACTGCCGTGCAAGCCGGGGTGTTTTTCAGTCTTCCTTTTTTACTAATTTCCTTATAATTAGATTGTATAAGTATTCCGTTGTGATTAAAAAAAAAGTCTGGGGAAAGTACAAATCAAAGCGAACACACTGGCTAATCGGGTTTGTTTTATATGAAAAATGCACATTGACCTCACAGTGAATAAAATAAAAAACTAACTTTGTAAAAAAAAACAAAACAAACACCAAACCAAAACTTTATGCCTTAGATGGAAGCAGCAAATCATTGCTCAGTCTCCTCTCATCCTAGCAAAATGATGAAGGGTACTATTTGTGTCACAAAATTGACAATTTGAAAAAAATTACCAAAAACCCCCCGCGTCCCCCTTTCAAAAATACTGTAATTTTGGAAAGCGAAATTCCACCATGTCAGTGCTGGGGAGTAAACTTCATAGTTATTTTAAGTTTTCTTTTAAGTTTCGTTTTTTCCATCTTTTTGCCATTACCTGCATTCCTTAGATTTCTTTTTCCATATGTAAAATGAACTAGCGAACCCCCAACCCCAACCTCTTTTTTTTTTTTTTTCCTTTGGAAAGAACTTTAGAGTCTCAGTAATGTTTTCCCCATCGGATCATGAGAAACCCTTTTGTTATTTCTCTTCTTTAACACATAACATGTTCCTCCTTTGACCCTCATTTTCCCTTTTTTTCTCTCTCTCCCCCTCTCCCTCCCTCTCGTCTGTCCCCCTCGTCCACCGATCTAATCCTGCCCTTTCGTGGTTGCTGTCCCTCCCGTCTTCCCTCCGTCCCTTCCTCCTCCTCCTCCTCCCGGTCCCACCGCCCTGGCTGGACCCTCCCAACCTGTTTGTTCCTCTTCCTCTCTTCGTTTGCAGCTTAGAGATGGCTAAAGTCAGCACCCAGACCGCTTCCGTCACGACCCCTGTTGACCTCAACATGAACCTCTCTCAGTCTGCCACCCCTACCTCCACCCCCACCTCCATGGCCGTGCTGGCGGCCGCCTCCGCCGTTGCCGTCAGTACCCCCCCTCCCCTACCAACTCTGCCAACCACCCACTATGCCGTTCCTGTCTCCAGTCTGCTTGGCATGAAAACTGTCCCACTCCTGGCACTAAATGCCGCGGCCGCCGCGGGGGCCACGGGGAGTTTGTCCGCTTACACTGCCAAAATTCCTTCGACGAGCGGGGTTAAGAAATCTGACCGCCAGAAGTTTGCTCCATATTGAAGGGATGAGACACAATGCAAGCTTTGCCAGCTCTACCAAGAGTCTGTGGTAGATCCTAGTTGTCAAGGAAACAATACGGCATCTTTTATTTTCTGTTAAATTGCTAGTGTTAACTGTTGCCGACGCAAGTCGTCTTCCGCTCTCCATAACGACTAACACCCGGGCACCACCTACCAACTAGTTCCAACAGCAAGCGGGCACCAGCCCGGGGGCTTTCTCCACCGTACCGGGGGCTCTCATCCCCATCCCGATGCCGTCCCGACGTCGGGGCCGCGGGCAGGGCTGGCCCTCCGGCAGCCCGGCAGCAGGGCAGGGTTGCCCCCAGCCCAGCAAGGAGAGACCTGGACAGAAAGAAAAAAAAAAACCAGAAATGAGGCCAAAAATTTGACAGCTGGGTCCTGCTCCGGCAATACTGCCTGGCGTATCAATACACGGACATCCCTGGGAAGGGATGGCTCCGACTGCCTGACAATTTTCTGTGGCAGATGGGCACCTGTGATTAATTTTTTTTTTCCCCATTGCTAGAGATTTCTGTGGCAAATCTGGCACTTCTGATGGTTGCTAGCGCCCCTGAAATCCCATGTGAAGTGCTCCCCCCCTCCCCGGTCATTCTGCTGCTCTCGAGGGGCCTGAAGTCTCCCATCTTGCCCACCTTGAGCCCTGCCTGCCAGCGGGAGACGGGGAGGGGGGGCTACAAAGTACCACAGCTGAAGTTCTGCGGTCTGAGAAAAACCGCTAAGTTAAAATGATTGGAAAACAACAAGGAAAAAATAACCAGGCGCCTGTGCCTTTCCACTTCCTTCTTTTAAAGGGCGCAACCATTTTTCTCTGGTTTGGAAAAACGTAACTTTAAGAACTCGGAGAGCAGGCTCCTCCTTCTGCAATCCCGTGTTTTACTCTTATATATCCCCACAAAGCACTTAATCCTCTAAGTACTGAACGGTAGGTACAAATCAGAGGTGCACAGCCGCGATTCTGGTACCCCCCTCCCGCAGACATTTTGTTCAGCCAAAATGACCATTTTTTGTTGGGTTTCTGTACAAAATACACCCCTATTTAACGCACCGCTACTGGTGCAATCGGGTTGTATTGCAATTATGAATGAAATCTAGCGCTTATCAAAGGGCATTCGAAGGTTGCTGCCCGGACAGATAACATGCCTTTAACAAGAACCTAACGATGTTCAGATTAACTAAAACCAGACAGCTAATTGCAGCCGAAGCGAAGAGAGCTGGGTGATGCGATGGCTGGTTGCTAGCTGTTGGAACTAGTTTTTGACTGCATTTTCTGTTTGTCCATCCACCTTCTTTTTAATTTCTGTTGCATAACTCAGTAATGCAATATTGTTTTCCTCACCACTTCCGAATCCAGAATCCCATTAGCCCGCCCGCCATGTTCATCCACTTTGCACTCCTTGGACACAAAGCTTTAACAATTGAACTGTATCCAGTGCATTTTAATATAAACTAAAAACACAATGCAAATGCAATACTTTTTAAAACATGGTATTTCAAAGTGTGTTATTATTATTGTATAGGGCTAAGTACTATTCTCAGTATTTTGTGTCATTTCTGTATTCTGTGGGCTTCTCTTCACCTTAGTACCTTTGCACTAAGTTTTGTCACTGTAACCCTTTGTAGAACTGCCATTGTTACAGTTTGCACTTATCCAAATGGGGTTTTTGGTTGGTTTTGTTGTTTGGTTTTTAGGGGGTTTTTTGTTTGTTTTGTTTTGTTTTGTTTGGGCCTTTTTTTTTTGTTGTTTGTATATAATGAAGGAAAAACTGGAAATAATGTCAAGGTACCTCAGCTATTTAACAGCTCTAGAAAAACTGCTGTAAAATTGTTCTGGACTATTGTAACTGTTTCAATAACAGATATCTCAAAAAAAAAAAAAAAAAAAACAAAAACAAAACACAAACCACCAATCTCTGTGTGAGAAAACTTGCCTGCATTGAAATGCTGTTCTATGCTGGTTGTACTCAAGTGTTATTTTTTTAATAGTGAGAAGATTTTTTCTTTTTTTTTTGCCTTTTTTTTTTTTTCCTTTTCTTTTCCTCATTTTTGTTCCTACATTTTAGGCTGTCTTCAGAAGTTACTGGCCTGGGGGCTCTGTAATGTATCTCATCATGCCCTAGTGCATTAGCCACCAGACAGGACTTTTCCAAAGCCCCATGAGACAATGCTTTCTATGGACTAATCTACAGAGGAGTTTCTGCCATTTCTAACTTTCTTATTATTCTGAGACATCAAAAGAAAATACTTCCTTTACTCTTTAAGCAACTGTGCTTCCTAACTCTTGTGTTGCTTTCATTACTGTTCCAGTTTTAACACTGTTGTGGCTCATAACATAACGCAAAGAAAAGTTATTTTCGGGGGTTAATTTTCATTGATGTTCATGCTTTGGCTAATCTGTATAAAAGCATGGGCCGTTAGTGTTCTAAACCACTGTATTCAGCTAGAGACTCGACAGTAAATTAAATGAGACATTTTTATAAATAAATTTTTTTCCTGATATAAAAAAAAAAAAAAAGACGTGGTAGCTTTGTGCATACAACTGTTGTGTTGTTTAAACTTTGTTCTTTGTAACCGAGTTGCTAATTTGTCGTTTGAGAAACACTATTTTATGGATTGTCAAACTAAGATCATAGACAAATTGCTTGTTTTCATTAATGATTAAAGGTTTCCTATCATCATGCTTAAGGTCCCAGTGCTCATTGGGAAAGAGTGTAACAACTGTGCAATACTGGCAACGTTAGAAACAATTAGCTCATTGTCAGGGATGATGAGTCTTCTCATGATCAGATGGAGCCAGATCGTGGAATTAGTGGAGCAAGCAGCATTTCTGCAAAATCTTATTTGGTTTTTAACAAAGTTGCTCTCGGAGAACTTCTCACACTGCATAGAAAAGGCAGAATTTGGCTTCTTGCCACAAGAAGCCGCTGGTTTGTGTCTCTTGTGTTTTCCCATACTGATTTTAAGATCAGGTACTGGGAAAAGAAAAATAAGAACAAACTTGGGTACTGAGTACATTATTGCTGAGACCCTTCGTATTTTCCCAT
The DNA here is from genome assembly GCA_003993805.1 of Himantopus leucocephalus. NCBI lineage: Eukaryota > Metazoa > Chordata > Aves > Charadriiformes > Recurvirostridae > Himantopus > Himantopus leucocephalus. The sequence continues at coordinate 96,210,227 of RSEF01000002.1, forward strand.
TCCCAGCACCACTGTTCAGTGATGGGGCTTCTAAACAGCACCTTCCACCCCGCCAGGAAACTAGTCCCGCAGCTGGGAGGAGCGTGACAATTTGCATTGAAAAGGCGGAATGTCGAGCTGGCCCGGGGAAGCGTCTCATCCTTGCCCTGCCACCCCGCTTGAGCCATTCAGCCCCTCCTTTGGATCTGCTGAAGCACTGCAGTCACAGCCTCAAGTTCTCTCTTCACACGAAGAGTGTGAAAGCGAGGGGCTGGCCCCGAGGTGCTGCTGCGCCCGGCGCTGCTGGCTGCGCTCTGGCCACCTCTCCTCTCAGGGCATTGGCGATACTGCCACATCTACTCACGAGAAAGCAGAGTTTTTGGCAGTGCAAGCGAGTAGCATCCTTGATGTCGTGAGATTAATTCTACAACCTCCATCCCCGCTCTCCTAAGGTCTAGACTTGCCTCCGGGTATTTAGCTTGGGGTTCCCCTCGCTGCCCCGGCTGAGTGCTTGTGGGGCGTATCACTACTATTTTCCATGGACTGTAGGGTACAGAGAGCTCCCCCCTGTCTGGGTCTTGAGTCTGAGCCTGGAACTACAGTATGGCCAAGACAGGCGTATAGACATGGAAACCTTTAGAAGTCAACAGCTTTTTGAATACAGATGCAGCCACAGAGGAACTCTTGATAATAAAGGCTCCCGAGGAAGATTACCGAGTGCCTCATTGCATCCCAGCACCCAGCAAGCCATACCCAGTGTTGAATTAGCTATCGCAGCCCCTAGGTTGGCAGAATTGTAGGCTGTAGTACTAACCTTGATAAAATTCTGTGTTATTACTACTTTAAATTTATTTATATTACTTAAAATGTGTTTAACTTCTTATTCTTGCAAGGACAGCTGAAGCTGATTTTACAGCAGAGACCTCCATACTCTTCATTTCCTAAATGCGTACTCTTCATTTCCTCAACAGCAAAAGCTATTTCCCTGGCTAGCCTGGCTAGTGTAAATTAAAAAAAAAAAAAAAAAATATCGGTATCAACAGGTCATCACTCNAAAAAAAAAAAAAAAAAAAGAAGAAAAAAAAAGAACATTATTGCAGCTCAACACTAAGTAGGTTGAAGCTTTGCTCTCCCAGTAAAGCTGCTAGGGAAAGGGCAGCAGCAGCTCTATCGTGTGTAGCATCTTTCGCATAAATAATTGCCATGTGCTTTGTGGAATTGGCTAGAAAAGACTGAGATTTAAACAAACTATTGCAAGGGCACATTTGTGTGTGGAATGAGGAGAGGTAAAATAAAGACACGTGGATAAAGAAAGGAAAAAAAATAAATCTTTTGAGAGGGCTTTTGCAAAAAAATACAGGCAGAAGTGTGGTAAAATCTACGCTAATTGAGGACTCAGTGCAATTGTTTTGGTTGGAAAAGATTTCTGAATGGCAAGAAAATGTTGTTCCTGGATAGCTTTAATATACAAAACAGGCAAACAAAATGCAAGAAAGTACATCTGGAGAAAAAAAAAAGTAAAAAATAATACTACCCAAGACAGAAAACTAAACCACTCCTGCCCAAAGGTAGATAAGAGGAAGCACGCACCCGCTATGAAAAGGTCACTGCCCACACAACTGTGAGCTTCCAAATGAAAGATAACACCAGTTCTGCAGCTTTCACATATCATCAAATCTGTATCAGCATTCTGGCGAACATCTCAAACGAATTCAAGCCGCTCTGTTGTGTTTTCGCTAGTGGAAAAAAATTAGAACGTGTGAATGCTGGCTGGAATAGTCAACCAGAAGGAAAACAAATAAAGTTAGAGATGTTCAGCCACATAACCCAGTCCCTTGCTAATTGGCAGAGTGCTTTCTGTTCTCAGACACGGCCAGAAGGCATCTATATGGGCCCCCCCGGGTGCATATTTGTGCCAGTCGAGGCCCCTAGGAAGCTAACAGCATAAATCTCCCTGGTGCCCATGAACACAGGCGCCTGGGAAGCGCCTCAGCCCCACCAGGCTGCGTGGGCAAGGTGTTCCTGTGCGGTTTCACAAGACAGTCTTAAAGCACGCGCTGAACCTTCCCCACCCCAAACTAGACAGAAAAAGCAGCACCCCTGTTTTTTTCATTTTTAAATACCCAATGACATGAAAACAAGAGCGCTTCTCTGAGATGGTGGAGATCTAAGTCCAGTTTCTTCTGTCGCCTCAATCTCAGCTGAATGTATTTCGGCACTATTTACGTACTTAGGACAGGACCTACCCCTCCTCAGGCGCGTGTCGTGATTATCAGGCGAGTGTTGTGATTATCAGGCGAGTGGCACATGCCCACTAATTCAATCATTTCACAGCGGCGCAGCTTCTGCCGGGAAGACTGCAGTTGTTAGGCTGCTCAACTGGATCAGAGGAACCGTGGGTTCAAAGGACAGCATAGAGAGGAAGGATTTGAACTCGGATCTCGTACATCCTCCCTAAGTGCTGCAACCACCAGTTAGGCAAGGCGTTAGCCCCTCAACTATATTTTGGGAAGAAAGACCTGGTTTAGGTGTCTGCACAAGGGAATTGCTCGCATTTCCTTTTCCAGCTGACAGGCCAGGATAGTCGTAAGTGAAGTGACGAACCGAAGATTAAATGAAGGCGGATACTGAAAAAACGCTTCGCACCAGAAAGTTTCAGTCTCTTGGCCTGAGCGACAGTTTCCAGGGGTACAAGTACATACTGCCTTTCTTGTCACTGAAGTGTACTTACTCCTTGGCTCCAGGAAGGAACGCAGTATTGTGTTGATTAAATCAGGTTCTGCATCAATGCGTGTGTCCTGTCACTCTAGAGACTGGCATATATGTCTCGAGACGGTAACTGAAATGACAGAGAAGTGTCAAATTCATCTGATGTTACCCAAGAAAAGGGAATTTCTGAAACATTATATACTCACATTATGTTTTCTAATGACAGCTACAGGATGATTCCTATTGGGTGAATGTCTCGTTTCCTAGTGCAAGCTTTCTTGATTATAACCGAAAAAAAAGTATTTTTAAGTGCTGAAAATATTTGAGTAATGTGACTTTTCTTATTAGAGCTATTTCTAGCTCAGTGTGTCTAGCATGATAAAATGCAGAGAGTTTAATTACAGTGGCATGTAATAAGCAGAATTTGTCTCTCCTCAGATTGAATTTATTGCAGGGGGCCTGACTAAAGCTAACGTTAACGTTCTTTTTAACCAGTATTTGTGATTCTGAAGCTAATTTTAAAATTATATGCTTCAGTGGAGGAACAACAATCATGTCAGCAAATGAGAAGATTGTTTTGGTGGTTGTTGTTGGCTTGGTTGGTTTTGCGCAATGACTTTTGGGCTCCTACGTAAACAAATACAGCCCTTTTTCCACCACTCCTCCTAAGTCGTGACAGCAGCAGCGGCTTATTTCTTCCATGGCAGGAGAGAAGTTAGCACACAGGTTACCGTTTGTGATTGATTGCACTTGCCAGAGAACAGCTAACCACCAACAACTGGTCAGTAGCAGCCGTGGTTATCTGCTCCCTGCAGAGCCGCTCCTTGGAACTCCGAACACGTGTGTGCGCACACACTCACCTTTTGGCCCTGGAAGTCACTTACGAGTTTCAAAGCCACTGAGCTGGGGAATCCCAATTGGTTTTTAGTAGCATGGAATTCCACCGTTCTTACATTTGGGCAACACTCTCTATTACTGTATCAATAAATAAGGATTACAAATGCTAAGTCTTCCCCCTTAATTACGATTCTTCAGTTTTCTGGAAGTCCTGGAGATCAGAGAATTAAAATAGTCTTCTCAATTCTACTGCGCCGGAGATTACAACTTTGTTGTTAATAGTGGCTCGTTATTAGGACTACTTTCATCTTTATTGTTTAAAAATAGAATTCAAGAAAGTTAAGAAATTAGAACGAAATTAAGGAAGCACATATTTTTTAAAAAACAATTATTCGCTCTGGTTAATCGCCTAGCTGAGCAGCTCTTCAGAAGTTCCTAAAATTGTTTTCTAAAACTGAGGACAGGCTTAAAATATAAATTAATGATGCCTATGTTTTTCTAAGACACAGATCATTACCTTGACAAATTAGCGTGACTATTCAGTAAGGTTGGGGTAGTTCCCTTTTCTCCGCTACAGCCATGCTACTGTGCTAAAAAGCAGGATGTTTTCTTGCTTTCTTGACGCAACAGCACACGTACATCCACGGTCACGTAGGACACAGCTAGCAAAGTCACTCCCGTCTTCTTCACAAAGCTCTCTAAAAGACTTATTTCCAATGGTGAAGCAATGTACAGTTGTACGTGACAAGCTGTATAAAACTAGTATACAACACTATTTGTGGATCTATGATATTCCTCCAAGGAAAAAAAAGCATCAACTCTTAAACAATTAAAAAGAAGAGGGACCAGTGCTGTCAGTTACTCCTCAGCAACACACACGCCCACTGGCTGGTTCATCGCCTTTACTCTTTCAACAGAAGTTACGCAAGGATAACGGATAGAGTGACGAGCGATCTGGTGTTTATTCCTGCCATCTGGTCCTAGCAATTATTAAAACAATGGGCTGCACTGGTTTGGATTTGAATGTACAAACTCTCTCCGCTGGAACTAAACTCACAGAATGAAAAATTACTCTCTTAAACAGGAGAGAAAATTCTTCTGCAATACAACACCCAATTCTACAGACCGAGAACTGCCTTGAGCTTCTTACTGCTAGATATCTCTAAAGGGGAGGGCAACTGAACGAAAACAGCTGAACTCTTTTACTGCTCAGCTCCTCTCCTTTTTACCTGCACTTAAAACCATGATTTGCAGATTCATGTGCGAAAATCAAAGTAAACCTACACTTCCATTTTGTACGCGTACCTGTAAATCATAAACTCAGAGATTAACTTTTTTATACTGTAAAAACATGTATGTCCGTGACCTTCAGTGTAACCTGACTTGTCACATCTGTTTCTCTGATGCTAAGCCAAATGCAGAGGGCGGTTCTAAAGCTCAGTGTTAAGAAGCTAGTATGCTTTGCCGAGTGAGGTCAGTGAAAAGCAAAGAGAAGTAGAACAATTAGAAACTTTTAGCTCTCCTGAGAGTGAAATCGGGGGAGCGTCTTTTGTTTTGAAACTGTATCACCCTCTTTGCTGAAAGTTCTCTTTATAGTGAAAAATGAATCTAGAGATCTTTCACTGCAGCATGATAGGCAGCTTATACATTGATGTTCAAACGTTTCACACGATACAAGGAAATTCTTTCTCAGTTTTGGCCTAAGTTTTCTCCAACTTGCCAAAACATTATTTGTTTCACTACTCTCTGAATGTTTCTGGTATGAAGTCACGGACGTTGCTATCTCCACAACAGTACCAGTTCATGTGAGGCTGCAGTGTTGTGTCAGACATTTTAGCAGTAACAGCTACTTGCACTTATGGTTATTAAATCAACCAAAAAACTGACGACTGTAAGCCAGCATACGTGAGCAGGATAAAAGGATGCACCAGACTGCTAAGGGACCATTGCTTGAATTTTGACGGAGCGGAACCCAAGGATCAGGGGAACCAGGCGTGGTAAAAAAGCATCTCACAATAAGGAAAGGGCTCCCACCACATCGAGTCTTTTCCCCAAAGCAGGCAAATCAAACATCTAGCTTTAGTTTTGCTCTTTATTGCTTGCTTAATAAACATCTTTGAGGCAAGTACCTGGAATGCTCTCGTAAGAACAAAGCTTGTTTTCTCCCTTTAAAACCTCACTAACTTGTTTTAAAACTAGAAACTTCTTTAAAAAGGAGAATGTTTAGCTGTTCCTTCACAACTTTACTATTTCCTAAAAATTAAACCACATGTTTCTCCTGTTTTTTCAAAAGTCCTCAGCAAATTTGAAGTGTTTTAAAACTTGCAAAAGTGAAAAAATATGTTTCATTTAAAAAAAAAAAAACACCACCACACTTACCAAAGCTCAAGGTAGTTCTGCTTTTTATGTCGCAGTCTTGTCAAGTTTGTTGGTACCTGATTTTACTTCATAAGTGCTTATCCGAACAGAAATGAATTTCAGATGCTCTCTGTGCCCAAGACAGCATCGTAAGATTAAGTTTCCCATATTTAGCTAGATAAATGATTTTACCTCATCAGTTTCCACTGCAGTACCTTCCCCTCTGGCATTTTGTCATCCTTTCATTTAGTTATGCAAACACGCAACTATCGTGTTTTCATCCCTCTGGTTCAAGAAAAGTGAGGTATGCTGCTCTATGGCTGCATGAAGCAAAACAAGATACTATAAAGAAAAATATTCAGCACTACCTATGGTGCATCACGGAGTACAAACTGTGGAGAAGCTGCAGCTCAACATTTCTGAGCTTGGTCCTTACATACACAGAGAAACTGTAACGGATCCTGAAAAAAATGTACATATTTTATTGGGAGCTGGGGCAATGGACAGAAGAGCACTTATAAATGTTAAGATAACGTAAATGCTTAGTATTTTCCTTTCCCTAACCCCCCAAGCTGGGAAAACTCCATACACGATCACTTTTGCAAGTCCTTTACTTCTATACACAATGACCCAAGTCTCAAAATTACTAGATATATCTAATGCTTCCAAAACCGTAGAGATTATTCAGTGACTTACTAATCTCATTAAAATACCTCTGGTAGGAAACTAATAATTTTAATAGGAAAGGTACATTCAATATTGTAAAACATTTGCAATATACAGTTTTTACAGCAAGTAATACACCATTGTAGATCTACAAAGATTATTTTTTTAATACATTTGGCTCTTTACCATCTCACGATCCTCTTTAAATAAATATTTAACAAAAGCGTCTCACTTCTAACAATGGAAGTAACATCACAGATAATGAGTATATCAACCATGTTGGAGAAATGCTACAACAAAGTCCCTTTCACCCGCCAGTCTTGATACAGCAAATCCTGTAATTCTTCTTCATCTTCGCTACCAATAGCCTCATCCTCTTTCTCTTGTGCTGCTCTTAATCTCATGGCTTCCTTTAACTTCTCCTTCATCAGATCCTGGCGGTTACGCAAAAGCTCAACACGGCGGTAACATTCGCTGTTGAAAAGTAAACCACCTATTAACACTTTCCACATTAATTGGATTTTCTACAGTGCTGGATTTTGCTTGTCCAACTTTGGATTAAAAAAAAGCTCCAATATGGTAGCGTACCTTCTGTGTATCAATTAAGTGGAAACAGACCAGGGAGAGGAGAGGTGTGGTCAATTCTCTAGCAATGAGATCTAATCCAAATATTTAACGAATGCAATACCACCACAGACCAATATCCACTTCCACACAAAAAGAGACGTTACTCTTTGCTCCACTTATGGTTTTCATTTATGGTAGAAAGGTGAGGTATCAACTGGCTATCAATTTTTATAACTTAGTGGTGGCATCTCTGAAAATAAAAAGGCAGCACAAGTGTTCAGATCCTTTATCTACTTACCATGTGCAATAACAGAACATTTTAAGTAAACACGGTCCATGAGTTTCAGTTTTCTATTTACTTAAAAAGTTCTGTCCTTCAAATATGTTTTATAACTAGCCATTTGAACACGGTATTTTGTTGAAAATGCCAAGTAGTATCAGCCTGATTTATTTAAAGATGTTTGCTTCTTTCATTCCTATTTGTTAGGAAGAGTGAACAAGGAAAGATTATTATCTGCATCCTGTTTCCCCTTGTGTATCTGCAGTACGATTACTTACAGTCACAGCTGAAGATTTGAAGGCTAAGAAAAACATGAATGTAACTGGAATGAATTTGATTTTTAATTTAATTAGAAACAGTCTGCATTTAAATGCACTCAGAAGACAGAGCTACAAAAACAGTCTTTAAGAATCTATTTGGAACTTTTATTTTGGGGAAAAATAATTATGGTAACAAACTTGGAAATTCTCTACAAATTTCTGAATTTGGTTCTACGTACTATAGCATCCTAAGCTACTGATAAAAATGAACGCTCAAAGACAGCCAGGTTTAGCTCAAGGCCTCTCCAGAATTACATGAACATTGTTTAAAGACACTCCTGTACTTTCAAACGCAGCTTGAACCCAATGCTATTGTTAGTATATGCTCATTATCAGTAGCACATAAATCTGGCCAGGTAGCTTAAGTGTTGCTTTAATTTTTATTGTCTTTTTGTTGCAAGGTTCATTAAAATGAGAATTCATCTTTTTCTTTTCAGTCTCTACCATTGCCATAACAATTGTTAATCAATGTGTTAAGCTACATGATAATGGTAACAATCTGTTCCACTAAGCTGTATTTCAGGTTACTTATAGAGTTTAAACTACTACTTATCCAACCACTATACCTACCGCTTCAACAAAACAAACCAAAACAAAAAACCCCACTTCATGTAATGAAGTGCATCATTCAACAAAACCTTCAAGTAAACTTTTATCAGAAACAAGGCGAGTTAGTCACAGAACAGGGCATTTTCAGTGCAGCAAATGGATAGTCAAAACACAAATCTCATTATTGAAATTTTAATTGCAGTGCAGAATATCAGACCTCGTTTTTTAAAAATGTTCACATTAATTCTACATCAATTAGAATTCAATTTAGGACATTTGACAGGGACAGTTTGTTCAAAGAATTTGCCTTCTATTGCTTTATTTTGCCTATGACTGCTTGCTGTATTTTCAGTGATTCCAGTGCACTCTCTCTTTGCAAATAATTACATAACTTTGCACCAAAAGTCATGTTTTATTAGGTGTCATTCTGCAATTTGAGGGAGTCTGTCTGCCTCCTTCAAATATTTAGGCAATTAATGAAAGAAAATTAAAATTAAAAATGTTTTTATCACTCTAGTCAAATAGCGATCCATTACTGCTGGAGAACAGAAAGTTTGAGGAAAAATTGATCTACTTACATCTGCTCGTCAATTTCTCCAATCTGACGATCTAGTCGTCCCTCCTCATCCTCTTCTGCCACTATTGCTTCTGAAATCTAAACCAGAAAAGCGCAAAGAAAATTCACCATCATCCTGAATTCCACTGTTGTTCCTTTTTGATGTCTGTGTCTTCCCTTCCTCCCCTACACCTCAAGTCAGTGTCAATCTCCTATGCGTATACTCCCACCTTCACAAAAGACTCTGGAGGCAAATACAGAAAAAAACTGATCTGGTTTAATTTGAAATGGAATTTTTTTTTTTTCTTAAAACTAAAAGTTAAAAGTAGTTTGGCTGTTTTGGGGTTAACCTTTTGAATTTTTCAATACACTACTATTTGAAACTGAGCATAAACAAACTACCGGCATCCAAAGTCTGAGGCTGAAATAGGAGCCATATCCCAATGCTTGGGACTTAATTACACAAGCTTATTGAAAGTATTGGTTAAATATTCACACTAGATCCCGAAGTGTTTCTAACCTGTTATTTTTTTCAGCATATACTTTCTCAAATCTGAATGTCTGGGAGATGCTATGCAATCAATGGTCCACGCATAACTGAGAAGATTCCTTCTAAGCTGAAGAATTATCTGAATGGCTAATGCTAGCAAAATGTATCCACCACTGCTTTTGTATGAACATTCGCTCTGTTTATAGCGCTGACCACTTTAAAATGAGCAATGATAAATTTTTTTGCACCACTTTTCTTAGCAGTTGACCTATGAGCTATCATTTACAATTAAAATTAAAAAACCTAGCAAATACTCTAGGGGAAGGTTGAGAACACCAGGTATGTTTAGTGGTAGTTTTATATTGTACAAAAGGACAGATAAAAACCTGTTTCGGGAAGACTTTCCAAGCAATGCTAAACAGTAAAAAATGGAAGTACAGAAAAATTGTGGCCAACTTACATTTCTCACACACAAAATCTTTTGTCACTTTCCCAAATTTTGGGGTTCCTTTCCAGAACATTTAAATTAACCATAAAACCCAGGTTACCTACACTTTATAGATTCTTTTTGAAAAAGACAGACAAACAGGTGATGTTTAGTTCTGTTTTTTTCAAGGTGTAAATATGAATATATCTCATCTAAAGAAGAGCCCACAATTATGTCCTGTTTGGATACAGGACACTGATCTGAGGTATACGCTACCTTATTTAAATACAATTTAACAAATGTAACTAGATATGTACTGATGACTGGATCCTGATCAAATGTTTTTTCAACTTAATTTCCCTGAAGTGGGAAATATAAGGAACCCTTTGCTCATTTATAAAGTGCATTTAACCACATACTGCATTGCAACAAACAGCTGACAAATGCAGATGTCAGTAATTCTGCAGAGCTGCATGAAACTGTTGTTTTCCTTATTGTGTATAGTATTTAGAATCAATAAAAATAGATTCCATTACTTACTGTGTTGACCTGTCGCATTGCCTTTTGAAATTCATCCCATTCTTTGTCCATCTGATCCTTTGGAGCATCAACTTTTCGCACCTAAGGAATATGAAAAACCAGGCTTATTAACAATTTATGTCTAGTGACTCTTTGGGGCACTGTGAAACAGCTGGAGAAATAGCATAAATTATGCTGTGTTCTCAGAAAAGTCTGGTCAACATACTTCAGTGTAAGTAATGTATATGAATAAGAGAGTGCAGCTTGCACAATGGTTTTGGAGAAAAAAAAAAATCGGACTGTACTCCTGGATTAAAACAACACCCTTGACTGTATCATTAAAGAATAATTGAGTAAGAATGGATGGTGTGGAATGTTTGGATTAAAAAAAATGACTAAGTCTGTTAATTCGATGGTCTATAATTTCACTATGTCAGGCGATAACTTTTAGTCTTCTGAAAGATGCCTGTTCAATTGTACATAGTAGCTATCCCACAAGCCACAAAGCAGTGAATTATTTGTCTTTGGCATAAAATAAAATATGAAATGATTCAGTCACTAGTCTGACTGGTGTTAGATAGTCTGACTACATTTCAAATCTAGTCTAATTTTTTTGGCTAACAGAAGAAATAGTACAGCTACATACCATTTTTAACGACATGTAAAGCTTTTTCTTCTGTGCTAGACTGCATTGATTACTAAGACAAGACTGAAAAAGTAGTAGCTGTAAGAACGCATTTAAGATCTACAACTAAGGTAATCAAAATCAGATTGTGCTTTTAATACAAGCAAATAAACAAGATAATCTACCTGTGTAAACAAAACTTCCACAATTCATGACTGGAAGATGTGGCACATAAAATATGTTAGATGACAGATGATGCTTGCCTCTGGACTGGGTGGAAATTATATAGCTAGGAGAACTAAGCAGTTTGAACAGAATAATTCATGACACCACCTTTCATCTTTTTGCATTAATTTTATTTTTCCTTTATTCATTCATCTCTTTTGGTAACACATCCGCCACCATCATGGTAAAGACAACAGTTTGGTACGTTTTGTTCCTGAATAATTATACAAAATCCAGTAGTATGAATTAAGTTTATAGAATAAATTAGAAGCTTCCAAGCAAACTACGTACTGGGAAGTAATAGTCATCATTTCATTTTTCTGTTCTGTGATTATTTCTATCATATGTGTATGTACTGTGTTATTATGCATTGTGGTTGTCTTTTGTAATTCATAATTATTTGTATTTCTTACAATAAATTTAAACACTAAAGATATTATTTTTCCTTGAAATATTTATCTAATCCAGAATTTATATGCTTTATTAATTCCTGATGTCAAGAACCAACATTTTTCAAGCCCACAATCTCTCTTCTAAATGCTCACTGATGATTTTGTGTATAATTCCAATTATACACAGCCATCTCAATATAAGTGATGTCACAAACATTCTCCTTCCCCTGCACATTAAGTAAACTTAGAAAGGGCTCATTAAGAAGAAGAGCACCTGCAAGCGATTCAAGGAAGAGCTTATTGGAACATCTACCCATTTGTAAATTTTATCAACTGAGGTGACAACCAGAACAAAGATCACTAACCAGTGTCCTCACAGATACAAGCAGATCCTCCTTTGCCTGCTAGGCATTCCCACTTTGTACAAGCCTCTCAACTCATGGTGAAACTATGTATTTGAAAAATTTAACACTTAGTCATATGCAAAAAAAAAGCATGGCTTTTTCAGCTACATATTTCAATACTCAAAATGTCATTATTCAAAAATATTCACATACGCCAACACGTGGGCAAGAATCTTGCCAGAGCATATAAGAGACACCTACGCTTGTAATTGGGACAGTGGGACTAACTAAACATAAAGCAGCATTATTTGGAAGATGTCCAAATCAGAAGTCATGGCTCGACCTCACAATCCAATTTAAATACATCAGCAGCCTTCTACAGTGTGAACAATAGGGAAATAAACTCAAGGGAAATAAAAAAGACTTTGAGCCTACAACACTATTATTTCAATAAAGAAAACAAGAAAGCCATCAAATCTGTGGTAAATTTAAAAAAAAAAAAGTTTGTATTTCAAATATCAGTGTTTATTTTGGTCAGCATTTCGTACTGTGCAAGTTGAAGGAAGTATGAATTATTTTTATCAAAATTCCGAGAATTTTAGTTGTGGGTTTTTTTTGAGAAACACATTGAATGCCCACATTTCTTTTCTGAGCATCAAAAAAACCCCATAGTCGTAAAAGAGAAGAGGGCTGAAGACCAAGTTCACTGTTGTAGTATGGCAGTACTAGAGATTACAGTGTATACCATAATCTAGCTATTTTCATCCTAACAGGGTGTATAGTGTCAGTCACATAGTAACTCTTAACACTTTTAAACAGGATCTCTCAAAGGACATTAGACTATTTTTATATCCTCAATCCCAAGGCAGAATTGGATACACAGATTAGGTGAAATGCTTCTCCTGGGATGACTCAAAGAAATAAAAGTAATAGGTGGCTTGTCCAAATCTCAGTCCAGCATTTTAACCAACAAATAACATTTCTTAGGTTTTCTTAAGAGCCACAAAGGAACCACAACCAAAAATACATTCCAAGAGATGATTTAACAAGCTCTTCTTGCCCACCTCTGTCCCTTTTCATGTCTTCTAATTAATACAGAATGAAATAGTTCAGTCATTCCCTTATATTCTGGTATGACTAATTACCTGGAAAAGCATCCTTACTACTCAGAAAATCATTACAACTGGCAGAAATAAATCCAGCAGCATAAAGACAGCAGATCACTTACTTTTGCATCCACTTCAGGATCATCAAAGAAACCTTCTGGCAAAGCTTCAGCAGTGTTTTCTTTCCTGAAATGTTTGATTACTGTTATCCAGAGTTAACACTTTACAACCTGCTTTATTGTAGAGTTAAAAACAGTCAAGAACAAAATCCATAATCTTTTATAAAACAAAATGAAACACGATTGTTTTTTTCCCCGAGTTTTACCTACAAACATCAAAACTTGTTTCTTTAGTTTCGTCTTATCTAACTCACAAGGAACTGCACAGACAGGTTTAAACCTCACTATCAAAACAAGAGCTTAGGCTTCTTAAACTGTTCTTTCCAGTGTGCTGAGCACTCAAACATTTTAATAGCAGTCTCCACTTTTGAAAGCCTAAACCACTCTCTAAAAAAGGTCCAAGTGAGCTGAACCATTACTACAGAATAAGCAAATGGTTTTCATTAAACAGTTAAAAGCAGTGGCTGACACTAAGCTTCAAAAGTATCCCATGTTAAAATCTGCAATTCGAGATGTCGAACAGACGCTGTATGGCATTGCTCCATCTCTTATCCTGCCCTAGGGTGCGAAATACCTGTCTGAAATAATGCTAGAGGCCAACATACATACAAACTACTCTGAATACAAGTTAAAATTATGACAGATTTCTAAGTGATCACCGTCTGTTATGATTTCCAAATTTATCAGTATTTGAGTGCTTACCTTTCCACTATCTTCTCTTGTATCTCTGCTTTCTGTATGGATCCTGAATGGGAAACTATAGGAGCAGCTGTAGTTTTGCTGTCAAAGAAGTCTATAAGAAAGGACAGAAGCCTATGAACAAAAAGAACAACTGTTCAAGCTTCTTTATAAAATTCTGACTAGACAGGAATTTCAATTAATACCTTACTGAACCAAAGGAAGAACAGCCAGACATTATTTCACTTGACAGCCTCAAACAATTAGAACATAAAATCAATAAGCATGCTGAGAAAACACCACACGATAACAAACTAAGAATCTCTTTCTCTACTTCCAATATTACACACCCTAACCAGCTAATAGGAGTAATTAGGGAAAAAAAAAATGAAACCCCTTCCATCATCAGTTAAAACACAGCTTCTCCTTACTGAATCACTTCCTATTTCAGTCAGCATTACCTGCAGGCAAAGAATTAGCTATTGCTTCTTGAGTTGGAGGTGGAATTTCAGTTTTAGGCGTAACAGAAGATTTGTCCGATTCATCTGGTTCCTCCTCTTCATCATCATCATCATCATCATCGTAATTTCCTGACAATAAACTGGGACCTGGACCCTTTGAAAGCTGTTCGTTTGCACTATCTTGCTGTGTTTCATCAAAAAAATCTGCTGGTAGCCTAGTAAAGAACACACAGCATAACCATCTCAAACTTCACAGAAATCATTTATAATCTAGCATCTGAAGCCTATTCAGTCTGTGAGCAGTAAAATCTATTAGATACAGTGCAAAACCCTAAACTACCAATGTAACCGCTGTCTGAAGGCAGCACATACTTGTTGCTTTTGTTTGAAGTTCCCCAGAAACGCTTGGCTTAATTCTGAAATCACATTTCAGTTCCATTTTTGTATTTGAATATTCAGTATCAGAAACATTAACAAAAATATTCCATAACAAAGTGCATTTGGAGGAATGGCAGCTTAGATAATTCTATTTCTGCATTCAGAGTTATCTGAATCAATACACCTGCTATGAACACAGTACATACAAAATTCGTAATTCAGTGATCGTACTAATGTCACATAAACCTTGATAACCTTCATGTACTACACAACTGCTTATTTTGGGTACCTACTGCTGCTCAGAACTGCAGCTTAGCAGAGCCACACAGGCTCAGCAGTAAGAACACCCAGATTTGCTTAGGATAGCTGCAGGCCTCCAAGCCAAACATTTTTCCAGGTTATATTTTAAAATAATCATACCGATCAGTTTAATAATGAACAAACCTCTTGACTGTTACACACACACAAAATTTCTACAGGGTGTCTTCTAGTGTCAAGATAACAGAACATGACATCTCTGCAAGATAATAATAAATTTATCCTGTGAAGAATTGTACAGCAGACCTGCAGGCCTCGTGTGACATCTACCAACCCCACGAAGATGTCCAAATACCATCAGATATCTTTAGTGGCAGTAAAACACTTAACCCAATCCCTTGAATACACTCCTGTATTTGTGAGAGTTCGACTGCAAGATATGCATTTACATGAATTTTAAGTGACAAAAAACATCTTAATAAAGATCTGTTGATGACACTTTTTTAGTATTTTTGTGAATAAATATAATTTCAGTGTACACTTAAATAAACATTTAAAAATTGTCTTAATTTCAGACCGCCATCTCTTCTGCAGTATGCTAGCATTAGAGTGCATGTCACCATCTACTTATTTTCATTCCAGCAAAGTGCGTAATACCACCGCATATTAATCCTTAAAAGTCCGATAGTGACAGTAAAAGAATTACTGTTTTGTCAGAGACTCCTGAGTTAATACCGTGATTTTTCCCATCTACACTAAGGAAGATGCTGCCATATTCAGGAATATACACCCACGTTAGAAAATGAGCAGAAGCAGGGATCTGCTGATCTCTGAATCTTTACCCTTAGCTAGGAAGGAGAGATGAGGAAGAACGGGGTGAGAATGCAGCAGTTGGTACAGTTAGAAAAAACTCATGCGTAATAAGATCTACTTACCCAGATGTAGAGGTATGTGGCTTTTCGTCTTCACCTGTATAACAGCCAAGAATCACTTCTTACAATCCGTGCTTTTAAAAAAGATATATCCCTCAAACAGATCCCTACTACAGCAGCAAGTTCACAAATGCACACTTTCATATATTTACGTGTTCAGTAGCACCAAGGGGAAAAAAAACCACTATCTTTCCTTTAGCATGAACTTTCATGCATGGTTTGAAGTAAAACAGTGGCTTGGTCCAACTGAAAAGGAATAACACCACTTTGGTGCAAGTGTTTCTACTGTTTAACTTACACTGTTTCTGGTTCTGTTTGGACGAAGCCCACAGCTCCATGATTTAATTTAACCCAAAATTCCAGAAGAAAACTAGGTAAACTACCAAAAGTGAAGTTTTCTCCTGATCAGTGAACTCACAGAGAAAGAGCAAGAGAGGCTTTTTCCCTTTTCAGCAGCAACAGGCTGACATTAACTCAACACGCACTTCCACAGGAAAAAAACCCACAACAAAACAACAAAAACATTAAAGATAAAATGGCTAGATTCTGGCGAGTGCTTAGTAAGTATTTTGCTCTCCTTACCTTTTACTCTCTTTAAGTCTGTATTTTCTGTGTCAATAGTTTTTCTCTTGACAGGATGAGATGATGTGCTAGCAGCTGAACATGTTGTTGTCTGCTTTGTGCCTTTTAATTCTGCAACTCTCTGTAAAGAAGTACAAAATTCAGACAGCTTTCCTAGCAGGAACTTCTGGATTGTGGCTTAAAGCACAGCACTTTTAGAACAGTTTATTAACACAAGCTAATATCTTTCTAGAACAAGATTACTGAAATAGACATCACAGATACTGAAACCAAGACCAATGTTTCTGTCAGCCTCTTCAATGATGTGACATGAGTGGAGAGGAACTCAAACAAAGGAGGCTGTACGAGTGAGAACGGAAAGGCTAAGATCAGTGTCATTTACAGCAGTAAAACACCGGAGAAAAGAGCAGGAAGGCTGGNCTGTCAGCCTCTTCAATGATGTGACATGAGTGGAGAGGAACTCACACAAAGGAGGCTGTACGAGTGAGAAAGGAAAGGCTAAGATCAGTGTCATTTACAGCAGTAAAACACTGGAGAAAAGAGCAGGAAGGCTGCACTCATCCTAAGGTCCTGGAATATTAAGTGTTTTAAAATTAAAACACAGCGGTAGTGTTAAAAGACATGTTACTGTGCTTTGCCACAATGATCTACTCAGAATGCAGCCAATGAACTAGGAACTCCTCAGTTCTTTTGGTCTCTTTCTCAGTACTTGTAAAATTAAATACTGTCTCTCAGTTTCTGCTAAGCAGCAGCAGAATTTAAAAGGATTAAAAATCAGATTTAAGGTTGCATCCAAGTTGCAAGATCCCCGAAACTGTTTCACAAATTCTTTATGTTTACCGCTAAATTATAAAGGAAAAAAAAGCACATTTTCTTAACCACGCTTAAGATGACAGTTGATAACGTGCAGGTAACAAAGCAATCCCAAGGAGGGTTTCCAAGTCCAAGCTGTGGAAAAGCGACAGTAAAAACCTGTCGCTAACGTGGCAACAGC
>RSEF01000002.1:96227933-96241484 GCA_003993805.1 Himantopus leucocephalus
CCCCGCCAGGCGGGGCGGGAAGGCCGGCGGCCGCTCACCTCACGGTGCTGCTTGCCCAGGGCGTGCGTCTGCCACAGCAGCTCGCTCTTCACCGGCGCGTTGCACAGCGTGCAGCTCAGGTGCCCCAGGCTGTTGTACGTGGCGGCCGCCGTTAAGGGAAACAGGCCGCTGGGGCGCGGACCCCCGTCCCTCACCGCCCCGCCACGGCCGCCCCTCACCGCACCCCCCTCACCGCTCCCCCTCCCCCCGCCGCCGCGCCGGGCCGGCCCCCGAGGCGAGGGCTAGGGAGCCCCGCTGCCGAGGATATTTGGCGAAGGGCGAGTCGATCCGCTTCTTCCCCGCGTTCTGCCGCTGCTTCTCCCGCATGAGGCGCCGCAGCTCCTCCTGCCGCACCTGCTTCCGCCCGGAGCCCACCCCGGCCGCCGCCATCTTCTCCCGGCCAGCAGCGCGCAGGCGCTTCGGCGGGGCCGCGCCGGCGGCCAGAGCGAGGCTACGCCGGGTGGGCGGGGATGCCATCAAGCCCCGCCCCCAGCCTGGCGGCCGGAGCGTCGGGGGGCGGGGCTTAGCCTGTGGGCGGGGTCAGCAGGGCCGGCCCCGCCCCCGCAGGAGGGCAGCAGCAGCGGCGGGAGTCCGAATAACACTGTCTCGGCAACGAGGCAGGATTAAATTCTCCGGCTTGATCAGGTTTTTCTCAGTAGTTACGCCTTTGGAGCACCCTCGGAACTAGAGAGGCACCGTAACCCAGCTGTAGGCCACGTCTCTGAATAAATTCCCTAAAAATGTGCTCCCAAACCAGTAAAAAAAATAATAAACCCCAGTACACCCCATACATCCAGATCCAGAAACCCTCCGTAAGCAACACAACTGTGAAAAACGCTCTTAAAAAAACCCACCAAAACAAACACCCAGCTTTTCTTTCTGCCTCAGCTCGTTGCCCATGTCGGTGAGGTTTCCAGCCATGAGCCCCTGCAGCCCTTCGGGGGGTCCGGCGCGGCCGTGGCTCCAAACGCATCCCACTCCCCTACACAGCCCACACCGCAAACACGGGGAGCGGTACGCATTCTCCCCACGAAAATACAGCCCACCTACAGCATTTAGTAACCACACCATGACCAAGGACAGCAGAGAACGTTCCATATTTTATTTTTACCGTTTCATTTATGATAGTACAATAAAATAAGTTAACTAAAAAAAAAAACAACCTAGCCCCAAGTTCCATGGTGCCAAGCACTCCACTCCAAACCACAAGCGAACGTTAAAAAGTCAAGAAAGCGTTTCTCCAGGTTGATGGCGACATTACCTTCAGGAGGATTTGGTCACAGAGGACGCCACTCCACGCAGCGTGTTCCCGGAGAACAAGCCGTCCCAGGCTCCACGGCTCCCTGAACATCGGGCTTGGTTCGTCACGAATGGCAGCTTATAGGGAGGTGGGGGAGAAAGGGGGGCAGGGAAGTCTGTCATTCCATTTCCATAAAAGACAAGCTTTGTGGTAAGACATTTTCCCCAGATGGCAAATCCCAGGTGCGTGAACGCAGCCAGAGCGACACAGCAACCGGAGGAAAGCCATGGGGTAAGTGCAACGAAGGCAAAAGGGAGTCACTTCTCTGTTGACATGATGGGGGCTGATAGCTGGGGTGAGGAAATGATTCAGTAGCACAACAGGTATCACAGTACACCTAGACTACAGAATCGGTGAGAATGTATCTCTCAACTGATTAAATTGAATGTGTCACCTTGACTGAGATCTCTGTTTGCCTTTACAAATTCTGAAGAATATTTAAAATCTCCTCTTCCTTCCCCTTCCTCCCACAACTGCAGTCTGCCACACTTTTCCAAAGCACAGAAGTTTGCTTTTACTGAAGTTTAAGGCTATTATGAAAAAATGAAGTGTAGGGCTCCTCTTTCAAAACCAAGTACAAAAGTCAATCCTCTCTAGAAGGTCTTATATAACTCTAAATACAACCATCCATTTTCCAAAACAAATCAACTCATTTTTATATTTGGAAGACAAGAAATTTTTTACTGCAGAAGTTTGTCTTCATACACATACTTTTCGTCCTAGAAACCAAACACTCTGATACCAGGAGTTACCACTGTAAGGTAACTTCAGCTCAGGACACCCACCCTTTGCTGAATCCAGATGTGCCAGTGGGAGAGGTTCATCATAACTCCCTTTACCTCCAAGTACCAGACTATCAAAAGATCTACTATGGAACATCTTAAAGTTAATCCATCTGGCTTTGAGACAGGCCGAGGATGTACTCACAACAAGCACATCTCAAGAAGCAGCAGTTTCTGGGAACAAGTGCTGGGAAGACGATGTCTACCTATAGCCTTAGTGTTCTCGCCCAAGAGAGAAAAATAGGAAGGAGCAGCAGAAACGGTCACAGTCCTAGCCGTGACCACAGCTCCCAGTTCTCATGGCCAAGAGGACACTTTGCTTATTATACATGCACCTGTGAGAGTTCAATGCATCTGAGAGGATGAGGATCCTTTCCACCACAGGCAAGTGGATACTTTCGCATCCCCTGAATCAGGCAACAGTGTTGCTGGTGGTTTAAGAGTGTCCTGGTTTGAGCTGAATCTGGTCCAGAAGCAGCACCACACAAGGTAGGGCTTCACAAAAATGGCTACAACCAACTCTTCCTCCTCCTAACCTTAAAGTGCTGGGAAAATGCAGCATGACCAGTCTTAGCAGCCTAGGAAAAAAATATCCACAGTCCTACCAAACATACCATTTCCTAATATGACAGGCAAGCTTCCTAGGAGTTTAAAACTTAAAATCCTCCATAGATACTGAGAAGAGAGTTGCCTATGGAAAAAAATACAACCTTGAAGAAACTCGTTAACAGTAAAAAATATGGCAACTCCAATCTTGGTATGGTTAAAAGGCATTTTTAGACTAAAAGTGACCCTTTCTAATGCAGGGCTATCACTTAATTTGTCCAATGGCATTTTTCACTAAATAAATGCTCCACCAATTACAAATATCAAACATAACACTTTAATAGTAATACTTTAGGTATTATTTAAGGTTTACAATTTATGAGAAGTTAACTTTTTTTTTTTTTACACACATTTCCTATTTTTATCTTGAAAGGACAGCTAATCTTAAAACTGTCACGTATGGATAAAGACTCACTCGCTACGGGCCATTTCTAAAAGTCCTCAGTCTGATTCATTTGAGGCAAAAGAGCTTTTCTTCCCCGCAGAAACAGGCTCCTTACCAGTCACTACTTCACCAGCCACCGCACATATGACTGATCTACTGACCAGAAGCATCAGTGAAAAAGCAACTCCCACTATAGGTACGTTAGCTCTGACCAACAACTGAAAAGTTGGCTGCGCCTGCTGACAGTTACTATCTCCTGCAAAAGCTTATTTTTCACCTAACAGAGAAGGCTAAGCATGGCACATATCTGACTGCGAGAAGCAGTCATAATCCTCAGTCACATGGCACTGCTTAAACAAAGTTGTGTCACTTTGTTATAAAAACTCACTGATTACATTAACAGACCAGAAATAATCACTGCAATTTTCCATTAAATATAGCATCATGAATTCAGTGAAATCGGAAAAGAAGTATAAAAAAAAAAATCTTTGAAAATAGCTCCTTAGTTATACCTTGCTTAAACTGAACCCTCGGTATATGAGCAGCATGAGTAATCTCATTTCATTTCCCACCATAACTCAAGACAGAACACAAACAATAAAAATAAGAATAATCTATAAAAACCACAGTACATCAGAAATCTATGTAAAAAACATACGTCTGTATCAAGGAGCTCAGTAACAACTTAAAGCACCACTCAAAATTACGTACCATACGTGTTACAGTACATGCCATTTATTATGACAATTTAAGGCTAAAATAGGTACAACTCCCTTATATTTAAGCTTTCTTATATTTATAAATGCATACAAACATTTAAGTAGATACAAATGCGTAGGGTTTTTTTTTTATTGCTCTGAACCGTCTACTACAATGTTCGACTTTCCCAGATGTCGTCTCAGTTTGCCTTTTTTAATCAAGCTGAAGTCCTATAATTGCAACTTATGGCACTTATACGATTATAGACCTTCTTTGATTTGAGCTGCAAATAAATGCAAAGACATATTAGAAAAAATTGCCCACCACTGCAAACTTTGTAATTTAGTGAACTAAACATTCGTCCATAAGATACATAACAATTCACCACACAGATTATTTCTGCAATTCTTCAGGAAGGATTTTCTTTTCAAAATAATACGTCTAACCAAGCGGCAAACAAGACAACCAGCAAAAAATGATTGACTAGTACCAGTCTAACAGACTGGGCTTAAAAAAAAAAAAAAGCTGAATACGTGCTCCAAAACAAAGAGCAAACTTTTCTTCTTGCTCATAGAGCAATTATTTTTCCTAGTTACGTAGGGCAATGCCTCATTCTGCCAGTGCCAAATTCTTTGACTGTAGCTTGTCCATTTCTTGACCAATATTTCCTTCAATGGTATCACACTGGGCAAGAAAAACCTGAGAATAAGAAACAAACACATGTTATATTGGGGATGCAATTACAGCAACTGCAGAGCCTTTTTAAGAACAGAAACTGCAGTTTCCGTCATGAATTTGAAGAAGCCAACCCAACAACAACCTTCCAGTTCAGTTTTAACAATAGCTTATTCACAATTTTGTTTACCCTGAATCCAACAGAAGTATGGTATTTCATAAGGCAACAATGTGGTTGCCCATCCTCACCAGTCCTGCCACTGAAGTACTCTGAGTTGATCCAAAGTTCATAAAAACCAATAAGGATTATAGAAGTTCAGACAAGTTAGTGCTTCAGTTTGGAACGTGACTTTTAAAAAAAACTCCCCTCTAAACTACATACTTTTGTAGCCAAGGGTGGGAGCAACAAACCTACTCAGTGAAATCTAAAACAAGCTTTCATTAAACCAAGGCCTCTTCTACTTCTCAGGACTACAGGCCAACATGAACCCCATCTTTACCAGTAAGTAGCTGGTGTGCCTTAAAAGACAGAAGGCTCCTTTCCAAAAAGGGCAGTCCACAGCACCTTCAGCTTTCTTAGAACCTGCCCACAAATTCTTACAAGTATAGCAACTCACACACAGCAATTAAGAGCCAGCAGCCACTCGTCACTTTGCTTGCGGTGTACACAGCACAAAGTGCCAGCACTTCAAGGCAATAAATTCTTTTAGGCCAATTCCAACGTATGTGAGTGCACTGTAGTTTCTGAGAAGACTCTCTCACTATCTATACACGTCTTGCACTCAGTGTTGCTATGTCTGCAATAGACTTTAACAGTCAAATCAGATATTTCATGTTATTTACATTAAAATGACATTAAGAAACTTTCTTCCCTCTAGAGCAGCAAACTGTTGGGCCAGGTGAACGTTTCTCAACCATCACACTGTTTTGAATCATCTGTCTTCAACCAATCCCTTGAGCCAGCATCAACTCACTTCTGTAAGGACTTGAGGGATGAAAAATTCACAGTGGTAACAATTGCAGTTGCTGGCTGCAAGTGTTTTATACCTGTCTCCCCATTCTGGAAGCCATGCGATTGCCAGCAACAGAAGGCAGTTATTAGCTGCCCCCCCTCACTTTCATGAATACTTAATAAGAGCATAACTTGCAATCGTTTTCTTGCTCTGGAAAAACAAATTGCTGTTGACTGCTCTGGTCTGAAAGCCCTCAGATTCTTCTGCAGTCCTCAAAGGGTTTATAACTTACAGTTGCAGAACACTGTGCCTGTAAAAGCACAACAATAATTCTGATCTCTTCTCAACAGAGCCTGTTTTAATGCTTTAACGGCAGTTCTTACACAAAGCCTCAGTTATTTCTGCAATAACTTCACCCAAGAGTGGAGCTTTAGTAGCTTGCCATGAAGGTTATAGCTATATCTCTATTACAAACTTTTGCTGCTTTGGTTAGGCATGTGGAATCAAGAGCATGTTCAGAGCCCCATACAACATTGCTACGCCAATAACCATCTTCATTTCAATTTGCATTATCTGAAGTTAACTCTGTAACGGAGTACAAAGGGCCTTGTTCCTAAAGTTATAACAAAAAACATCCCTACTATGAGGTACTTCTTGATAAGGCTTCCTCTAAAATAGATGGCTATTTTAAAAAGTTTCAGAAACATTTATAGAAAGTATTTAATAAGGTTACAGTAAAAGACAAAACATTTAAACTCCATATATGAATGCAAGGTACTTTCACAAATAATTTTCAGGAGTCTAACCTGTGACTGAAGTATAATACGTATAGCATAGCATAAATACAAGCAGTAATATGAGCAGCATTACCACTCATTTATGGAAGTTTGGCTTTTGAGGGAGGAGGGTGAAAGGATAAATTCCAGTATTTAGTAACAAATCTTCAGTTCAAGGTCTCTAAGAAAACAATGCCTAGGAATTTTTAAGCATCATACAATGGCAAAGCAATTAAAAAGCCACCGCCAGAAAAGCTTTTCTTCTGTACAGATTTTACTTTAGAGACTCTCCATAGAAAGTTGGTACATTGCAATAGAAGCTAAATTCTCCAAAGAACACCTCTAGCAACGTCCAGCAGGAGTTACAGTTGACTGCATCTTTGTGCCCAGACCTTATTCATTACTCCAGCCCACCAAGATATGGGAAAGGAGGAAAGATCCCGTTTTCCTTCCAAGTTACCAGAATTACTTTACATCATCAGGTAGCCATAAGGCCAACCACTAATGTAATTTACAAACAGTATCTGAAAACATCATGAACTATGAAAACTTGTATTTTCGTATAATGTTTTATAAAACTATTAAATACCTCTTAAAGGGAGGTCCTAAGAAATACCAATGTAAGAACAAACACTGAAAAAATCTAAAACCCTAAACAGCTCTCATTTCCATGAACTCTTGGAATAGGAGTACCCAGCATTAATGGAAAAAAAACCCCAAACAACTCACCTGAACCCTTTTCACCAACCCCTTCTTTTTCAGTTTGCAATCACTGAAATTCTCTGGCAGATTCTGCAGTAAAATAAACAAACAAGATGATGCAGCTTAATGTTGAAATTAACGTACTGAACTTACAGCAAAAACTGAATGTATCAAAGATGCTCTTAGCAGGCATCCTGAAAATGCCATGCCTGCTCAGTAAGGATGATTACACAGGAAATAATTTAAAAGCAGAAGTCGTAAGTTCAATCAGACTGGGCTATAGCATGTTAATTACAAAGAACTGAGCTAGCAAATTTACCATGGGTCTTTAGGTAACATAGAGCAATAACTGCATACACTGCTTTTGTCTACTGTGGCGTATGTTAACTGTTCTGCTGAGCTTCAACTTCACATTTTTTCAGAGACTGTAAGATGAATTAATTTCTTACGAACACATTAACTCAATCACTCGCCATCATTAGAACATATCATCAGTAATGCAGGCATTGCCAGTCTGTTTAAGCTGTACATCTGATCTTCTCTGCAATCTACTCATGGAAAGGAACAGATGTAAACTGTTACGTGTTGACAGCTTTTAACTTAATTCAAACTGCATCATTTTCCATACTCCTACCACATTTGTGTATGTCACCTTAGCAAATGTTATATTGTCCTTTCAGAGCAGTGTGAAATTGGGGTGTTGGTGGGGAATGGTTCTCAGGTTTATGATGTTTTTTTGAAACAGATAAAACAGATGATTATCATCATATAAAGTTTATGTGAACATTCTTAGAAACACTATGCTCTCACTGTTGAAAACACATAAAAATCTTGCAGTTTCTCATTAGTATACCTTTTTATTTTCTGCCCTAACTCCACATCAAGAATAGAGGTTTCCCTATATTACTCTCTGTTTCGTTTCAGCTAAAATGCAAGCCCCACTGGGAGGTTTAGATACATAATCTTTGATAACAATCAAAAAAAAATATAAAAATGCTTTCTTTTAGTGTCCAGCCAAACATAAATGGTCTTAAATATAGTAGTTAAAAATCCACAAGACTCCACACTTAAAAACAGTTCACTGTGGGAAGTGAAACTACAGGCATCCAGGATTCCAGAAAGACTCCAGGAAGTTCAAGGATCACACTGCTCCAGTATTTGTGCAGTGATTAGCACACTGTAAGTGATATCAGACAAAGAAATAATAATCACCAGTCTTAGCACGTGTTCCCAGCACCATGGGTGAGGAGAAAATGGGCACGCAACGAAGCAAGCTGGGACACATTCTTACATTTTACCTCTACATAAGCTTCTGTTTTAAAATACTTCTCACTCTTTCTACACTCGGCTGGAAGGACTGTGTAATGCTGCTTCATGTCTCCTAGGAAAGTATGAAAGTTGGATGTGGGAGTAACTACTACTACTATACTAGCTCCCAGGGTCAGGTTTTTTGGTTTATTTTGTTAATTTGCTTTTGGAAGATGAGTAAGAAAGAATCTTCTGTTCGTTCCAGCTTCCGTTTCTGTTACTCCAGTACCAGTTTTCCTAAACAGCAGCACTGTTAAGCTGTATAAAACTCCTATCAACTTTTAACACTTCCCTTCAAGATCAGAAAACGTATCTCCATTGAAGAGAGCTTTTATGTCAGACTGCACCTCCTGGAACAGAACTAGAAACTGGACATATTTCTTTCAGGTGGAAAAATGACCATCCGTATTCAGAGGCACAAGAGTAAGCGGATTAAGGGAGATACCCTTCCAAATGCAAGCTGGTGCAGTGTTATCTTACAAACAGGGACAGAAATATGTACAAACCAAAAGCTATGTTGGTTTTTTGTTTGTCTGTTCTGGTTTTTTAAATTTATGTTAATCCTCTTAATACCAAAAACGCTCTTGTTTGTCCCAAGATGCATTCCATCACCTATCTATCCTTTCCAACTCCTCTGATTTTCTGAGAAAGAGGAGGAGAAGTAGCTTTGAAAGTAAGTTACCAGGGTAAATCCAGGAATCTGTCATGCACAACGTCAATCCTCCTACAAGAGCCTGTTCTATGCTGGTTACTTTCTTCATTTATGTAATGTCACCTTACATCCTTAGATTTACAGCACAGGATAGGTTCAGCAGCTGTTACTACATTTTCAACAATGGTCTGCCTAAAATGAAAACTCTTTTTAACAAGTGGCACACACCCATTTTCCAAAGCACAGCTTTTTTTTCAGTTGTTCATTTTGGAAGCTACTTTGCTCATTACAAAGTGTATTTTCTAGTACGGTGTACTGCAATAAGCCCTTGCTCACTGTAGCAAGCTAAACCCACACGTCTCCTCCCAATGAGAAGGACACTGTGAAAAGATTGTTTACATGCTTTTCTTTCAGAAACTGAATGCTCCAAAGAAATTACAAAATAATTGAGAAGTGAGTTTAAAGCTGTGGGTGATTTCTCTTAAAACTCAAGTTCTAGTTCACAAATAAAAAGGGTGGCCTTTGGAGTATTTATAGTTGTCCCATGGAAAAAAAAGTTCAAAAAATTACTACAAAGTTATATGAAGTATTCTAAGGGATCTTAGACATAGGACCCTGCAACCACACAAGAAAACATTCCTAACTTTCCCTCGGTTTTCAACAACACAATTCACTTTTTAAAACCAACAAAATATGACAAGAAACATTTAACATAGAGTATTTGATGCGTACTACTTTGAGTCCATATATATTATAGCCTGAAAGAACAAAGATGGGTTAAGCCTAATTATTAATGGCTGATTCTTACCAGAAAATGAAGATGTTATCTCATTGTCACAGAAATCCTTTTAAGCCTTGAAGTCTTCCATGACTTGGAATTTCTTAATAATCAAATTAAAAATGAAATTATGCACTAGCTCAGTTACACTGCCCATCTCCCTTTGCTGAGTACTCATTTCAGGCTGTATTTTCTGAACGAGATTCTGGCCTATGCAAGTATTCCTACCAATCTGAAACAGCAAACAGACCTAAGTTAACTTTCAACAATAGACACGGAACTCCAGCTGAGCTTACCACACAAAGTCTGTTTCTAAAACAGATATTGGTAACTGGAGGAAACTTTGAAATCTGACTGTAGAGAAGACATTCAGACTATTTCTATTTTTGACAACATTTTTCAAAACTGCTCTTTTTAATTACATCTCTGCATGCAAAAGCCTATGTTTGCTTGCACACCTTCATAGCTGGTTTTTGGTTTGGTTTTTTTGTTTTTTGTTTTTTTGGTTTTTTTTAAATCACACCTTGTAATCCCCCTGGCAGAGAATGGAATTGGAAGGCCTAAATGTACTAACTTATCAAGCTGCTCAAAAGGTATTTTGCAATCATATTAGTAAAGTTTACAAATCTTAACATCAAATTAAATCTCACAGTCTCTCTGTTTTACCTTAGTCAGCTTACGTCTCCTCTCCAGGAATACGTTGTCCAACTATTCAGGGTTTAACAGGTGAAGCTGGCATTAAACCTTAAGTCACAATAACATTTCAATATTTAATTAAAACCAAATTTAATTAAAGAACGAGTAGCTTAAGCCTAAGCAGTGCTTATGCAAAACTCTTGCCAAATCTACATTTTGGTTGCTTGCAGAACGGTAGTTTGAATTAGTATTTGGCTTTCCACTGCACAGCATATTCCTACTTTTATAGCAGGTCTCCTCTTTGCATTTGCACTTTCTCTGTGACAAAATCCTGCTCAAGTCTCACAGTCCTTGGTCTGTATGGTCTTAAACTTTCACAAGTGATGCAGTGCTGGCTTCACCCCAGCAACTCCTGCAGAACTCCTGAGCACAGGTTCTTTACCCTCCCCCCATCCACACAGAAAGAGAGCCCGAGTCCCCCTGAAACCAGTGGTGATCTCCCACCCCGCACTCCCAAATTCAGAGTTGCTTAAACACATCTCTTCAACAGTTCTCACCCTGCAGAGACACCCACGCTACATCCTCAAAGACTCATCTTTTGTATGCACAACACTCACGCTTCATACAAGAAATCCTTAAAACCAATCACCGTTTACACAGTAATAAATTCATGCATGTGCATTTTCCTGCCTCTTTATCCTGTCTATTCTTGAACATTCTTTTAACTACAAACCCAGCGTCCCTCTCTCCTGAGCACTGCTTCTTACAAAATACACTCTTATCATTTCTTTCCCCTCTCCCAGCTGATCTTCTAATAAAACCACCTCCTTTTGCCACAAAACATCACCTATAGCTCTGCTCAAGTTCCATTTCTTTTGGAAGTGCTTCCAATAACAATTTTTAAGTTTAGTGTTACCACCACACCTTTGTTCTCCTCTTTGGTTACTTCGTATTTCCCAAACCATAGACCCCAGTAGGTAATATCTGATGCCTGAATCCACTCTATAGCAGCGTAGTCAGCTAATAAACAAAACAAATGCTAATCAAATTTATTATTTATGACAAATTTATTATTTATTATTTATCAGAACCAAAGGGACACCATTCTTAAAACAGGCGATCTCCTACGCTAGCAGTCACTAGCAATAATAGCTAGAAATAATTTTGTTACCAAATTGCTTAAAAAAAATAAAAATCACCCTGCTATACATGGCACCAACGCTAATCAGTTGCGAACAAGGATTTTTAGCTGACACCCCATCCATCTAACAAGAAGCTTTTTCATTAGTTTTTTTTTAAAAATCCAAACCATCATATAGTATTTCAGTGTCTAGTTTTTATTGACTACCAGCCCTGCACTTTTTTTAAACTTATTGTTAAATTGGTAAACTGAGTAAGCACATTATGTTGATACTGATTTTTCATCTAAGTAGACATCTGAGCACCTTCTTTAAAAGCAACTATTAAATGGTAGCTTTTGTCAAGGGGTTTTCTGAATGCAGAAGTGGTAACTAAGCACTCTACCCTCACTAAGGGATGATAGTATTTTCATGCTCCTTGTGCTTCAGAAAAATTTTCCCATGAAGCTTTGATTTTATGTTTATGATTCACGCTAAGAGATTGAAGAATTATCATAGGAAATGTTTATCAAATGTTTACTTATCCAGATAAATTCAAAGGTTTAGTAATAATTTCTCATCTTACTGTAAGAGCAAAACTTCCCAGAAGCCTGGGAAATGTTTGCTACAGGCACAATTATGTTCTTTTCAGAATATTTCTTTCTTTTAATCCTTGACATGTTAATTTGGTATTGACTTACCAGATGACAAGTATAGCAGGGACAAGCAGACAGTGAAAAAAGCTTCATCAGAACAGTACAGTAATTTAAGTAAGTTTTGCAGAGGAATTACAACCTAAAAAAAATCCTCAAGAAAGAAGGATGGGCTACCAGAACGTAATTATGAGTCAGTAATGTTATCAATGTCCTCAATACTGATACATGTAATTTGCCAGATGATTTTATTGACAATTTATGTAAACAAAATCAGTGACTGGTATTTCAGAAAAGCAAGCTTTTTTTTCAGCTGTTAGAACAATCTGTTCCCTGCAACATTGTCTCTCTAGATTACAAATCTGCCATTGAATAAGAAATCATCAAGAGAACACAGTAATCTCTCTGCAATATCAATGACTAACTTCATGTAAATTAGAGCAGGCTCTCAAGGAGTACATAGTGTCATGACCGTGGATTTAAATTTTCCTACTGATCTCAGAAAAGTTTTCCTTTTTTTTTTTCTTGAAAAAACCTTTCAGTTATTTAAAAAAAACTGTGCCGCCTGATCAAGCCAAGGATTTTCTGTGTTCTCACTGAGATTTGTAGTAAGTAGTGTACTTCGACTTTTACTCCCGGACCAAATGTTTTAACTGCTGAAATAAATGACATTTCTGGTGATGCACACCCACAATTCTTCAGCTGTTGAACATGAGTCAATTTGTATTTCTCCTGAAGAAAACTTCAAAGATCTGCGGCTTACGGGAATCTCTGACTGTGTCACAGCAGCAAAAATTTGTAAGACGCTCAAAAGATCCCTCCACCCTTCCTGCTGTGGAAGCAGTAGCTATTGAAACACGTTTAATGTTAAAATGTTTAAGTTACAACTAATCTACCCAAAGGCATCCCTTCAAGACTTTCCTTTAGCACCTCTGGCAGTGACAACAACCTATTTTTTCTCTCCCACCCCAATACTGTGTGAGTACCAACCTACTCCTTCACTTCCTAAATCACTTCTTTTAAATTCATAGCTGTTGAACACATGGAGTCTAGTAAAAAGGAGTATTAGTTCCAAACTCAGTTCCTCTAATTAATGAGCTTGTCTGCTAACAGTAAGAGGGTGACATCCCTAGAACAGACCGAAAACAATATGCAGGCTTCCTCACCCTCAGCTCTCTATAACCACAGAAATCTCATTTTGTATAGAACCATAGAACCATTTAGGTTGGAAAAGACCTTTAAGATCATCGAGTCTGTTAACCTAGCACTGCCAAGTCCACCACTAAACCNTGTTAACCTAGCACTGCCAAGTCCACCACTAAACCAGGTCCCTGAGCACCACATCTACACATCTTTTAAATACTTACAGGGATGGGCACTCATGTAATATTTTACTGTTCTGCTCAATACAAAATGTAGCAGGACAAGAGGAAATTGCCTCAAGTTGCCCCTCACCAGCTTCATTGCCCTTCTCTGGACACGCTCCAGC
>RSEF01000002.1:96250445-96272485 GCA_003993805.1 Himantopus leucocephalus
CCGTGATTTTGGTGAAAGAAGCATCTTCCAACAGCAGATAAAAGTTATAGAAGCTCCTGATTAGATCTGTAAGCTGATTCTTTGATTTTGGTGCACCATGACAGTATTTGAGTAAGGTGTTCAATAAACTTGCTCAGCTGCATTTTACTCAGTATTTCTGACAATCCTGTCTTTTGCTATAGATAGAAACAGTACCTCTATGACTGTGTAAAGCTTTTCAGTCTTGCAATTTGGTGGCTCACATCAAAAGATATTCAATCATTTTATTATTCACAGTGGCAGTTGAATGGAAAATTTTATTTCTTGATGTCAGTTCCCTCATTTCATGCTTGAAGTACTCTACACTTTTATCTTTGAAATGATGGTGCTATGCTTGGAGGAAACAACACAGGCTGAGTGGTTTCAAACTCACTAGTTAAGATTTTTGCTTATGTATATATTAAAAATTGGTAGCTATTGCCTAATGCAGTACAAGGGAAGTCCACCTGGATCTAAATCAGGTATAAATGCTGTTACAAGCTTCACTTTTTGTTTCCAGCCAGATGGACAGGCTATGTAGTCATTTTTTACTAACTACTTGTGCTGAGCTCATTTTGAGACTCTATCTGTTCATTCAAATGAACAATTTTGTCACATAATAAGTTTGAACTGAGACTTCATGTTTCCTGTCTAAAGCCATTGACCCATGAGTGAATAGAGAGCAACAAGATCCTCAGTAAGTAGGAAAGGGAGCAGCAAATGTAATTATAACAATGCTTTTCTTACCTTTGTAATGATTAACCTAGTAAGCAAGAATGAGTGCCAAAGGGATGCAATGAGTGGTGCTAAATTGCAAGGAAAAAGTGAAATTCATTAAAAACAAAAGATAGTCCTGTTGGATTTTACAGAAGTTAATCATTTTAATGATAGTGCTACTCCATTGTGCATTCTGTAACTGCCAGTATAGAAGAGAGAGCCAGTGTCTGAAAATCAATACCTACAGCCCAGCACGGATACAGAATAGATACTGCTGTTACTTTCTTTTTGAAAGAAATAGTCCAAGGACCTTAGAGGTTTAAGATCACTTAAGATTTAAGACATTTTACAATTTGAAAAATATATAACTTTAACCTTCTTCAGCTTTTAAGACTGAAAAATTTTAACTGTATGTTTAAAAGCAATGTGAATTGAAAGATATTCCAATGGAATTGAAAAATTTTAGAAAAATACATGCCCAAGTGTTATACTAATTCTTTTGCTATATGATAGAACAAAAAAAAAAATCAGATTTTTCCTCTTTGCTGTAATACAAATGGAAAAAATAATAATTTTTATGTAAACACTGCCAAAATAGTTTTTCTTATCTTGCTGCTATAACAGTATAGTTGTCAAAATAAATTACATATCAAAGTCTTTCACTTCTCAACATAGCTTTTGTTTTTTTTCTTTTTGCTCTCTACACAAAAACTAAAATGGAATAACATACTTTAATGAACTCTATCTTAAATGACTGCCCTAGGCAAAATGCAATCTAAGTACAAAGAATAAAATGAAATCTTAATATGTGTCACTAATCAAGAATGTACAAATGAATCCTGATTTTTGACAAGAGCTGGTACAAACAGCCTATTGCCTCAGGAAGCTAGCACTATAACCTAAATTATTATATATAATTCTAGTGTCATCAGCACGACTATTTTATATCATATGCATTTTCCTTCTGAACTTTAGCGGCTCAGTTTAGCAACGGGTTATGCTGTCACATTCTCTATGGTTTTTTCTGCTCCAGATTACTGGTGAAAAAAATAAGTGGATATATTATACTTCAGTATGCTTGCATGCATGTTTATTATCACTTTTGCGCTTTCAGTTTATTGCATTTTCTTGTCTCCTCCTTTACACATATTACATATTTCAGTTTGGTAGAAGAAATCCTGGGGAAGGTAAAAAGAGGAAGCTGCTCACTCCTTCTAATCTAATGATAAAGATAAAACAGACTAGCCTTGCTTTTGTAATACAGCATTACCAAATTACCCACTATGCGTATTGGTACTTAGCTACTGACCAAAAAAGTATCAATTCCCCAGTATCCAGTGGGTCTTCATATCCAGACAGTGGTAAAACTATTTTTTCTCCTTTTTTCTAAATATCTTGAGTTCCAAAAAGTTCATACTCTTATGCAAACCTGGGAATAAAACCGTATTAACATTCCATACTTTGTGTAGGTTATCACTGAAACATAGTAAAATTGTTTATTTTTTCCTCTTAGGATAACATACATTATGTTTTATTAGATTATTAAAATGAATAATTAATCAGTTTTTTGTTAAATGACAGATTAATTAACCACTGATTTACATTCTTTTCTGCACTCTTACATTCCAAATCTTTTTATACTGTTACAATTTCAAAGGTGTTTCAGTAGTGTGAATATCACGTTATATTTTTTGCTTTTACAGTAGTCTTACATGAGTTATTTTTTATATGTCACAATTGATGTATCAGTGATTATACAAGAAATTAAATCATTTTTTCCATAAAAGGAAGAATCCTGTTGCTCAGATAGTTATCTGCAAATGAGTTTAGTTGACTACTTTCGTTTTACAGATAGAGTTACAGTTGCTTTCACAGAACCCAATGATGACCCAGTCTGTTTCTCTCTCTTTTGTCTTTAGAGTTGGGGAGGAAGCAGAGGTGTTACAGTGTGCAGATTTTTTACTTCCCTTATTCGTTTGCTGCAAAGTATGACTGACACAGCTGAAAAGCATGAGAGACGTACTTGCAGACTGACCAGAATTGTGCTGCAAAATGCTCCTTCCCAGCAAGAAGATTGCTAACGGAAGGGTTTATTTTTGTGAAGACTTGAATCACAGACCATACATAGCAAGACTGCATCATCACTTATTCAGGGATCATGGAAAACTTACAGTTAAACTCAGGTTCAAAAAAGACCTTTAATTTTATAAATTTTAATTCATATTTTGTTGAGTTATATATTATCATCTTAATTTTAGTGGGATCGTTTACATTTTCATACTGTGGTTTCTATTTGCCACCAACAGAAAAACAACAATAAAAAAAATTTCAAAAAATAAAACCATATACATTGTTTATGGATTTTCTTATACTTTTAACTATAGGTTCATACACTTTTTAAGCAACTGTGTGTGTTTTTACCTCTCTCACTCTCAGTAGCTTAAAAGTAATATCTTGGATTTTAAAGTGGTAAACTTTAACAGAAGCCTTTGAATTTTACGTGAATCAACAAGAATAAATGTAAAAAGTGAGTCCCAACCACATTAATGTCTCCTTTAGGTTAAAAAGAGTCAGGATTTGATTACTCTTAAAGTCTGAGTATTACAGGGGTTTAGGTGTCTTAGCCTTATAAATTACCAAACGCAGCCTACATGTGGTTAAATATTCAGCCTGTCTTTTTCTGTCATGCTTATACCCTACATATGCTAAATTTTTGTTTATTAAGTCTTTAATCAAGTAAAAGAGAAATATCATAAAGTATAAAAAAAGATTAATACTTACAGAATGTAGAGAAACTCTAACAATCATTATCCACTAGACATGAAGAGAAAATAATGCCATGCTGCTCTCCACTTCAAACAATAGAAGCAGTATCTTTATTCTGTAACAGGAGGCCATTGAAAAAGTATCTGAATGACTGGATGCTCAGCAACATGAAATTTCTGAAACTTCACCATTGCCAGAGTTATTTCAGAACCATTTGGTATATCTCCTATCTCAACATTTCTCATTCACAAAATACAGTTTACTGTAGGTTGAATTGTTTCTGCTAGTTAGTGAGTAATGTTTAATCTGTATTATTGATAAAAATACCTAAAGGCATTATAATTATGAAGAATGTAAATGTTGGTCTGATTCACGTAGTCAAATGCGTAGCTTGTTATGCTTTTTATACTAAAACAACTTACCAGAAAACATGATACTAAGCAACTTCCCACACAACTTTAGTGAATATCTTCCTTAAAGTCTTACGGGAAACACAAGTGAAACATATTAATCTCTCAAGGAGATTATGTACGATTTATGCATGATTATGTATGTATATAATTTATAAGTCAAAACACAGCAGGCTGAATGTCCTGAACAAAGATGAGAGATGCTGTATAACTGCTTACTTAATTTCAAATATCTATTTGAAGATGTCCTTGGAACTAAATCTCTATCAAAATACCACGTGCTTCCACATTCAATCATGGATACAGCTATGGATTAATTCATTGCCTTGATTTAGGCTAGAGTTATATTTTGAGGTGAGGTAGTGACTCTATGTTTTAATTCCTTTTTTTCTTTTTTTTCATGAGGTATCATATAATCACAGAATGGTTGCAGTAGGAAGGGAACTCTGGAGAGGTCCCATCTAGTTCAAATTCCACGCTCAAAGGAGGCTCAGCTAGAACAGGATGCTGAGGGTCAAGTCCAGTTGGATTTTGAATATGTCTATAGATGGAGACTCCACATCCTCTCTGGGAAACCTGTGCCAGTGTTTGACTATCCCTACAGTGAAAACATTCTTCTACGTTTAAGTGGGTTTTTCTGTCTTTCAGTTTATACCCATTGCCTCTTGTCCTGCCACTGAACACCACTGAGAAGAGTCTGGCTCCATCTTCCTAGCTCCCTCGTATTAGGGAGTCAATAGTCTGAAATACTCTCATGTTGCTTAGCAATGCAACATACACAATATAAAATGTGAGTAGTAGAACCTAGCCTTGAGAAAGCTCTGTCCTTATTTTATGCTTTTTTACTAATATTTTTTATTCCTCCAGAAGTTAAATGCCTGTTCATAGAGAATATTATAATGTTTTATGTATTTTTCTTCTTTTCACTTAATTTTCTTGGTATTCTGTGTAGATAGAATTGCTCTTGACATTTCTTATTGTTGTGAGGACTGCTGCACATTACTGGAGAGCATTAAAGATGTAATGATTTAAGGATGCTCAATTACAAACAGGCAACAGACTACTTGCCATTTTGGATTATGTGAAGGTGTGCTTGTATTTCAGTTACCAACTTTTACTTATTTTATATACATTCTAGACCTCAAAACATTTTTTAAGACATTCTCTTATTCATAATTCTGTAACTTACTAATAATTCTGTAAGAGTATGTATGTAGCTTAGCTGTTGGTAAATCAATGGATGCACTTATCTGACCTAAATGAGCAGGCCTAGTTATCATCACTTCCAAAATTTGGACAAAATTTCTTAAATCCACTACAGCTGGTATTAGAAAAGGAACTAACTTCATCATAAAGTTCAGATTGTTAATTTGTCTTAAAGACTGCTGTTTTCAATCCATGCATATGACTGCGTTTGATGTCAACTAAAGTTCTGGAGTCAGATAATATGCAAACAGTGTTTGGAATCATAACTGGAATATATGCTAAATGAGCTGTCAGTTTTCTTGAAAAGCATCAATAGAGTTAAAACAAAATAGTGCAGAAGCCAGTGTCCCTGATATAGTATTTGTCTAAGATTTATCCAGACATCTGAGCATAAGTTTTTGAATAGACTGGTTTAAAAATAGATCAGGACTAGAAGGAGATACCACAGGGCAGGATCAAAGAGCTTGGTGAGGGGAAAAAGATCACTGGATTTTGTAAAAAATGATTATGCTCCCTGAAAAAGAAATAGAAGTGAGGCTAGAGAGGCCTGAGAAGGTACTGGATTCTTGTTCAAGAGCCCTGTCTCTGCAGAAAAGACTTTAAAGAGCTGAAATCTTAGCTAACATTAAGAAGCAAAAGCCCAGCACCCAGGGCTTTTTTCCTGGATTTGGTGTAAAAAAAATGCTATTTGAAGACACTGATGGATGGCATTTGAGAGCTAATCAGGGCTTTGTTTTTGAGAAGCAAAGGAAATATTGTTAATCTCAAAGAGATTCAACTTTGCTAAAAAAGCATTATACAGATGATAAAAGAATTTTTATATAATAGCAGGAAAAACAGGAGAAAGAAGGAAGGAGGGAAGCAGGGAAGAAGGAAGGAAGGACGGAAGGAAGGAAGGACGGAAGGAAGGAAGGACGGAAGGAAGGAAGGAAAAAAGAATATCCAGGAATAATTCTGTCCCTATGAGCATAGCAGACAGGAAGATGTTTTAGTGTAGTCAGACATTTTAATCAAAGAGAAACTGCCACTATATTATATTAGCAAAAACAATACTGTTTTGTTACATTTATAATCTTCATGATACTCTTTAAATGGCTTATTGACACTACAGAATAATTCTCGTCTCGGATAAACACCCAAAAGGTCACACATAATATGGACATCTTATGCTTAATTAAAATATCCAAAGACCAAGAAAATTGTGTTGACACAGATCAAATACATCTTGTAACATGTCAACAAGGTCTACCAGTTAATTTATTCTAAAAATATCTTTCTGCCAGTGCATCTAATGATCATTTCTCTCATCCTAGTTCACAGAGGAAAATAGTTTGAAAGTAAGAATGGATGTTATTCCATTTCTACAAGTAATATTTCTCAATCAGCATTTTTGGTTAATAAGATCATTATGGATGAATTGTTGTCATACACTTGACTTTGAAACAGGAATATCTTTCAGGAATATCACAACAAATTATTATTTGCAATGTGTTCTGCTTAAAACACTTGCTTCCACACTTCAGCTTGATCGTTTTAAAGAAACATAAGGTAAAATGTCAGGAGAAAACCCACAAAATGTAGTTCAGCATTCCATTTCTATGTAGAACATACCATTCTATGTAAATAACATATAGAAGACATTTCCTGAGATATATTCTGATAATGAATATACAGAATTCAACAAAGGTACATGTAAAGTGCCTTTATCTTGGATGGACTAACCCTTTGAAACAGTATAGGCCTGGAGATGAATAACTAGAAAGCAGCATTGTGGAAAAAGGTCTGAAGATTGTTGTGAACATGTGGAATATGAATCAGCAGGATGTCCCTGCAGCCAATCACATAATGGTCTAGTTTAGAAAAAGTGTATTCATCTCTGTTCATCACTTGTGAAACTCTCTGCTGAGTGCTGTGTTCACTTTTGTCCTCAACAATACAGGAAAGACACTGACATACTGGAGCAAGTTCAGTGGTGGACCACCAAGGTGGTCAGAGAGCTGGAGCACAGGATGAACAAACCTAGAAACAAGGCTTGGAATATGAGAAAATCTGGGTCAGGAAAAAAAAAGATCTATTGTGATAGTGGTCACACATGGGAACAGGTTTCCTGGAGTGGTTGTGAATCTCCACCCTGGGAGATTTTCGGAACTTGACTGGACATTGCTTTGAGCAACCTGTTCTAACTGGCTATGTGTTATGCTAGAGGTAAAACTAGATAACTGTTGTCTTTCCTTTCTATACTACATGATTCTATGATTCAATATGGTAGGTATTAAAACTCGAAGGTCAGATTTATCCCTGGTATCACTGCATTTAAAAAATCATTGAAATAAATTTTAGAAGAGGTATTTAGGTACATTGCAAGCTTACACTAATTAAAAGTGCTAGCTAGATGCACACTCCAAATGTGCTCTATCAGGTAAGGCCTTCCCGTGGGGACTTTAACTTCAGTTTATTGGTTCTGTTGCTTTCTTTAGAAGAGACACGAGGGAAACATCTTTCATATGTATAGCTTTTATTAGTTTGCCTCCTTTTAAAGAAACCCTGTAGAAACTGGAAGAGTTTAACGATTAGTTTGCACAATTCGGGGTAGGTGAAATGGATGAGAAAAGCCTTATATTAAATGAACTAGTTTTCAGTATGCTGCAGGTAACTTCCAAAAAAAAAAAAAAAATTGCCCAGCAGAATGATGTTTTCTTAGAGCTAAAAGGAATAACATTCAATGTTTCTATTGACCTTAGGCATGGCAGAACTTAATCGGCAGTAAGATTTAAAATCCATTTTCCTTACTACTTCATGCAATGATTAATGTAACTTTTTTTCCCATCTTTTCACAAATATCTGCCTTGCTGCGGGTTAGATCTTGCAATAGCCCTATCAGAGGAGAGAAGAAATATTTTAAGTTCAGTTAGTGAGGTTACGCTGTGGACCAGTGCTCAGGTACAAGCCTGATTAAATAATTCGCACAAGCCCCCAAACTTTAGGTCCTACTCTCCAGCAGCCAAAATGCATCTTACTTTAAGGCTTGTTCTTGGGCTTTCCTAGTTGCCAACAACCTGTATCTTCAACACTGAAATTTGTAATATTCCAGAGAAAGTAATTTACCTTGCAAAATAATGCATTTGTAATCTCCCTAGAATTATATAAGAAAAAAAAAAGGAACTCATTTAGAATTTCTATTTGCCTCAACTATTCAAATCTACTTAGAAGTAAAAGACATTGTGGGTGATACTGGCCACAAAGTCTTGAAGTTATTGCCTTAAACCTACAAGGCTAATGACCTAAGTGGATAGACTCTGAACATCTCTTTAGGTGAAAACCAATTAAAAGTTTCAAATTAGAAATAGTTAGGATAAGGGCTTTTACTTTCCTTGAGTACCAACCAGAAGAAAATTGAATGAGTCACTTTGCAGGGGCACCCAGTATGTATATATTTTTTCCTTCCTTTTGGAACTTAGACATTACTTTATACTGGAATGCAAAATTACTGTAAGTGTTATGATTACTACAATGGCTGAAGGTTTGAAAATAATTGAATTTCTTACATTAAAATATTATTTTCAGTCAATGGAAATTAAGCACAGGAAGAGAAAGTGCTATGTCACTTTACTTCAGGAAGATTGTAAATAATTATTTATTAGAATAATATAGATAAAAGATACAGTTCCAACGACATATATTGTAAAAAGAGATTTTACAATAATGTACCTAGTTTATCATTCCAAAAATA
Organism: Himantopus leucocephalus; assembly: GCA_003993805.1. Lineage (NCBI taxonomy): Eukaryota > Metazoa > Chordata > Aves > Charadriiformes > Recurvirostridae > Himantopus > Himantopus leucocephalus. Next base: position 96,259,293 of record RSEF01000002.1, read on the forward strand.
GTTTCACTGAATAAATAATGTCTCTGACAGAAGAACAGATGAAAATACCATAATATTATAGCTTAAGGTCCAGTTATGATTCTGGAAGTGAAAGAAGGATAGAGCAGATACATGCCAGGAAATACATGAGAAAAAAAAAAGGTGAAGAATGGGAGGAATGTACGACTATTGTATAAAAATAGAAAAAGATAAAATGCCACTAGAATAATAGTTTACAAATTTAAAGTAATACCACTTATTTTCATTTTGAAGAAGCTATTAGGAGATACAAGGAAAAAATATATATATGTTGTAATAGAATCTCAAAAGAGTAAAGACAGGAGGAAAAGAAAAATGTTTTTCTCTTGCCACCTGTGTGGGTCATTTCTTTCCAGGGAAGCAGGCTCCGCTACTTCCCTCCACCACAACACAAGCATTGGAACAGGCTGCCCAGGGAAGCGGTTGAGTTACCATGCCTGAAGGTATTTAAAAACCAGGTAGTTGTGGTGATTAGGGACAACATTTAGTAGTGCACTTGGCAATGCTAGGTTAATGGTTGGAGTTGATGATCTTAAAGGTCTTTTCCAATCTAAATGATTCTATGAGTCTATCATTTATCCCAGGAAGTAACTTTTTGAGACTGTAACTGTGAGCTTGGCATAGAAAACTACATTTGATACAATGAATGGCTCTTGATCTCTGTGCACTTTTATGATACGTTTCTCTAGGTGGTCAGAGAGTGAATTCATAGACACATTCCTTTATCAGGAGGCAAGTTGTTAAAAGTAGACAACATATTTGGGTATTAATATAGTGCATTCTCTGCTGTTGTTAAAAAGACAAAATATTGCAAAGAGAGATCCATCTTTTTCAATAAGCAATGCATCTAATCTCAGAGACAACGTATATAGCATAGTGAATATGTCTATAGCAAAGAAGTGAAGCACCTGTTTCAACAAGCGACATTTCTAATTTGGTAAGAAATTACTTTGGTTTGCTTGTTGATACACAGTATCTATCTCAATATGAAATCTTTCATATTTGCAGGTTTGAGCAGATAATGCATGTAGTATATGTTCTGATAGTCAGCACATGCGTCTCAATAAGCAATATAACTGATTCAAGTACAACATATCTGATTCAAGAGGAAGACCATCTCATGTGATAGATAATTTATGAATATCTTTCAAAAGATGATATATCTATTACCTATATCAAATTTACTGAACGTCTCTTTTTTTCAGTGTGAATTTCTTGATCTCAGTAATTCATGTTTTATATTTTTGCTAGTATTTCAACATATCCGTATCACTTGTATTGTTTCAAGTGAACAAAAAATAGATGTTATAAGAAATGAAACAACACATTACATCTGCAGTAAATTCAATCTCATCTCCATTTCCAAATCACTGTGTGTTGCAGAAGCTTACAAAATCAAATTAGACGTGTGACAAACTCAAAATAAACTTTATTTTAACCAAAATTATTTAGCAGAGAACCAACTAAAAATGAGGTTTATCAAAATCATTCAACACTCCAATAATATTAGTAAACCACAGGTTCAGGATGTATGAGGAATTAATACTGCACAACCAACTCAAGAATTCTTCAGCTTTAGAAATCAGGATCCAAAATGTGCACAATCACTCACCTGTAAGATGAGGGCTCTCAACTTCAAGGAGTTTCCTTGGGTGGTGTCCCAACCCAAGGGGAGACTCCCCAACTGCAGACCCATTGCTCCAAGAAGGACCAACTCAATTTGCCCCCCTGTGGGGCTCTATTTATACCCTAGTCAAATCTGATCTGTGGTCATATATGGTCATGGTAGCGCCCACTGGCTGAGGGCCATAACTTTGTTATCCCTTGATCAAGGTGTATATGTGACCGTAGTCACCAAACCAAGGTGTGTGTACATGATGGTCAGCACTCACCCGAGGGGGGGGCGTTCGTGACCATATTGTAAAGGAACAAAAAGTAAGGGTGTGAAATGTAAGGACGCAGCGGTCCTAAAGCCCCGGTCTTTTATTAGGGCAGCTGCACCTGCCACACTGTGATACTCTAATCTCTCAATTAACACCACAGCATTGTACTACCTGAGTAAAAGCAGTATAAGTATTCTTTCACCATAAACATTTGCAAAGTTTTTACTAGATTTCAAAGGTAAAGTTTATATTAACAAATAATTTAGAAAAATAAGGGAAATAGAGTTCCTAAAAATATATGTGTTCACATTAAATCTACCCAATCCAGCATACTTTGTTCATGTTTTCAAAGCAGCCTTAGGCAGTTAAAAGTCTTTCTCCTACATTAAACTTGAACTTTCACAAGGTTATCCTCTATTTGATATTTTTTTGAGTTTGCAAAATTCCAGTTAATTAAGTTTGATCTTATTCCCACTGATGTCCATATCTACATATGCATTATTTCTCCTCTGTTTTCTGACATTTCCTGTATGTTTCTCAGGAAAGTTTATTTGAGTTTGCTGTGCTTAGAAACAGTAAATAAATCCTCATTTTTATTTCAGTTTTAATTGATGTATTTCAGCAAATTAAACAGTACTTTTTTTTGCAGAAAATTTAATTTTCTTTTTCTGTGTGTAATAGTGATAGAAACACATTAGTAATTCTCTTAAATTGTGCTTCTGTAATATTCTAATTTTAATTTGAAAAGAAATACGTAGAGTAACATTATGTAAAATGACAAACTTCCCACCGTAATTCAAGTAAGTATATGTGTTATTTCCTATTCATATTATGAGGAATATTTCAACTATTGCAGATGAGATAGATATTGTAAAGTATGGTTTTATGTTTATGTAAGAAATAGCTTGTTGTTTGTTTCATGTGCCCTGAAACTATTTGACCAATTTAGTCAACAGGCCAACTCATTGATTGCACTGCAGTCTGTAGGATTTGTAGTCATGTGGCATGGGAAAAAAAACATGCAAAACACATGCAAAAAGAAAAGATGCCATATTGTGTCAAGTATGTTGTACTTCTTGCTGATATTCTGCCTGTGATGGTGGCAGATGCTCTTAGGAAGAATGTGCAATCCTGTCCACTAACTGAGGTCTGTTCCCCTCATCACAACTCTCTCTCCACTCCCTCCTCAAACAGTGCACAGCAGTTGAATTAAGGCAAATTCTCTTCCTTATTTTCTTCTACATCTTTTGTTTATAAATTTGACTAATCCTTTTTTCCACACGCAGATACTATCTGTTTCCACTGTCTCTTGCAGCAATGGATTCAAAAAATTCGCTAAATGCTATGTAAAAAAGTGTTATCTAACTGTTTTAAACTGATCTTGTACTGCTTTAATGACAGTCTCCTAGCTCCAGTATTATGGGATTTTGTGCTAAACTCAGCTTGTCTATCACTTGTTTGATTCTGTTAACCTAAATCATATCCTCGCCGTATCTTTCTCTTCCTTGCATTGAATAGTCACAAGCCTATTAGTGTCTCCTTACAGAGCAGTTACGGCATTCACTTTTTCAATTGCCTTTCTCTGTACAATCTTGAATTCTACTACTTCTTTCTTCAGACGCAGAGACCAGAACTTTTTATAGTAGTTAAGGATGAGTGTGCCAAGGCTTTCTACAGAAAAATGTGCTTTTCCTTGTTCTCATTTCCCTTCCCAATGATGCTCAGCATTTTGCTGGCTTGGTTTGGGTTTTTTTTTTTGGCTCTTGCCAGGTATGGAACTGATATTTTTAGATGCATGTCAACAATGACACAAAGGTTTATTTCCTGACCTATTCCCACCAATTCCTTGTTCAGCATCACACATATATGTTTTCTTTTATTTTTTCTGGATACGTTAATTTGCATTTATCTACTTTGAAGCTTGCTTGCCACTTTTTTGCCCACTGAATCAACACCATCAAGTCTTGTGAGAATTCCTGATCAATGACGTCATATTTGACCATCTAAAAAAGCTTAGTTTCATCGTAAACTCTGAAATTCCAGTGCACACTCCCTTCCCCGGGTAATAAAAAGCAAAATGTTCTCCAACTTCTGTAAAAACATGTTTGTCCATCCAGAAAGATACATATGCCTGGGTTAGCACCTTACAGAGTCAGGTAAAATGTTACATTGCAATTTACAAGGGGGTCTCAAAGAAAACCAGATACTAGCCTGTTATCACACTCTTTGGAAGCCTAACATTAAGTGAATTGTGAAATTAACTAGAGAAACCCCATTCCAAATTTAAAACTCCTTAAAAATCAGTTTCTGTCTTTTCAAAACTGTAAGTAAAATAAATTTTTTTTAAAAAAAATCATACCTACTCTCTTTTAGGAGCAACACAACTTGAACTGTTTTTGTTCTGAACAATGTCTTAAAAGTGGTTCAGCACATTACAGGAAATTTAAGATTAAACTTGTGGGAAATAATATTTTTTTCTTTTTNTTTTTTTTTTTTTTTTTTTTTTTTTTGTCTTTTTTGAGTGCCAGGAACTAGATAACTCAGACCAGGATGTGATCGCTACAATGTAACACAGCATACTGTGAGATTTTTGGCAGACCTGAATGAACCTTTTAAAGATTAGGAGTACTCATGCCTCAGAAACAAATCTGAAATTCAAGAGAGGCTAATGTTTCTGTGTATACCATCTAAAGCAGATTTCTTTTAAGCTTTTCAGATGGTTTATTATATACATATTACCTTGACAAAAGCCATGGATTGTTTCTAGAAGCATATATTTTTTGTATATATTCAATAATAATAAAAAATATATGGCATGTAATACCGATACTTTATGGTTCATGAAGATTATTCATTTTAGTTATACTGGTATTTTTTCAAAGTCAAAATATAAAAAAAGTATAGACAGTAAAACTTTAAACTCTCAAATATAATTTCAAAAAATACCAATAATTTCTGATTTACTACCATTTAAGAGTCTTGAGAAAATGCAGACACCCGTTATAATTTTGAGTTGAACTCAGCATTATCTTTCTAGAGAGAGATCAACCATTTTCTATTATCATCTCTTTGCACAAATGTACACAAACTGAAAACAAGAGAGGATGGCAAATGGACCGCTACTCAAGCAGGTGAGGTATACTGCCAGATTAAATCTCAATTCAGAGCAAAGCTTTTTTAATAATTCAGGGAACAGCTTTTATAATCCTACATATTAGAACAATGGTATTAATCAATCATTTTAAAATTTGTCTTGGAGAATATTAACTAGGTATTTATAGGAATATTTTAACTCTAAAGTTAAAGAAGGTGAACTCCAGCCCTTGGAAGGGGATTTTGATCTCGCTTACATTGATCTGAAGTAACAATTTTGCTCCCACTGAAGTTGAGTGCAATGAAAGGACGTTCTGGTTCTGAATTTAAATGACAAATAATTTCTGGTTATGTTTGAAAACATCCTCAGTGTGTAGATTCAGTCTGTGAAAACACTGTGTTGTCAGAAGTTGTCGGGGCACTATTCATAGTCTTGCACTCAGAGTAAAAGGCAGGCATGGATTTTCACAGTCACAGTTTGCATAGAACAGCCCCAATTTTAAGGGAAACTGAGCAGTCACGGAAGGGTACAAATACCATATGACCTGAAAGGAAGTCAAAGTTGGAAGCTCTTAAAGTAACACCTGAACCTTCTTCCTCTTTTTATTTATTTTATTTGTCTTACTTGTTTGTCTTAGGAAGAAAAAATATCCAAATGTCAAAAGAAACACTAAACTCACATATCAGTCATGGTCATTTGGAAGGCTGTTCTTTCTGAGTCTCTGTTCCAGATGCCTGAATATTTTCCAAGTGAGAGGTCTGGTCGCTGATCTTGTTCATGATGGGACCTCATTGTTCAACCAACCATTCCAGACTAGGTATCTGGATTACCTGTGCAATTTCTAGCAGCCTCAACAGGTTAAACAGATCTTGGAGTTTCCTTGAAACTTCTAAAGAAGAAGTACACATGTAGGGGCATTATGAAATAATGGATAAGCGGGGGAATAGCAGGAAAAAAAAAATCCAACCCATTTGTTCTAAATAATAATAATCCTTCTAAATGGTAAGGAAAGAAAGAAGGTAGCTGGTCCTCAAGGAAAACAAATCTTAACCTTTTGAGAGCGGAAGGAGGAATCATTTCTTAGAGGTTTATTATGTTGATGAAAAAAGCCAAGAAGAGTGATAAATGCTTTAGAAAAAGGGAGAAACTTGATTTTCTTGGAAATGCTGGCTTGCATGAGAACGAAGATAATTTATTGGGAAATATAAAACTAAAAAGTAGTGATGATTATAGTAGAAATTCTAATGTAAAATCATAGTTTTTCTTACCTGTTTCTTCTCTTCCCTACTTGGCTTATGATTTTTGTATTTCAGCTCCCCAGACAAGATGTTGGTTACAGGAATGACAGAACTTCCCCTTGTTTAACACTAAGACCTATGAAATCTTCCGTGAATTAACACTTATATTGTTAATTTGCCACTGTTTCATCTTAGGCAGTGATTTGCCTTACTTCTGAATATAAAACATCGTTACTGCTCAATTTCTGGAAACTGTGGCTGACTAGATACTGAAGTAAAGACTCCCTGTTGACAGGTTTCTGTTCATCAGTATGTGTGCAAAAGCTGAAGAAAGGAATATAAGCAGCAAGCTGCCTATATATCTTATGTTTTATCTATACATGACATTCATTTTTTAGTGGTGGCACTTCTGGTTATTATACAGAGTGTTGACATGGGACTACTGAGGTTTTCTAAAGTGTCTAGAAAAGAGTTAAAAATGAACAGCATTAAAAGCTTCTCTTTTTCACATTTTTTATTCATGGACCAACTTTCAAAATATTAGCTGACTTTACTAAGGCAGGGTGAATTCTTGGGAATAATTTTCCTTCAAAGGGTAAACTACCCTTCAAAGGGTAGTTTACTGTAAAAATGTTTAGTATTAGGTATTTTTAATAGTACTTGAGAAGAAAGGTTGAAAGCAAACACTCAAGTAAACTCCATTTTCAAAGGTTTGTCATGCACTTCAGTCCCTAAAAGACAGCAATAAGAAATAATATGACACATGATCTTAGCAAAGTGCAACGAGAAAATGAAAAATAGTTTGTAAAATATTTTAAAATCTAAAATTTAAAATAAATAGACTCTCTTATTCAGAAAATAATGAAGATAATTTGTTCTAAACCGGAATACACATTTAGGAATGTGTCTTATGCTGTCTCACATAATGAAGGAGTCTCTCTGCCATCACAGTTTAATTATATGTATTTTATAATATTTAGCTCATCAAGTTTTCCTTAAAGGACTGTGTTCTATTTTTGTTTTCTGGATAATAGCCTGGATAATGAAAGATGAAAAGACTCTATAAAGGAAAAGAAAAGTTGACTGCCAACAATTTTAAATAATCTTATATTCAGGAATAAAAATCAAAAGTAAAACACTATTCCTTATTATCCCCAAAAATATTGCAAGCTTTGTAGGACAATTACCTAATGAAAAAATAAAAATAAAAAAAATAATTCAGACAGTCAACCAAAGCCAGTATTAAACCATGAATAAGTTATAGCTATATCCTAAATCTTCTTATATAACGTTTTTGGTTGTTTTCTTGTTTGTTTCCATTAGGATATCATGAATTTCTGTAAAAACAAGTAATAAGCACATAATTCACCTAGGTTTTGACTGCTGTTTATAATTCAGACTAGAAATCCATTGTCTCACTGTATAAAGCAACAAACAAAATTTGAAGTACAGAAGAAATCACTTCAGTTTCTGTTAAATATCAGCTGAGTGACATAATGTCAGGGGCCTGAAGGCACTGCCAGCCCTGACTGTCCTGACCAGGCCCCAGGGCTCCCCGCACCCTGCCCACAGCCCAGGACCCCATTTCAGCCTGTCCAGGACCATCAGTCCCTGCCTCAATGATGCCACAGCAGGGCTGGTCTCCAGCTCCCTAGAGTCCTGGCCTGCCTGTCCATGGGCCCCTCCAAGATGGGCTCACCCATGGGCCAACGTCCCAGCCCAGCCGTCCCCATGGCCCTGCCCAGTCATCCTGGGACTGTGTCTGACCCTGGTTCCCCTCATCAGGCCTGATCCTGACAGCCACCTGTGGACTGATGTCCCACCCGGCCTTGGCCGAGCCCTGTCATGATCTTTGAGGACCCCACAATAACAATTCTTCTGTCTCATTACTTTCCCATTCAGTACTAGCTATTGTGAGGTCTGTCTGATCAGGTCCTTAAAGTTCCCCTGCATGTCTCATCCTTGTCATGACCTTTGAGTTTCCCCTGCCATTTATCAAGTGTTTACTAAGATTCTGAGACATAACTGACTCTTTTCTAGAAAATCATTCCCCTCTTTTTTGGGGCATGGTCAAGCCTTGGCAAATGCCTACTGTATTTTACCATTTTTTTCCTTTTACTTATACAGATTGCATTGGACAACCCATATTCTGTTATCTTGTAGTCCTTATGTTGCCATTGCTAGTAACAGTCCATAAGCCTTACACTGAGTTTGCAAGACCTCAGAACTGATGCTTGTCAGACTTGTTCTGAGCTTTTCTTGACCTGCCTGCAGCTTAAATTTACTTGATGTAGCTGTAGCAGCATTTTTAGAATTACATATTCTACTCTAAACTTTCTTTGTATTTTTGAAACTTCTTTTAATATCAAACACAGATTCATTGGAAATCAAACTGCTGTTTCAGCCTTCATCAGAAGTTTAGAAATCAAAAGTCTACTCGAACCTATGTGTGCATATAATACTCTTAAATCTCACCTTTCCTTTCTTCATGACTATTCACTTTTCAAGTCAATGTGCAAATGGCACAAAACTGTTGTGTTGTGTCAATAGTTTAACTATACAAGAAGTAAGAGTTGAAGTAAAATTTAAATCCATTTTCTGATGACTGCGATTGAAAAATGAGTAGATTAAAGTATAGTTTTTGATGGTTAATGAAATGAGTATTTAAAGAAAATTGTTTTGTAACTATAGCTAAAAGGAAATTATTTGTGACCAGGATAGAAACACAAAATTCCAAGAGCATACATATGAAAAGTAATTATTCAGAATATGTTTAAGCAAGCAATCAACAGTTTTTTCCTGGAAATCTAGGGAGAAAAAAAAAACCAAACCAAAACAAACACAAAACAAAACAAAACCCAAAAACCAACCCAAACAAAAAAAAACAACAATAAAAAATAGATAACAATATGAGATGCATTTTCCTATAATCTATTGTTCAAGTTCTTATGTGTACATGAATATCAAATCATTAGCAAGGAGGAAATAAATCACATCCTCCCCAACATTTCTTCAACAATAGTCATTAACACTGTCTCTCAGCCATCTCAAAAATGCACTAGAAATAGCATAATTGTAACATGTCTATTATAACTGCTGGTACATTAGACAAAGCAATGCCACTACATCTGAATGCGATATATAATAAGCCTCATTGAGATATGATATTTGATCAATTATAATCAAGAATAATCAGACAATTTTCACAGAGGTGAAAGCATTAACTGAGGTGACAAAAATAGGTGAAAACTACTAGAAGAAGAAAGTAGAGAATAATTTATTAGTTGAGATTTCTCTCCCTCTTCTGCACATACACATACACAGCACACACAGTTCTGCAGCAAGTAGATCTTGCTGGAGTTCATGTTAAATAACTGAAGAATTATCTCCAAATCACCAAATACTTGGCACTCTTAGAAGGAATGTCTTTTCCTTTTGAAATTTATCAACTTTATATGGATTATTTAAATTATACTGGTCCACATTGAGAAACAGGATGAAGGAGAGAAAGAAAGAACATAAATCTCTTCCTTTTAGTGATTAAAGTATTCGTCAGAAGAGGACTTTGTGACTCTTGTTTTGATCTTACACCACTTTTTAGAACAGCTTATTGAATTGCACTAGCACGGTTATAAAAACCACCGGTGATGCCTTCCTATTTCTGAACTCATATCTATGTTCATTTGTGCAGCAATGTCCATTTTAATATTTTATTTCTGTGAAAAAAATTTACATGAAGGTGGTATATGGAGAACTTTCTGTGGTATAATAAGGGGTAAAACATAAAGAGAAGCTAAATTAGGTCAGACCAAATATCTGCATAGTTGAATACGCTCATCCATTATCTGGCAGTGGCCTTGGAAAAAAGTCAAGGCAACTATGCAATAATGAAAAACCATGCTGGGTTCTTTCCCAGACCCTGATAAGTTGCAGTTCAGACATTTTCCAAGTCAGAGGTTGTATACTTGCATTTAATAATCCCTGAGAGAGTTTTCTTTTGTTAATTTATCCAGTAGATTTCTGAATATATGCAAACTTTTGCATTCACAATATCCTACGGGATATTACAGGTTGGTAAGCTTATGGTAATATCTCAAGCTGTTTCACAGCCTCACACTTTATGTGATGGATCACCTTCCTTTGGTTGTTTTTTCTGAACCTGCCTCCTTATAATTTTATTTTATGCTTCAAAATTCTGTATTGGAAGAGACATTGAACAAAGACTTCTCCCTGTAAAAAAGGTTTCATTCTTGCAGATTTTCCTTCTAGCACCACTGTAATGAGAAAGAGTAGTTGTTCCCCTTTTTGAGATTAAACATCACAGTAGTGAAGAGAACCATATCTTTCCTAGTTTGGGTAAATAAGAACGTCAAAAGAGTAATGATGGATCTCAGCGGCTATGTCCACTTCACAGATTATAGCCACACAAGGTGCCCTGAGGGTTGCCTCCTGTGTTTGCAGTTTACTACTTTTATTTGCACATCTGGAAGGAGTTATAGGTACATATCTTCCACCTCATGTCATTGCATTTACTTTGGAAAGACAACTAGATGTGCAGGCAGACAGGGAGTCAAGTATTTCCCAACAGGACAACCAGGGGACTGGGGCAGTGTACACATTACAGATGGTACCTGCTCTGCGGTATATAAAAGTACTGCTGGTGGCTTCAACTTCCGGATGCCCACCCATTTGCTCTCTCACTCCCCACCTCAACAACACAGGGAGAGGAATAAAGATGGAAAAGAAAATGGGTCAAGATAAAGACAGGCAGATCACTTACCAATGACCATCACAGGCAAAACAAACTCAACTTGGGGAAAATATATTTAATTTATTGCTAATTAAAAACAGACCAAAATGGTGAGAAACGAAGGCAAAAACTCCAACACCTTTCCCCCACCCACCCTTCATCCCAGGCTCAACTTCATTTTTTTCATTCCCAACCTTCTGACTCCTCCACTGCCCCATTCAGTGCAGGGCAAAGGAGAATGATGGCTTGCAGACAATCCAAAACAGTGGAAGCCAAATATTTCTCTGCTGGTCTGCTAAGGCTGGAAGATGGGTCAGGCAGATAACAATGTGCCATAGTACTCTGAAGGTACACTGACATCTGACCCCTTTGTCATGGACTACAATAGCTACATATTGTGCTACATGATGCTGTACCTGAGATTGCTTGTAGATCATGAAAATCTAGATGCTTCATAAGCAGCTACAGCATAAGTAATATAACCTACAGCATAGCAACAACAAAAAAAAACCCCAACCCATACAGTATCCAGCATTGGGAAGTGTGGAGGGAGGAAGAAGCAGACACAATTATAAAACAAAACAAAAAGGACTCAAATGCTTCAGAACTGTCTATTTCCCTCTATGACTTCTATGAAAGTATGTTAAAGTGGGGACCTCTTTAAATAACAATGTGGCCTGCCTGAGGGTTGTTTTTGTTTATCTGGTTTTACAAAATTCCCACGTGGGCTTTTCCCTTACCAAGGAAAGAATGGCTATCTAGAAGGTATATGGAAGATTAAATACAGACTCTGCCACAAAATACAAAAGATAATTTTGATATAGAAAATAAAATTGAATAGGAATCAAATACTTTGTGTAAAATAGCCACTAGCTAAATAGAAATCCTGCTATTGCTATACTGACTACATAAGAAATCTTATTTATGGACTACCTGAGGTGTTAAATCAGATTTCATAATTATTATTGTGTCAGCAAGGGCTTACCAGCCAAGGAGAAAAAAGGATGAATTCAAGATGTAAGGGCTGTCCTACAATGTTGCCTTCATAAAGCAAAACAGAAAAACAGATGAACGTGCAGCCTTTGTTCATCTAAGCTATTTTTTCCTTTGTGGTTGTTTTGTTTCATTTTGTTTGAAGACGCCTGTTGATTCTGAGATTTTGCCCATCCTGTAGCTTAACTTGTTCCATGAACAACTTTTGGGCTTTTAAGTCAAGTAGTTTGTCTCATGTCCCCCAAATCACCTTTTATGCAACCTCTCTGCATTAACTGCATTTACATAAGATGTTTCTGCCAGCACTGCCACATCAATGAAAGATGTAGGTATTTAAAATCATGATCACCAGAGCTGTGCTGCAGAGTAGAGCTGGGTGTCTGTTCATTGTGTCACCTCTGATGAATGGGAATACAATGGTTTTGATAGATTGAACTAATTACTTGTTTATGCATTCACACAAAAACCCATCCTGCTCTTTTTCTCATAAATTATGCAGGATTATCATCTTGACATGACTTTCCCTGTATGAAACACCCAACCTTTAATCTTTCTCCACTGCATGGCATTGACTCACATTTCATAGGTCTGAAATAAAAAGCTCAGTCTACTTTGTGAATTTGGATTCGAATTACTTGTATTAGTCAACAGTGTATCACTGCCCAATAAAACCCCCATAAATGGAAATAGAATGCATGAAACCAGGAAACAGAATCTGTACTTGGCTGAAAACACTGAAAATGACTGGAAATCTTCAATTTTGGACCATAAAGTCCTAAAAAGAACGTGCAAAATATTTTGAAGTGACAACAGGAATCTGTTAAATTCTTGATTGTATAGCTAAAGTGAGGATGTGCTATTGTAGAAAAAGTAATTGGACTTGCATTCTTTTTTCAGTTTCAGCAAAGGAGAGTTTAAATGCCTTTTAGTTCTGGTAAAAACAGAAAAAAAAATTAAGAAGTTAGGTTACTTAGAAAATTTTTTCAGAATTAATTATGCAGTTTATAATCTCCATAAACACCAAGTCACATGAAAGAAAGAAAGGTAATTATTTGGTCCATAACTATATAAGAAATTTGGAAAAGGAAAAAAAACACTATAAACTTTTGCAAAAAAACTTGGTTGTAAATGGACACACATCATTAACGATATTTCAGTGTGCAGCCTGAAAACATGGGTAAAAAACTGGCTGGATGGCCGTGCTCAGAGAGTGGTGG
>RSEF01000002.1:96281622-96293514 GCA_003993805.1 Himantopus leucocephalus
CCGTTTCAAAGGAAGAGCTGTGCTTTGGGCAAAGGCAGTGGTGGGACGGGCAGGCCTGCCTGCCATGGGCAGCTCTGCCCGGCATGTCTCCTGGCATGCTCCCTGCTGGGCTGAGTCCCGCAGCCCTGAGTTCGCATATGGTGGCGGCAGCATGAGGTTGCCACCAGCGTGAATGAACCCTGGGCCCTGATCTCCTTCCTGATCCAGTGCTGGTGTTTGATGAGGGCAAGTCCCACTCGGGTTGGCCTGTCAGAAGTGCCTGCTGCCCTTTTTATCATAGAATCATCGAATGGTTAGAGTTGGAAGGGACCTTAAAGATCATCTAGTTCCAACCCCCCTGCCCTGGCTAGGGACATCTTCCACTAGACCAGGTTGCTCCAAGCCCCAATCAACCTGGCCTTGAACACTTCCAGGGATGAAGCATTCTTATCTATGAATGCTGGGTATGTCTGCCAGCCAAGTCCATGGCAGCAAGATTTTCCTATCAGTAGTGCTGGTTGTTTTTTTTCTTATTGTGTTTGGTTGCTGTCATACAGGGAAATAGGGTATTTTGCTGTTGAGCAGCAGTATGTACATGAATAAGGGCTCAGACACGCAGCACGTCGACTGATTCGTGGTAACCCTGAAAGCAAAGGGCCAAATTAACCCAGATTATCTCACATTTGCTACAGGCCCAGATCCTCAAGAAGGTCGGTGCCTGTGAATGATATGAGGCTCCAGTGACTTGTTAGGCTGCATTAACACATTTCTGTGCCTGAAACCTCAGGGACAGCATAGGGTGGGTCTTACCTGAACTGGATTTGATCATTATCTACACCAAGATCCTTTTAAATATGTTTACATCTGGTTTAGGTGTTTTCCCTGCACTGACACAGTGGCATAAAGGGGACTAAGTCCCCAAGACTTACAGTTTTCTAACTCCTTCCAACAGGCTCCTTGCCTTAAGGAGATAACACCGTTAGTGTTGCCTGTCCTACTGCTACTCCATTGAAGGGTTGTACAGTGCATATTAATTGACTGCCTTCACGTGAGACATATCTATAAGGAACGTTCTCCACAGTGCAAAGCAATTCCCCAGCCAAACAGATTGAACCCTGCCCTTCAGGTCTCCAAACCAGAGAGGTGCAGCTTTCCTGGGAGATGTTGATGATGCTCCCTGGAGACAACCACCTTGTCTGAAATTCTACAGCTCCAGTCCTACTTAAGGTTAACCCTGCAAGAGGGAAGGGAAGAGACTTGATTATAAAATTATTCACAACTTTGATTTACAGAGGTGCTATTTGCATACTGCGGTGAGGGCTGTGTAAGTATTTACCCACACAGAATCCGGCTTCCGACAGTTAGATGAATTTTTGGAGTGTGATCAGTTTATGCTGAAATTATATGATGTTGGGATTGCAGTCGTAGGGGAGGGAATTAGATGCCTCAAGATATGCCTTCCCAAGCTATATCCCTAATCCTACTTAGTGTGCTCCCTGGGAAGTATAAATTTGAAAAATATTTGTTCTTTTTGACAGAGTGGTGCTCGAATCAATATTTCAGAAGGCTCCTGTCCAGAGAGAATTGTGACAATAACAGGCCCAACAGATGCAATTTTTAAAGCTTTTTCTATGATTGCACTAAAATTTGAAGAGGTAAGCAAATAAAATACGTTTTTTTCTCTCTTCAAGTTGAAATACAAACACTGTTTGAATTTTCTCATGTTTGCTTTAATGTTAAATATGATTTGTTTAATGTTCTATTTAATAGCAATGAAAGTGGTTATATTTTTATAAGTGCTTTTGGCAGTAACGCTGAAGAAAAATAATGGGTCAATTTACAAGCTGTTTGATCATTTCTTTTGCTTTTTGGAGGCTTCAGGGAAAAGCAATTGCTTCTAGTAATGTTCACTAATGGTAGGAAAAATGTCTTGGAAAATTTCTGGTCCCATTGTGGGTTTGATTTGAAAAGAATAATTGCCTAACTTTTAGTTCTGCTTTTGTATGATTCCATTTGGTATTGACGTAAATTTTATATATGTCAAAATGAATATATAACTCATTTAACTGGAAAATTTTTATTTTAAAAACAAACTATATGATTACCAATTACCAAATATCGCTTTTAAAGCTTGGCTTTTAAAATTAATTAAAATAAAGGCACTCAGAGTAAGTGAGGCAAGAGCTCAATTTACTGTAGAATAACCGTTCTGTGCAGATATGTACCTAAAGTGCTGGGATCTCCTCGAGTTTCATGGACCACCTACAATTAGATATGGTCACCACTTTAATGGGAAACCTCACAGAAAAGACAGCAGACTACAGAACACAAACCCTGGTCACTCAGGAGAGGTTTTAACTCCCTCTGCTTTTGAAAATCATACATCTGGTCCAGGTGTCTCTCCTGTCCTCTCTGGAGAGACAGAGGCCCCAGCGGAAACCAATTCACCTTCTCCTGAAGGAAGAGCCTGCAGACAGGTGGACTGAATCACCTGCAGCGAGAGAAGGGGGCTGTGTCTCTCCATCGATGGTTAAACTAGAAGAATATGAATCCATTTCTTAAAAATACTTATTTCTCCAAGTCAGTGAGGTTATTCTCCACATCTCCCCATAGCACTGGGAGATACTGGCATTGATGGGAAGTGTCATCTTGTGCCTTTATTTACCCATGGGGATTGTTCACATTTAGAGCAACAGGATAGAAGAGAGCTTGTGGGTCATCAGATGCAGTTGTCTTCTAACTTAAGCGGTATGTCTTGCAGGTTGCAATTGCACAGCATGATCAAAAACTAGTTAAATTCTTTTCTATTTCCTGATATTGGATCCACAACCTCAGTTCTCTGACAATTAGATACCTTCTTTTCACTCCTCACCTGAATTTGTTCATGAACCTTTTAAGCAGCTTTGTTTCTGTGCCAGCACTGGCCATTAGTTTAAATAATTCTTGCCTTTTCATCCCTGAGGATTCCCCTCTTCGACGTATTTTTAGAAACCAATTTTTCCCCTCACACCCTTACTTTTGCCAGAGTAAGTGAGCCAAGCTCAGTCTTTCAGAGGATGCATTCCCCACCTCTCTTGTGACTCTAGTAGTCCCTTTCTACATTCTTCCAGTTACAGTTTATGTTAAGTGTGCATGTCAGTTGTGGACAGGTTCCACATGAAGTTGCACAAGGCCTTATTTAATGACACTAGCAGTGCCCTGTCCTAGTTATCATCCTAACATATCCCTACCACTGCTGGAAATGCCTCACCTCCTACTAGCATAATGTTTTGCACACAACCGTGCTGTGCCTGGCGGGTATCCCCAGCTCCTGCTCTGGTGTTTTCTGTAGGAGCCTCTTCGGTTACAGCAGACGTTCCTGTCAGCCTCCAGAAAAATGACCCTTTCTTTTATACTGCAAATATTTCTCCAATCCTTCATGGTTTTTCATATTTTCCTGTGTGATATTCCAATCGTTCAACATGTTGATATAGTACCCTGGTTTTATGGCATGATACATTTTATAAGAATGCTTTCCATACCAGTTATTAATGAGATAATGATTTTGAGGTTGAATCCTGCAGAGCCACACAAGTAATTCTGTCCAGCCAATTTAAAACCACCTGTCGTCATCTCTTTCTCAGCTTCATCTCCTACTCATCTTACACCAATCCCTGTTGCTTCTAGCTTAAGAGGCAGCTTCATGTACGGTACCATACCCTCCAGTCCTCGGAGACCTGGAGAGCGCAGACTCTCTGCTCTCTACATGAAAAACGTGTTCTGCTTAGAGCCTTATCCTGAAAAATGCTGAGGGAATCATTAACAGAGATAATCTCTGCCAGTTCCTACCAAAACGAGCACCCAGTGGAAATAACGCTGCATTTCTCATAAAAACGTCGAACACTGCACAGCATCGGATCCCCACTCCACCCCCCAACAGGATGTAGTCTTTGAAAGTGCTGTAGCTAGCAATAGGCAAAGAAGTCTGAAATTCGGGCATCTGACTGGATTTTATGCATATTTACCCTTGTAGATTTTAGAAGGTAGCCTGGGCTTTTCATGTGGGTATTAGCAAAGGGGTATTGGCACTCCCTGCAGATCAGGTACTGCGGTTATATATTCTGAAATATCTGTATTTGGTTTTAATATAATTGGCTTCTGGTATATTTAAAAGAACAGTGGTAAAGAAAAATGTCTCATACAATCAGTTAGGTTTCCTGTAATTATTCCTGTTCAATAAAATGAGGTAGCTGTAATCCTTTGGAGGCAAAATAAAGTACTGTTTCAGAAATGACAAATGATCTAGCTACCAAATGCTATTTTTCATGCATATCTTTTTGTTGGAGATTTCTTCAACCATTTAAAAAAATTGAAAATCCCAGAACAGACAGTGCCTGTCCCAGCTCTGGTTATCGCAGCTACCTTCAAACAGAACAAAAAAGATGCACGTGTGAGACTGCTGCTTTGAGGGATTTTTTGGTATTTGTTATGCGTGCCCACGTGAAGCATTTGGACATGAAGCCATTGAACCTTACAGCTGTATAGCTGGGTATAAGCAGGTCTAGGAAGACATTGGAGCCCTGGAATGCTTTTCTAATGTTAGCAAAAATCTCAAAATGTGTCTGATAGATAGAAAAAAAGAAAGATCTGGAGAGCGTTGCTCTGCAGCCTTCCTAATAAAAGTTGATTTTCTAGCAGCCTGATGATGAGTTTACAAACTAGGTAGGAAATTATGCAAACAACTGAAGTATTCACTGTAGAGGAAAAAGAGAGTTGTTAAAAAATGGCACTAACCCAGGCAAACTACTGGAGTTGCAAGGGGGGATGTTTTAGAGCAGTCACTTCCAGACTGGAGGCTGAGACCCAAGAAATGCAGCTGTAAGTTCACTGGTGAGTGGCGCAGCTCTGGTTTTGGGTATAAATATGCATAATCCACTGCAAGCAAGCGGTAGTTAAGTGCTGGAAAAACCAGCAGGCAGCGCTCAGTGGTCAGACCTTCTCCAAAGAAATAAGGAAAAGTTTGGCGGAATCCCTGTTCGTTTGCAAACATTTATGAAGGAATTGCTCAGCTCCTGGAATAAGGGGGAGATAAAGGCAAAGTGATAAAAGCAACTGAGATGATGCCTTTTTGACAAATACTAACTCCTGCTGCTACAACTAAGTTACCTCTCACCAAGTGAGAAGCCACTTCACAGACTCGTTGTACTCGCTGTGGAAATTGGCATGTTTAACATTTCATTTAGAAACCAGCAAAGAAGAATTTTGGCATGTTTTTCCCCCAGAGGTTGGGTAGATTTCTGAGCTGCCCGGTTCGTTTGCCTTGGGAAGCCTTAGACACTGTGACTCTGGGATGCCAGGAGCTGGGGATGCTGCAAGGCTTCAACACTGGGAGCTGCCTCTCCCACCACTTCCAGCTCCCAGTCAGCCTGTCCTGGCGGAGGAGCAGCCCAGGCAAGCGGGCACAAAGCCGTGCAAGGTCCAGCTCTTGTGTCTGCCAGAGCCCCAAGGAAATGGATGCAGTGCCGCAGACAGTAAGAGGTTAAAGAAATAGGAATCTCCCAGTTTGAGAGACAGCTGTTCTGTGAGAAAGTTTCCAGCCAACCCTCTGTGGAAGCCTGCAGTTTTGGAGGGATTGGGTTTTTTTCCATTAATTTCTCTCTTGTTGTGTTTTTAAACTGAATGGGTACCATTATGGGTGTGCTGCTGAGCCTGAGTGTTTAGGTTTTGCTCTTTTTAAATGATGAGGAGAAAATAGAGAGTTCAGTGGCTTCCAATTTTTGTGAAGTGCTTTTGAAAGTGACAAGTGTAGTGAAGGCTTTGAGGACAGGCCAGATATGATATGGAAGTGGGAGACATTATCAGGGTTGTGCTGTTGGCTGAAGGGGGTTATTTACCCTCTTGTTATGGATAATCGTATGGTATGGATGATCGCGTGCCTCCACCTGACACAAACGTGAAATAGTGAGATGGCATCTTCCAGCTGAAAAATCAGCATGACTTGGGCTTTATTTCAGATACATGGGTGCTGCAAAATTCAGTTATCCCTCTCGCTTTATTTTGGATTGCAATCTCTCACTGACACGGGCACTGAGCAAAACATGAGTTACTGGCTGGCAGAGGAATGATTTGATACCTATCTTGTGGCACGCAGCAATGCCTCATTCCATTCAAGATGTTTTTTTCTTTTCTTTTAAGCTAAGCAAGGTCACACTGAGCCATTTCTTGGACACAAAAATGTTGCCATCACAAATGTGGAGGTACTGTAGGAATCAGTGCTGGTGTCACTGAGCTCCCGCACCGGTTCAGCAAGGCATGCAGAGTTGTTTAATGCACTTTTTCTTTTCTTTTTCTTTTTTTTTTTTTTTTAATTTGAGGTTCTGATGACACAGTATAGGCACTTTTTTTTTTTAACAAGTGGTGGTCTCGATAAGCAAGAATATAGGGAGTCACATCAGTTCTGTCTGCTGGAACTCTTGTTGCATCATAAATGAGTTAAGTGAACACGAAATGCATGTTTGCTGTTGTTCCTGCCCTCATCTTTTGGGTAGCATTTCTGTGAAGCGTATAATAGCTGTGCCATGCCACCTCACAGATGGATAAGATGGTCTTTTCAGCTCACAGCCAGTGCTACTAAACCACACTGAGATTCTCATGAGTTGTTGGACAGGTGCCATGCAGCTTGTGGCTTTTTTTTTGTGATCCTAAGTGCTCTCAACAGCATCCCATCGATCAGTGGGAAGATCAGCTTTATCTTTTCCTCTGTGATGAAGACTTTAGAGCGATTGTTTTGTCTTGAGTGGAAGATTTTGAACAAACAAAATGTATTTGAAACAATGTAAACCTTGCAACAAGTACGATATTGAAATTCTCATAAGAACGTATAGTGTAGTCTCATTGGATAATGAGATACACGGATATAGGTTACATTATCTGGATACAGGTAATTGCCATTCTGCTGAGCTCTTTGTACCCTGGTTATACAGCTGTGATGGAAAAGATTTTAGAAATTATGTAGCACTACAAACACTTATGGATCTGCTACAAAAGAGAAATTACACCTGGGGGACAGCAAAATATTTATCAAAATAATCTGATTTTCTCTGCTTCAGATTATTCATGGATTCCTTCTCATTCCTTTTTTTAACCTTTTTCTTTGTATCAAACCTGACAAGTTATTGCGTGAAATGTAAAGACACATCATTTAGTAGAAGTGTTCTAATTGAGATGGTGGAAAAGAGACCAAATCAGGATTTGGGGGCCTGTGAACTCAAAAGCCTCTTTGTCTTTTCCATCTGCTTCGGCTGGTCTAATGAGAGATACCACCTCCTCCTCCTCCTGTCCTTGCCTCAGAGACGGTCCTCTGGTCCTGCAGTGTGGACCTGCGACACCAGACAGCAAAAGGGTTCCTTCCTCTGGCACAAGCCGCTTGTGCGGTTCACGGTTACGGCATATCGCAGGCTTTACCTGCAACAGAAACAAACCATGACCGGTTACACGCTCCCCAGGTCTCCACGAACAGCTCGGGCATTTGCTCTGAGCCCTTTCGTGCTTACCGGGAATGACAAATCCTCCACTAATTCTCACTGACGTTGTGATTGCAGGACATAAACACTTCCATGACAAACAGCACGGTGACAAGCAAACCGCCTGTAACACTGCGGCTCGTCGTCCCAGCAAGTCAGTGTGGATCCCTTATAGGAAAAGGAGGTTCCAAAATCAAAGAAATCAGGGAGGTAAGTCTTGGGATGTCTGCCAGGGATGCTGGCTAGCCCAGTGTCCTATCGCAGCCGTTTAAAGAGCAGGCATGCCCTGCCGCCATCGTCCACTGCGCTTCGCTCGTTGCAGGAATAGGAGCTTGCACTGAGGGAAAAGCCTGGGAAAGCCTTGCTCTAGGGCAAGCAGGGGTCCAGCACAGCTGCACCCTTCTACCTTCCTTGGAGCTAAAGACCACATGGGAACTAAAGAAACAGCTTTCCAATTTATTAGTCTTTGATGCACAGTTTAGCAAAGCAGAAGTTTAGCGACAGAAATAGCTCATCCAGTTTCTCTTCAGGCACAGCCCCCTCCCCAGCAAGGCTCAAGTGATCCCGAGTTGGAGTGTTGCAGCCGTTTCCAAATTAGTTAGCACCCTGGAAGCTAGAGAAACGCCCAAATAGCAATGGGGAGTCCAGGTCAGTGGATCAAATGCTTGATCTGCTTTGTAGAAAAACTTGATTTTCATACTCCTTTCCTGTATTAGATCTCTCTAATTTCACTGCGCCACAGGTGACTTGATTTCCTGTATTCCAAACACCTTTTTTTTCAATCCAGACTTTATCTAAAGGTATTCGTTCAATGTGCTGCGCTACCACCACTTTTTCCTCTAACCAAAAAAATGCAAAAATTATCATACGGTGCCAGTTTTAATTCTTCTGTGCATGACTGTAACCACATAGCACATGCCAAGCCAAGGGTCCAATGTTTGTAATCAGTCAAACAAGAAAATTAGGTACATGCTCAGTTATGGTGAGAAAATCTGAATAGGACATTTCAGCAAAATGGATTTTTATTCTGGAGAAAGTGACAGTACTCCTTCTACATTTATATTCATCCCAACATGGAATGAGATGTAGAATATCAAGATAACATGCTGATATTTTTTTTTTCATTTGACTATGTCAAAACAGAAGCTTTTGCCAGGTTCTACCAAATTGAAACTTCCTTTTTTATCTAAAAAGTAGATTCAAGACAGTAGATTTAATTGAGCTTTTAAGTTTCATTTCAAACATGAAAAAAAGTTATCAGATGTTTTTCTATCAAAGAAAATTTGGCCAAACGTCAAGAAGGAGTGGAAAATGCTTTGATCAAAATTATATGTCCAGGATTTGCTATGAAATGTTAGTTTATGGTAGCCTTGGAAGGAAAGGTGAGCACGGAGAACAGTCAGGGGTCTCATCCTGTTGACTTTCAAGTTCTTCCAAATTATTTAATTTGGATTCGAATCGGATTGTCCCCGGAGCTTTTAAGAAAGTTCCCTCTGAAGACCACTACTGAAAGGGTCTTTTCTCTCCGTGCGAAAAGGGAAGTAAAAGCAGCACGTACCGCTTCCAGTAGCTGACAGAGCTGCCAAAAGCTGTTTCAGAGTTTGCCAAGCAAACAGCATGTTGTTCCTCCATGTGCCTCTTGCTTTGTAAACTGTGATCATGAAAACATGCATAGGTCGTTTGCTGTAAACTCACAGAAAAACAATTCAGAGCCCTGCCATTTGCAGGGGTCTCTGTGCTTGCTGCGACCTGCAAATAAAAGGCAATTACGCATCAGATTTTTTTTTTCTTGGAATGCCGTTGCTTTATTTTTCATGAAAGAGTCCGGGAGCTATGCCTCGCAGTAGTCCTTATTGTCAAACCAACTCTTGAGATGTTGGAGAAAGGAGTCACTTGATGATACTGAGGGGAAGAAAACATTATTTCTGTGCAGATGTTAGGGTCACAGGAAACGCTCTCCCTTTTTCTTTAATCCGCAAAAAGCTTTGTCAGACAACTTTGTATAGCTGTGAGAAGATACTTGTGTGTTGTAGTGCGTTTCCTGGGTGGGAGGAAGGTGTTCAGTTTGCTTTACACATGGGACATTTCTGGCTCAGATTCTGGACCGCCACCGNGCATGGGACATTTCTGGCTCAGACTCTGGACTGCCACCAGACTGTTGGTGTTGGCAGCAGTTGGTTCATGGGTGAATGAGAAAGCCAAGCGGCGGCACGCTCTCGCCCTGGCAGGCAGCAGGCAAAGCCAGGCTAAAGCCTTGCCACTGGAGAAGGCAGAGCTACTGTCATAGCACATGGTCGGAGGCGACCTCAGCCACGAGACATGATGTCCTCTGGTCCTCCAGATCTCATAGGTGTCCAGGAGAACTGTCAGGCAGTGGGAATCCCGCTGTTTTCTTAGTTGTGTTAAAATAGGAGCAGGCGTGAGTGTGATCTGCGTGCTGGTGAGTGCTTAAATCTAGATTTTACAGCTGTCGATACTTTGGATTTTATTTTAAATACAGGTAACCTCATGCAGAGCACTGAGTGAGTGCTTTTAGGATGTAGGTTTTTAAAGGTGAGGTTGGTCTGTTGGTTGGTCTGTGTACATTAAATGACTGAAATGGTTATTCTGGTGAGCATAGTTTCAGAAGCAATTACCTACTGGTCTAGTACAGGGAAGTAAGAGGATAGTGTTTGGCCAAATATGTGTTTTGATAAGGCTAATGTAGCGAGAAGTCACACTGCACATTTTCTTAAGCATAAAGGTAATGGGCAAAATAGTACCCGTTTTTAAGTTGCCGACATATGACCAAAGTCAAAGAATAAACAAGATTGGCACTGGAAGCAAATGCATAAATGACTGCAGCATTTGGCAGAGTATTTTGTGCTAGATGTACGGATACCCAGAACTGTATGTTAGACAACAAACACGATCAAACAGAAAAAAAGGAGCATCCATCTTGAGATGTGGTCTAATTTCATCATCAACACACTGAGCAGCAATTGCACAAGGGATGGTCTTTTGTGTTCAGTATGTACCCAGGAACAACGTGTAGGGTTGCTGTACTATTTTCAAGATAAGATTAAAAAAAAAAAAAAAAGGAAAAGAAAAGCATGACTGATTGATCAAATTATGGTGAAATTCCAAAGCCTATTATAGAGCAAAGAACTGATATTCTGGCCTTAAACAGCACTAGTGAACAGAAGATGCAATCAGTAATTTAATCAGTCTTTGGAAAGAAGAATAACATGTGTTGTATGTAACCAGCAGGAAAACAAATTAACTCCTTGCTCACTGACACAAAGTCAACAGTTACTGAAAATACTTTTTTTAAAAAGCCCAAAATATTGCATTCCAGTAACAGTCAGGAATAGGTTTTGTTTGTAATACATGAAAGTGTTAACTCAATATGAAATGCCTGGGCTTTTTTCTGTTGACTGAAAGAGCCTTTCAGGATGGTTATGAAATAGTGCCAGGGATTGTTTTGGCCTCATGTATTTTTTTCTTTCTTTGGGGTTTTTTTTGGTTAACTAAGATACGTTAGTGCCAAGATCAAATTTAAAACAAAAAACAAAAAAACAAACAAACAAAAAAACCCTAAACTCTAGCTCATTACCTCCTTGGGTTCATTAATGAGCTAAAAGTTGATGATGTGCATATATTTAATCAACACTAATTATAATTTAGAAGTGCTTCTGTACCATCCTGAGATACTCCAGAGCATAAGGCAGCCCTAAATTTCATCCAGAGATACAAGTCAGCCATCAGCAGATTAATGAGCTGTTTATCTACAATTTATTTGATTAGCAGACCTTCTTCAGTTGTCAACACTTTTTCCCTTTTTTTTTTTTTATTATTGAAAAGTACTTCATTTCACCTTCTTCATTTTTCAGTCAGCATTGCAACTGTCTGTCTTGGCAGGGGTTAAAAGACCTGAAAGAAATACAGGTCACAGTTTGATTCCTTAACAGCTACTGAGGACTAATCTTCCTTGGATGGGAGTGTTTGCAAATTGGCTTGAACCGGCAAATCCATGTCCTGCCAGACCCCAATTATCCTGTCTGGGCATGAATTTGCATACGCACTTTATCGTGTATCTAGCAAAGACAAGACAAAATAGTTTCGAGGCGCGTCCTCTCCATCACATCAGTGAATCACACTGGCTTTCGAGAGGCACCTGGCGGTGACACTCTCTGTGCTTTGTCTCTGCTCAAGTCCACAGGAGCCCAGGTGCAGGTAGCGGGGGACATGTTGCCAAACTCGACGGAGCGCGCAGTGACTATATCGGGCACCCCCGATGCCATCATCCAGTGCGTGAAACAAATATGCGTGGTTATGCTGGAGGTAAGTGAGCGCTCGGAAATTCATATAAAAATCTGGGCATTTTAACCCTTGCTGAAAATGCCCATAATTTCATGCAAGTACATTTCTC
>RSEF01000002.1:96302267-96329222 GCA_003993805.1 Himantopus leucocephalus
CTCCACAGAATACATCACGGTGACGATAACCCGATTTATGACAGCGTTTAAGAATGTTACAAGTACAACAGCACGGAAGTCTCTGCACTGCAGTAGTTTAAAAATCGCTTTCAATTCTTTTATCAAAGAAGCGTCGTGTCAAGGGAGCTGTTTTACAGACAGTAAGCAGCAAGTCTTAAGTTCCAAGAAAGAGAAACGTATTACAAAGTCAAAATAAACCTCAGCTACCGACGGCCAACACTACTCTCCACGTACGGCTTTGTCCGTAAGACAGGGGAAACCAAAACCTACGAGAACGGCTGCCGTTCTGCGAACTGCGCCGAATTTTCCATTAATAGAAAAGTCAGTAGGAGAACAACTTTCTTCAAAGAAAGAACACCACCAGCCATTCATATTGCATTCTAGGATGTAGTGATATTAAGGTTACACTGGAAGGACAAGTTCTCCAGGATTTAAAATAATAATAATAAAAAAAAAATCTTAATTTGATTTGTAGAGTTCATTATATCCATTGTGCTTTTGAAACATTTATGTGGCAGGGATCTTTGGCAACCCAAATTCATCCACCAATACGCCATCCTGTAAGAAATGAAAAGAAGCAACGGGTTAACAACTCCCCACCAACCAGAACATTTCACAAACATTTCCTTCCACTTTCTATAAAGCGATATATCTGCAATTGTCGCTGTGTGACAGCTGGGATCAAAATAAGAGCATCAGTGTGCTTCCTCACTATGAAGCCCCAAACGCAAACATACAGAAGACTTTCTTACGTTTTTAAGAATAACTGTACTAGGAGCTGTAACTGTACACTTAAATTCTACTTGCATCCCGAAAACATTAGATAGGAGTTAAAAGAACACCATTTTAGCTCTTTAAAATATAATAAAAAGCATTCAGTACACCATGTTCTCTCATATATAGCATCCAAACTACATAAAACATTAAGCTTTTTTTTTTTATTCAAAATATTAAGGATTCCAAATATCAAGCAACCAACACAAATATGATTAAGGGGAAAGTACTCACTTTGTTTTTCATGTCAGTAGGAGTGACCTCTGGGATTGCTGGAGCAGATGCGGCTTCATCTAAGTAGGAATTGTCTTCATCGGCTAAAAGCTCATCACCTAACGCATCCAGTTCTGAAAGTGAATTGTGTGGGTTAAAAAACTATGCAAGGAATTCCTTTGGCAAAAGAAAAGATGCTCTTACAGAAAAACAGGATTCATACTCAATGCTTACATTCATACTCATTTATGAATTAGTATTACTTAGTCACTAGTCAGGAATACACACACAAAACAGAGAACCACCTTTCCTTCATTTTAGCATTCCATTAGTGTGTCTCTCGTTTGCCTCATACCTTTGTTACTGCCCTTAAAGGAAAGGCAGCTTTTATGTTAAAAAAAAAGTTTTAATCACTTTTTTAACATACTTAAAGTATTTGACTCATGAAATTAAAAATCACTGTATGATGATTTTTAGATTCAATAATGTAAAAATCACCCTCCGCTTTCCTAACCTGCTTCCAAGTCATCTTCATCAATCTCTGGTGTTCCATAGCTACGACTCAGTGCTTCCTGGACTTCATTGGCTTCTTCCATCATATCCTCTAACTGATCTTGTATGTCCTGGAGCAAGAAACAATTTCAGCTGGTCCATATTTAATAGTTTTAGTTAAATTTATCAGAGCTTAATCAAATTCCATTTAATACTGTCAAGGTACAAGGCACTCAAATTTTTTAATGCATAAACCATTTTTTTGAAGCAGCATTAATAAAAGTCAAGACACATGCATTCCGTAGTATAACGTGGCCTTAACTACCATTAAAATTATAATAAATGTATGAGGTAGAATAAAAGGAACTTTGACACA
This sequence comes from Himantopus leucocephalus, assembly GCA_003993805.1. Taxonomy (NCBI): domain Eukaryota; kingdom Metazoa; phylum Chordata; class Aves; order Charadriiformes; family Recurvirostridae; genus Himantopus; species Himantopus leucocephalus. The sequence goes on from RSEF01000002.1 coordinate 96,304,144, forward strand.
ACAGCTCTGCAGAACTCTCTTGGATTTTGTTTTAACTATTCTTCAGGGTAAAATGAAAGCCTCTAATAAATTACCCACAGTTCAGCATTACCTTGAAAAGCAGGAGAGTACGAAATCGAGAGAAATTAAACCCACTGTCTGGAGAACAAGCACTAGCTGAGTTGTGCCACAGCAGAAGCTCAAAGATACTTTGGCATACCTATTGGCAATGTACTTGGCTATAGGTAAGGAGACAATACTTGCCTACAGCAGAGGAAAGAGAACTTAAAGGGATTCAGCACTGGCATTTCATAAAAGTTGAAGTGCAGCATACTTTAAAGCAGGCCTCTTGAAATGAATTTTCTTTGTTTGGATTTTTTGTGTTGGTGTTTTGTTGTGTTTTTTGTTTTGGGTTTTTTGGTTTTGTTTTTTTTTTTTTTTAAATCTNTGAACTAGGGGAGCAAAGGACTAGTCTGCACGTAAGAGTAGCAACAGGACTGGGGGGGAGGAGGACAAAAAAGCGATAGCAGGAAGTGTGTGTTCACCCACGTTTATGCCAAAGTGCTGAGGAAAGGAAGGAGGATATTAAAGATTAGCCCAGCAAGGAAACAACAACCAGTGCAATAAGGCCAACAACTGATTGTGCAGTACCAGAGAAATCAGGAAGGAATTATGATGGTGGTCCCATAAAAAAGGCAGGCGAACTCACGTGAACTAGAACAGTCAGCTGACCTTTAAGTTACACAGTCTGCTCGTCACTATTTCAGTACACTGTTTCTGTTCTTTAATAATTTAAACTACAGATGCTCACCTCAATTTGATCAATTTTGACTTGCTTGTAAGCTTTCTTCATTTCTTTCACCCCCAGTTTCATTGCATCAACCTAGAATAGAGTCAAACAACATGCTTGTATCTGATGCAGCATACAAAAATTAAACAAATGTGAGATTAATATACTGGTACCGTTGTCTTTGTATCCTTCAGTGCCTGAATAGTGTAATTAGCTTGTTCCATATTAAAAGACTGCTGTGACAGGTTATCCCGCTGTTGTTCATACCTGTTAAAAACAACACAAATAATGGCTTTAAAACACCACTGTTTATTGCCACAAAAATTCTTAATTTAAAAAAAAATGAAAAGAGAACAACATCAGTAATCTGAAGATAGGAACAGATTTTTTTTTTAATTTATTATAAACAATCACATCAGAATAAATAGCTTAATAAAAATCTGGCTATTATGCGTTTCTTTGTCTTTGAAGTTGACAAAGCTACTCCTGAACTAAGCTCCTCTTTTAACTGATGGTGATACTGTATTTGTGTAGGCTTACACAGTAGGTAAGGATATAGCAAAGGTTTTTATCACTATAAGGTAGAGATGCATGCCACTGCTCACTAATGCTGTAAGCAGAATGGAAGAGATGCAGGTTACCCAAACCGCAATGGCTCTGCACTGGAGCTTTGTAGGGCAGGGAGAGAAGGAGATAGGGTAGAAAAAGGAAACTGTTATGGCTAACCAAAAAGAAAAGGGAGACTTTAAAACTCAAGAAATCATCATCCTCAAAGCTAAATTTGAATCTAAAATATGTCTGGTTGAACATAAAAATGAACAATAATTCCTTCTTCAAACATCCAAGGCAGTAGGTCTGCAAGACAAGAATGATCCAAATACAAAACAGCTTCTAGACAAGGAATGAATATATTACTGTTTAACAAGATGGAGAAGAGATGACTGAGGGATAGAATGACAGCCTGTTAGGAGGGGCCCAGTGACTGTATATAGGGGATCAACTATCAAATAAGATCAGCAGGCAGCAGAGTAAAAAAAAAAAAACACCAACAAACAAAACAGAAAAAACCCACCCCAAACAAACAACAAAAAAAGAAAAAACCCAACACAAAAGAAAGCAGTTCTTCTCAAAACATCTAACTAAACTATTGCATAGATATTTTGGATTATAAGTGTTCCCAAATACTTAACAAGTAATTGAGCAAGTCTGTAGAGGTGCAATTCCTCTGAGGGATATGAAATGCAAGACAACATAAGCTGTGGCTCAGACAGCACCTATGAGATGTGCAGTTCAGGGACTGAAAGACATTCCAGTGATGTACCCCTGAGCATGTGCCACATTCTGACATTCTTTCCTTTGTATTTGTTGCTGGACACTTTTCAGGACAGCATACTAGGCTAGACTGGACCACAGGATCACCTATCATATCCATTCTGGTTTTTTGCACAGACACAATTACCTGCGCTACATGTGTTCAAGTCCTAAGGGTGTCCACAGAGAACAGGTAAATTTCCAGTAAACCAGAACAAGATCGCGAAGTGCACAATTTATAGTAAACAATTAATTAAATAAAATGAGGCACACTCTCTCAGAAAGTTCAGGAGCCAAGCATAGCTTTAGTAATGAGCAGATTTAGGTCAGCTTGTCCCAATCCAAATTTATATACTCACATACAAATAAGGCACAAACATGCTGATGCACAATTTGTAAGGAGATGGTTCTGAAAGGCTGGCTAGCTTGTTCAGCATTTTTCTTTTAAGAACGCTCAGAAGCAAGAGTACTGGAAAGAAACATCAGTGTGCCACCCCCCTTAAAGAAAACAGGATTTCTCATTAATCCCAAAACTGATAGAGGTTTAAACTTACATTCGCTTCTGCTTCAACACTCTCAATGCTTTCTGCTTTACTGTATTCTGAAAGACACAGTATTATTATATTAGGAAAAATATTTGACTTTACTCTGGATTATACTGCTTAAATCTAAGGTATCGCATTCAAGTTTTCCAAAAGATTCCTCAGTTACTAATGCAAAGAGTTTAATAGTAGTCACATTCAGCATTTGTCCTGCATTAATGATTCACCAAATAGACTTGTATGTAAAGCTTCTAAAAGCAAATACTTTCAAAGTTTCTGGCTTTTGAATTATTTTTTTTGACAAGCAGAATACAAAGTCAGACTTAGTCCATCAGAACCATCTTTCATGAACACGTTTTAATGGTCAGCATCAAGTAAGACTGCCAAAAGTACTTTAACAATACTGTTTATATTATATATGCTTATTATTAAATAAAAATTAGATATGTTTATTACTAGGTACTTTTTATATTATATGTTCATCCCCTTTTAAAAATGGGGTTTCCTACTCCCTTTCTGCACAGTGGAGGCCTCTTTATTCTGGTGGATGAACAAAACAGCCTCTCTACCAGACTTAATTCAGGTAATGGAAGAAGGGAAGCGAGCACATTACTTCTGATTGGGGAATGACATTACACTTTGGAAGAAATAAAAACCAATGAAAACGCTGTTCAAAGATGCATGTCTAAGAGATGCTTCAGAATTAAAATAATCCTGCAGGATCTTATATCCCATCAGTAGGGCAAGATGCAATTCTAAGAACCTGATGAACTGGCTATATCACTCCACTACATGACAAGAAGTGTGAGTCACAGCCTCTCATGCTTAAATCCCACAGAAGATTCTTACCTTTGCAGGCCCCTCTCTCATCTTCTTCATTTGATCCTTATATTTCACCAGTTCTGCATCAAGCCTAGCAATTTTCTTGTCAATTGACTCAGCTCTGCTATCCACCTTTAATACATGATGGGGAAAACAAATAAAAAAACTTTAAGTTTTATTCAGGTATTGGACAATAAAAAGAACAGCCTCAGTTTTGTTATGCTTCTAACTGAATTGTTTCTTCGCTCAGTGTGTTCTATAAACAGCTGAAAGTTTGTAGAGAATCCAAAACCAGAATCAAGTGAAACACCTTGTACAAGGAGCACAAGAACTATTCCGAGGTTGCAGGAAGCTCTGCCATTGTAACACATTCTCACCATTTTGAGATGCTTCCTTGCGCACCCACTCAAGTCACAGTCTCTATTCAGGAATTTCTGATAACATACACTGCCAGAGACTAAAATGGAACGGAAAAAGCAAAACATAGGTGTACGATGCTGGCAGATAAAGAAGCAATGTAAAAGGGACAGGGATGTGTTCAGCAAGGCTAGAGGTTTATTTTTGGTGGGCAGAGAACATTAGTCCTTCAGAATGATACCTAGATTACTGGTTACGTTAAAGAAGGCCAAACTTAACAACCGTTTTTGACAAAGGTGCCCAACTGCTTTGTCAGAGAGACACTTTTCCCATCACTTCCTGCAAAGGGAGCCAGGACACAGCAGTTCCACCTGGTAGCTACTCTGAATTCTTACTGCACTTTCACTCCAAATCCCAATAGCAGCTGCATAACTCAGTAAGAGACCTCCAGCAGTCAATCCTAACAGCCCTGGTGCAAAGCTTATCAAAGCTGTCATTATGGGAATATTTTAACCCTACTGCATAAGAGGGTTAAAGAAGATAATTACATAGCCAAGCATGGGTACAGATAGTTCTAACAGCATACACAGATTCATAAAAAAACCCCAAAGAAAGCCTCCTTAACATGAACTGACTATCACAGCATTTCTCTGGAAACAACAAAATAAAGCTTATTAACTTCTCATTCCAAGGAGCCTCTCTAGGGATTAGAATATAATTACACTCCAATTATAGCACGAGACCAGTCAGTGCAAATTTATGCTTCTGACTTGCTAATAGTGTGGCTAAACATGTATAATTATGCTGATTTTCATTTTGGTGTCTCAATGATCCTTTTAAATCTCTGCTCTATGACAGCAACATGCATTCGCCAGAGGCATCTTGAGCAGAACATTTGATATGAACACTCCACACAAGACATTAAAGTGCCTGGGCCCAGCTGGCATTGAAAAAAAAGGTATTATAACTTTCTATTATGTCAAATATTTTACTAATAGTGAGAGAGAGAGAGATATTTGTGATTTTAATTCTTGGAGGTTCAAAGTGTAGCACCCCGGTCAAGATCTTCATCACCCTCCTTCACAGGGGAAAACCCATTACTTGGTTTATTTATATAATAATTCTCTTAGGCAGTGCTAGCAAGAAACGGAGACAGGTCCTCCTATATTAATTAACTACATAAAAATTTCACACACACATTACATAGAACACAGCTTTTAAAAATGAGAATGGACAGAAGTAGGGAGAACGGATCTAATTTACCCAGAAGAAAACTAGACTGTGTATTAAAACTTGAAGAGCTGCTTTCTATTATTCACAAATAAGGCATACCGAGGTACGTTTCATTGCTACAGAAGGGTCCCAGTCTAAACAGAAGAAAGTGATCGTGGTATGCCAAATCCCTATTAAGTAAAATCACAGCTTTTTTCAATAAATAATAAAAAGAAGGAACATGACATATGAGACAGAATTTTAACATTGTAGTCACTATTAGCCTTTTGTAAACTATTAGCCTTTTGTTCCTATGTTTCCTACTTACTACTCTGAAAAAACATAAATTTGGAGTGTTTTCTCAAAGAAAAAGTTAAAACAATACAAATGCCACAGTTCCTGATGCATCCTTCCTCCTACCGGCCTCATGACAGCTTTGAGTCATCTGACTGTGCTCAGCCAGCAAGGATAAAAAAAAATCTGCCACTTAGTGCAATGTCGAGGCAAGCACCGCAGGCGCGGCGAGAGAGCGAACAGAAACTGCAAGGGAGAGTGGGAACAAAGCCATGGGGAGTAAGTGGGGAGACAGGAGAGCATCACACAGCCAGCTGGCAAACTCGATAGTAACCAGCCATCGAAGAAAAGTAGGGAGAAGTGTTTCCTGGGTTTCTGCAAACTCTTCATATTAGAGACCCCACACAACCAGCTCTTTAAATTAAAAAAGTCTTGAATTGTTTAGATATCCTAAGATGATGCTTGTTCTCTTACCACAGAAAAAAAAAAGCGTATTGTATGCTGACCTTGTTGGGTTCAGTTATACTACTTCTACATACACAGGAAAGAACATGCAAAACACAGGCATAATTACTGCCTAAGAGTTGTCTACATTTTTAACAAATGGTAACTATGAACATTAATCATTGCTCACCAAATACAATAATTCCTAACTGCCATTTAATGGCTAATTACCATTGAAGTAATATGGTAAGAAATTTTACAAAGCAATTTCGCTCTTTCAAAAGGCACAACAAAACGTGTCTAAGATGGAAAACAGCACAGAAGTGACGTTACCTGAGTCTCCAAACTGTTGAATTTAACATGGTAAAGAAACAGTGCAAGTTTTTTTAATATCTCACACAACTTTCTTCAATAATAATTTACATGCAATTTAAGAAAAAAACCTAATGATATCTCTAGTCCTGTAGCAGGAGCTGTACTAGAGACTTCACTATTGTGAAAATGAACTGAAAATACAGCAAGTCTTTCACAACTCAGATTACTTCATGTAAATTGGCACAAAAAGTAATTCATGAACTCTGAACTTGTAAAAGGAAATATGTTTCTCCCCATGCTTACTAGTATACAGAACTGTCTTAAATTTTAGTTCCATCCACAGAAATTGAACTGTGGAACTGGCAAAATCAGCCCTGAAAAATTTAATTACTGACAGTGTCTCAGATGGATTTTGGAGTTCTAGCCATCCACCAAAGCATTTACTGGTAACAATGGGAAAGACAATCCTGATTTTCAAGCACATGCTTTATTTCTTGTTCTAATTAAACATACTTGGAGCTATGTTTGGGCTTAATACTGCTAAAAAGCAATACAGATTCTTTGCCAATAAAATAACATACTGGGAAAAACACTAACTATGACCACTTCTCTCCCCATCTCAGCCACTGACATATGCAAAAGACTGATGTGTGTGAGTAGGTAGCACTGACAAATATTAGATACTTAACTTAGAGAGTCTCTCCACTGTGTAGGAAAATAAATCTTCTCGGAAGAAAACACTGACTTTTCACAGAAACTTTTTGTTGTCAGGTTCCAGTGACAATGCTTAGTTAGCCTTGGTTAACCTCTATTTATACCACAACCATTACTGACCTTTCACCTGACTTCGTTAACCACTGAGACAAACACTCAAGACCTCTATGTTCTTTCTTCACCTTTTAAAATTAGTTTACAACAGAAGGAGCTCTAAAAACATACCACGGTTTTCTTCACAAACTTAAAAGCAAAGAAAAAAAGACTATGAAACAACAAGATTAGCCTTCTTAAAACTTTCCCTTGATCTTCTTTCCAGACAGGCCAACCTTACAGCAGCTGTGAAGTGTTCTACCATGTGCTTCCTCACCATTTATTTTGTGGTCTGGGCTTGTTTAACTGTTCATCTACACACGTCTCTGCCATCGACTCTACAGCAAGCTCATCTGTAGCAGACGGAGCAATCTTCATCAGAAGGCGGGATTTGCCCTCCCACCTTTCATACTGGACAGAGGGGCTGGTTCCCTCGCTCCTGTCCCTGCCTTCCCACAACTTGGCATGGCAGGAGTTAGCTAGTGCAATCAGAGCACTGAAGTCCTCAGATGCACAAGTGCACGCCAAAATACATGTGTGCATATATACAAACACAGTGTACCAACGCATAGGCACCTAGCTATGTACATTCAAGTATGTGTGTATAAATATCTATCTATATATTTTTATATATAAACAGAATACCATGGTTTCAGCTGGGATGGAGTTAACTTTCTTGCTAGCAGCTGGTGTGGGGCTACATTTTGGATTCGGGATGAGAGCAGTGTTGACAGTGCACTGATGTTTTTGGTTGTTGCTAAGCAGTCAGGGCCTTTTCTGCTCCTCACACCGCCCCAACATCGAGTAGGCTGGGAGTGCACAAAAAGCTGGGAGGAGACACAGCCAGGATAGCCGACCTCAACTGACCAAAGGGATATTCCACACCCCTTGGTGATGTCATGTGACATCATGTTAATGTCATGCTTAGCATATAAAGTTCGGAGGCGGCGGAAGTAGGGACATTCAGAGTTATGGTATTTTGTCTTCCCAAGTAACCATTACGCGTGATGGAGCCCTGCTTTCCTGGAGATGGCTGAGCACCTGCCTGCCCATGGGAAGTAATGAATTAACTCCTTGTTTTGCTTTGTTTGCGTGGGCGGCTCTTGCTTTATTTATTAAACTGTCTTTATCTCAACCCAACAGTTTTTTTCTCACTTTTACTCTTCCGATTCTCTCCCCGACCCCAACTGGGGAGAGTGAGCGAGCGGCTGCCTGGTCCTAGCTGCCGGCTGGGGTTAAGGCACAACACACACAGAGACACACAACGCAGACACCGTGCCCCCACAGAGCTGTGTTTCCACACTCACACGCAGGCTGCCACGCACAACCCCCCACACGCACACTCACAGCCTGTACCACCTCCAAAACAGCGCACGGCCACGCACCCCCTGTGCCTCCAGGACACTTCCGCGTACGGGCAGGCCCACGGACGCGCGGTAACTCACTCACGCACGAAGCTCCACACCCGCACCCACCCGAGCGGCGGCTCGGCCCACGGCGCGCCCTCAGCCCCGGGCCCAGGCCCCGGCGGAGACGGAGGGCCTCGCCGGGCCGGGCCCGCCCCACGGCCCGGGCTACCCGTGCCGCCCCCGCGGCCGCCCCGCCGCTCCCCTGTCCCTCCCGAGGCGGCGGCCGGACCGAGCAGCGCAATGTCGGCCCCGGCCCTTGGCGGGGCTCCGGGGGCGGGCCGGGTCGCCCCGGGAGGGTACTCACCGTCCCGATGCAGTCGGTGAGGCTGGGCGGAGGCGCCTTCGGCTTCGCTTTGCCGAAGAAGCGGTTCATGGCGCCGGTGCTTCGGCTTCGATCTCGGTCTCGTCAACAGCGGCAGCGATCCCCACCGACCCGGAAGCCCACCGACCCGGAAGCCCACCGCCGGCCCGGCCCGGCCCGGCCCAGCCCCGCCCCACCGACCGCCCCCAAGGTGGAGCCGCGGCGAAGGCGGAAGCACTTGTCGGGCGGCACGCCCCGCACTTCCGCCCTCCCCTCCCCGGCGGCGAGCTGTGATTGGCCACCTGGGGGCACCGCCCAGAACCTATTTAAAGGGCCCCGGCGCCCTAGAGGCGGTGGGTGCGAGGAGGAAAGCGTACTGTATTTGTTTGATTTTATTTATTTTTTAATGTGAAGAACACTTTTATTTTTTTTTGTACAGGAGTTACTGAGGACCTAACATGTCTTTAGGCTTCACCCACTGATCAAACTGGTCTGACGTCAGGAATCCCAGCTTTATGGCGGCTTCTTTCAACGTCGTCCCCTCTTTGTGCGCCGTTTTGGCAATCTTGGCTGCCTTGTCATAGCCTGTAACAAACCAGAAGGAACAAGTTAGCCGTCTGCAGGTCGAGGTGAGGAACCAGCGGGACACCTGGCCCTCGGACAGCGGCTTTGCCGCATAACGGCTACTGGTGCGTCTCTGCCCGCGCAGCGGAGACGCTCCGTGCTTACACCAACACCCGACCGAGCCCGCAGGTAAAGGCTGTTATTCTGGTGTTAATGCATTTAGATCACAGTTCTATGAGACTTTTTCTCCTTAAAAAAAAAAAAATCTCGTAATCTTTCACTTTTCATTATTAGCGGTCAAATCATGATGACGGGTACACAAATTCTCCCAGTCCCCTGGGGTTTTTTGTTTGACTCTCATCAGGGTTATTTTTATAATGCACTGGTACAGCAACTGCAAGGAGAACACATCTTTTTCACCAGTGATACTAGTTGGTGATGTTAAAGTAAATTAACTTTTGGCCTGAGCCGTGACTTGGTCTCCTAAACATTGTGACGATACAAATAACGAGTGCAAAAGAACGTCCCCACAGAATATTCCAGTATAATGTTTTGAGAATTTCCTGAGCCTTAAACCTACCTATATGTGGGTTAAGTGCTGTTACCAACATGAGGGATTCACTCATTAGTTTGTTGATCCTGTCCGTATTGGCTTGGATTCCGACTACACAGTTGTCAGTGAAAGAAACACAGACATCTCCAAGAAGTCTTGCAGAGTTTAAAACATTTTTAATCTAACAAAAAAGAAAGAAATACCAACGATTACATTCAGACGTTAACAGCCGTGCAGCCTGGCACGGTTGTTCATAACCAGTGTGTCGTTTCCCCCCACCCCCGCAATATCCACTTCTTTGACGGGCTGTTGGTAGAGAAGGAGTGCAGTGAACAGTACGCACTCCTCCCTTTGCAGGGTAACCTCAGCCACCCCTATGTAAAGGAATTTGTGAGGAGCATCCAATAGTGCAAGAACTCTTGCATTAAGAAGACCGCAGTACATATAACCATTTTGTTGCAACAGTTCACAAATAACCAAGGAAAAAAAATACATGAAGGCGTGTGATTCATTGCCATTTTGCCCCTCAGGTACCAATCAAGAGAAGACATCGAAAAATATAAAGCACAATAATGTCTGGCATTAGTCCTCTACTTTGACAATCTATAAAGTGCCACTTTATTTTTTTTTTTTTGAGAGGTGTCTGTTTCTATCAAAATTTATCTTCTGCCAGGTACATTCACTGGCTGTTCAATAGGATCTTTTGTCAAAACCAGGTGCTGTATACTTAGTAGTAGTTTATTCAGATGGAGGGAAAAAAAACAGTACCCCAAAAAGACACAGTAAGGTACGAGACAAATACTGATTTTATTATCAGATTTCATTTTTTTCCCAATCATTTCTTACTAGCATAATAAAAAAGAAGTATCAGTCAGTACAGGCTGTGTAGAAAAATAATATATGACATGCTGCTTCCTTTGTACCTCTTATTTCTAACAAAATGACAAAATCTCAAAAACTTTCTTTTTATTTCTATTGAATATTAGGATCTTTTCCATAAGTCACGTTCATTCTTTTTAAAGTATCATCCCTTCACTAACATCTATACTATTCCTTCAACATCCTACATGCAGTATGTATCTTGGTGTATCCTGCTCACGCTGTAGAAGGCAGACATTAATTTCAATACTGAGGTCTAAGACTAATTATTTACAATTTTACGTAACTCACTTGCCAAAAGCATGTAATCCTTTAGTATTCAGCAGTAACAGAAATTAGTAACAGATAGTTGCTAAAGAAAAACATCCTCCTTTTTAGCTAAAATACCAAATTCTCTTTGGCTTTGGACAAAATTTTGTCTCTGTGTTCTTCTCTCCCTGCTTCCTTAGACTGATGATAACCTTACATTTTTAATATAAAAGCTTATCTGCATAAGATAGTTTCATGTAAAAAACATTGCCAGTTCCCTGTCAAAATAACAAGGACTTACCACACAAAAGAATGAAATTTCTTCTCACATTGTTATCAGCTTCTCTGGTGCTTATATTGACCAAACACTCACTGAGCTTATTTCTTCCCCTGAGTTGTCTGATAGTAGAAACGATGATTTTTAAAGGTCCTAGGTAGTTAAAACTTTATGAACTTACCATCATGGGCTTAAAAACATTCAGTTCAAAGTGTCCATTGCTCCCTCCTACAGTAACAGCAACATGGTTTCCCATAACTTGGGCTGCCACCATGGTCACAGCTTCACACTGAGTAGGGTTCACTTTTCCTGGTTGTGGAAGGGAGAGAACAAGATTACCAAAGAAAAAAAAAAAGAATAAAAAACAGTACTTCCCTCATTTAGCAAATCACATTCAACAGAAGAAGTTTTGTAGGAGGTAAAATGTCTTACTTATCTGTATCTGTGCACCACAGAAAATAAGCAATTTCCATACATTGTATTAAATTCACTGTACTATTCCGGTAATTCTGCTAGGATTTTTAAAGCAGCTATGGCTGCTTTAGCAATCTACCAAGACTTTGAGAGCTGGGTAAAATGTGCATGAGCTAAGCAGCTGTTAATTACCACACGTTCTTAATAATCAAGAGATTATAACCTGTCTTTATTCGTGCAAGTAGGCATGTATGGTAAATCATTACCAAATCTCAGTCAATTTAAGAAAAGTATTACTAATTTGTTAGAATTACTTTGTAATGAAATTAATACACTGTTTACTTTATCAGGAGAAAAAAAAACAACCAAAGAAATTAGAAACAAGAAAGTTTTAGGGTTGCTTTCATTTCTAGAAATAATCCTAGTAAGAACATTCATTATCTGCTTTTCTTTGAAAGCCAGATATGCTCATGACCTGTTTCTTTCATAATTTATCATACAGGAGGAATATGCTTAGAATAGTTTTGGATGTACAATACTCACATATGCATACTTTTTTTAAGGCAAGAGGCAAGGAATGATTACTAGTATTATTCCTTCCTTTCTTATCCTCCCATACACTGGGATCATTGCAGAAGAGAATATGTGAGTACATAACACTAACTACGCTAGGAAGTAAAGACAGAAGTCAATATACATCACGATATTGCTACAATTCATAGATTAGATCATTTAAAGCTTATTTCAGAAAAGTCTTTACACAAAAATTGTAGAGATCTTGCAATTCTAAAAGAAGGTTTTGAGAAGTATGCTTGTATTGATAAAGGCATATTATATGTTTACAGATACTACTCTCCACCAAATACTTCCCAACAAACAGCTGTGCAAGCAAGTATTTTTATGAACATAAAGTTTGGTAAAATATGGCAGAAGATAAAAACTGACAGAAGTGTTGAATCATGGACTTACTGATGTTTGTTTGGTAAACATCTGTTAAGAGTTAGTGGTGCAAAACAAAAGAAACTGGCAAATTTTCTCTGTATGTTTTCTCTGTACCTGGCATGATGCTGCTTCCTGGTTCATTTTCAGGCAGGATGAGTTCTCCTAGTCCAGAGCGTGGTCCAGAACCCAGGAAACGAATATCGTTAGCTATTTTCATCAGACTACACGCTACTGTGTTCATAGCTCCACTGAGTTCAACTAGAGCATCGTGAGCCGCAAGAGCTTCAAACTTATTTGGAGCAGTGACAAAAGGCAAACCTACAGGAAGGGCAGGAAAAAGTAAACCAATGAGGCACCTCCTTGCAGACCAGATAATCAAACACAAAATTAGCTTAAGAAATAAAATTTGAAAAATTAATAACATTAAGATCACCTCTCTTCTCTACACCTTTCCTCACAAACGTATTTCTTAAACAGACTACATTCAATACCAAAAAAAATAAAAGTCACCAAAATACAGAAGAATACGAAATTTTCCCATCTATCCACAGCACAGGTACAAATTTCAAGCTTTCATACTGTTGTTGCATACTAAGCATTGCTTTGCACCACAGTACTTTGTGAATGTCATGAATTTCTTACAAGTTAGCCCAAACGCATATTTCTTCCATTAAATCAAGTTAGATTCTTTAGATTGTCAGTTGCCGGGATGCTTTCTCCCATTTATGATAACAGAGGTTTTTGCAGCACAGTGCAGACATTAGGGTAAATAAAAAGTAATCACAATAGAATTAGCTGCTTCAAGAAAAAAGATGCATCCAAGTATCACCACTGGGAGGGAACAGCAAACCAGACAGAACATGTGAAAGTTGATTCACACTTAGGAGGATATCTGAAACTGCTGTCAACCGCAAGAGCACAGAAACAATGGAAGCAACAGCTCTCTTTATGTTAATTAAATGTCTGAGATTTAAGGCTAGGTTCCATAATGAAAAACATTTCTTCAGGGCTTTGCCCTGGAAGAAAAGTCTCAGCAGAATTTTATTAGTTGTAATGGACATCACTAAGGACTGTGGGCTGGACTTCTGCCCACAAAACTACTTGTCTGAGCTTACACTACCAGTTCAAACAAGAGCAGCATAACCCCCATCATTTCTAGTGTTCTGCATTTCCTGCCAAACACCAAATCCCACCCAATTTGCATGGGCTTCTGAATTGCATATCTCCCTTCTCAGTTGCAGAGATCATTCCAAACCTTCCCTTTTGCCCTTGCCAGTAAAGCTTCCCTGTAAGAACATGTGGAACTTCAATAGTCTGCCCTACTTGTTTTAAACTTGTACAACCTGCCCATACGGTACACCTAACAAGCTTTAAGATGGGAGAGCTTCCTAACACCCCCAACTGCTTCTTCAAGCACCAAAACAAGGCCTGTACTGCTTCTCAGCAGCTGTTGCTTATGCCAAGTTACTTCTTCCTTCTCAGGGTACAAGAAAGTCTTGACCCTCTACAAGACAGTGAATAATAGATCCATTAAAACAAAAATACTGTTGATAAGCAGTTTCAGATTTTAGAGCAAATTTAAATGACCGATGTATACATTCACTTTGGGGGCATTTTAAAAACTGATACTGTGACACAGAAGATCTGGTTTACAGATCAAAAACCTCAATGGCTCTGTAAATTAAGTTTTAAGATCTATAAAGAAAGCATCAAAACAATCAGACAGCTAACTTCTACTTTCACATGAAAAAAATGTAGTGGCTTTGGGAGGGTTTCTTCCCCTTCTTTTGTGCCAAGTCACTGTAGATTAAGAGAGCCAGAGGAGCAAAGATCAAGAGGGAAGTATTATAGCTGGGCTAATAATAGAAGCCTGAAACTGTATCCCTCTCCATAAAGCCTTGCTCAGAAAAACATGGTAATTTCAGTCACTCTCAATGCACCCAGTATAAAAATACATCGCATGAAAAATCCTAAGTATAAGGCATATAACATACGGCATTAACCAAAAGTTTCATGTTAAAATATAAATACAGTTTGAGCTTATGAGAAATATGGAAACTGAAAGATTTAGTTTGAATTTGACTGTATGTTACATATACTGCTTTACTGATAACTCCAAAATACCATTCCTCACCCGTCAGTTCAGCCACTTTAGCAGCAACTTTCTCAGCAAAACCGATTCTGGTGTTTAATCCTGTACCAACTGCAGTCCCGCCAGCTGCCAGCTGATACACTCTTGGCATGGTTGACTCAATCCTAGCCACACCATATTTAATTTGTTGCACATAGCCACTAAATTCCTTTGAAAGAAAGGAGGACAAAATAAAGGAACAAAGACAACAACCAAGAATAAGCATATAGAAATATTTAGATTTTTAACATGATTGGACTAATTTATTTAAAAACCTGAGGGCACTGAACTTTACCCAAATGCTAAATCTTTGCATGTTTTCATTAAGAGGGAAAGTTACATACATTAGAAGACTGCTCTCACACTACAAAGAATTACACATAAAAACAACCTACATATATAAAAATGTATACACAACACATCTTTTGCCTTTTTATCTCAGTTGTGTACTTGGCAGGATCTGAATCCAAGATAAATCAGCTCTCAAATTAAACCAATGTTCTCAAGGTACAATTAGAGAAACAGATCTTAGGCTTTGTTCACTTAATTTTAGTTAGTAAAAACCCAACCTATGCATTCTTGGACAAAATCTGTAAGTGTTACATGGATTTTTATCAATTCACTGCAAGTTAATTCATTACCAAATTAATGTAATATAAGCCATTCTTGACAATATGGTAACAAAGATTTGCTATCATATATCTATATAATCATATATAAAAGATTTTTGTTCAAAATACTTAGTAGACTAACTACCTTCTTCCTTCTAATGTCAGTGTAACATAAATACCACATTGTGTTATTTGATAATGGAACATCTTTTAAAAATTATTTATATCTTAATATTGTGAGAAGTAAAACACACGTGGAAAAAAATTAAGAAAATTTACGATGTAGTTATTAGAGTACTGCATCCAGCAAGTTCCAATAAAGATGAAAATATTCTGACTGAGATTCAGCCAGTTTCCTATAATTTCTCTTAAACTATCAACTTAATTTAGGCCTCTTCAAGTTTGCCTCAGTTTCCTCCAAGTTATTTATAAGAATTTTCCAAACAAATGCATAATTTGGGGTTTGGTTTTTTTTACCTGTCCAAGGGTAAGTGGAACAGCATCTTGTGTATGAGTGCGCCCTATTTTTATGATTTGGGAAAACTCTTTGGATTTTGCTTCAAGTGCATTCTGTAGCTTCTTCAGTCCAGGTAACAACACCTCGTTAACCTCCTGGGCAGCAGCAATATGCATTGCCGTAGGGAAAGTGTCATTTGAACTCTGTGAAGGAAGTTCAAGAAATTTATTTACAAGCTTTTCTCACCATTCTTGCTGGAAGATGTACATGTATGGCTTTATTCTCTTTATTTTATAAACAAGAAGAAACTAAACTAAGAGTAAGCAACTTAGGAATGTCCCACAAGTCAATCTGCAGGAATAACTAAATCTTCTAAATTCCAGTCCAGTTTCTTATTGATAAAATCAACTTTTTATAACTATACCCACAGAAAGTTAACTTGAGTAGATTGTTCACAACAACATTGGGACAAAAAAAAAAAAAGAAAAATAATTACTATAGTAGTTACGATAGATGGGTAACAAATGGATGGATGATTTTAAAGGAATTGTAGGTGACTTAAAAACACCTATGTGTTGCTTTGATAATGTTAAATCCATAGTTCCCAGGATATGAGTAAGTACAAAAGATCAAGAAGGGATACAACCAAGTCAGTGGCTTAAACTTCAGTTAATCTGAAGGAAATATTAAGAGTAAAGTATAATAAAAAGGCCTACCAGTATTCTTGGGGAAAAATCACCCATTACAGGACTTTAGCCATTTTAATATTCTTTCTACATGCTTTATGTACTGCATTATGGAGATAACAGTTTTAAGTATCCAACCCTTAGAAAATGGATCTATATTTAACTTCTTTAAGACTGTCTCAGTAGCAGTGGTTGTCACCAGACCACCTCTGCCCACCACGTCATGTGTGAATTCATCTGTCATGTTCAAAGTTTGTAATCTAAGCAGCTCATACTGTCACTGACCAACATTTTAAAGTTTATTTAAACTGAAAAACCTGGAAAACTTGCCAAAGCTGTGCACAAAACTTTTTTTTTTTTAATCAAAACAGTGGCTATAAGAGAATTCACAATTCCAAATAAAAGAAATATTTTTCACATTAAAAGAACTATAAAACAAGTATAATGACCTGGCTTTTGTTAACATGATCATTCGGATGTACTGGGATTTTGCTCCCCAGTTTGCCCCCCATTATCTCAATGGCTCTATTGCTGATGACTTCATTGACATTCATATTGGTTTGAGTTCCAGACCCAGTCTGCCACACTACCAATGGAAAGTGATCATTCAATTTTCCTTCAGCTACCTGTAATGGAAAAAGAGAGAGAAAAGTTGTTCTACTGGAACAAAAAAAAAAAAAATCTAAAAGCATAAACCTGAGAATTTTATAGCTATAATTCAAATAATGTTCTCCATTATATTTATAAATCTACATATAACAGTTGTGAATTTATACCAGAATAATTAAGAGAGTTTGATATAATACCAGATATTAAAAGGGAAAAAACCTTTTGCGATGCTTTTTGAAGATGCTGAATTCTGAAACACAGAGAAATACATAATTCAATTTCATGTTCCAGAGTCGTAGAAAGAAAATATTTTTTAAAAGGTCTTTCAGGTCGTATCTTGTGTTTCCCAAACAACGCAGATGATTTCCTAAGTCCAAAAACATCCCCTCGACCCCCCCACCCCCTTCCCAAATTTCAAAACAATTTGGATTCTAATCTTTCTGGGTAGAACAACAGGTAGTATGTGCTGGTTCTCCCTTCCACAGTTATTTGCTCAGCTTAGTAAGATCTCCCAGGGAAGGAAAATAAAGTAGTTTCTCAATCAGAGCACGTAAGGTGCTTCAGAGTACTGATTCAGTGTCGTGTGTCTCCTTGGGTCATGACCATCCTTTGCGTGTCATCCGTTTTCAGACAGCACTTATCTGTTTACAGACTCCTCATCAGCATGGGTGCACTGCTTTCTTCTAGGAAATCACAGCTGCACAGTTTCGTCATGAACACTGATCACAGCTATACAACAATTTGAATTACAGGCATTCAGAAGTCTATTCCTTATGGGAAACAGCCCCCCAGAGGAGGTGTTTTTGCCAAAGGCCATCTGTCACGCACATGCAGTACATATTTGTATAACTCGACTCTGAAATTTCTCCAGAAATAAATTTCATACCGGGAAGTTCCAGACCTCTTACACCTGTAAACAGTAGATTTTGCGTCAACAAAAAAGAGCTGGTAGATTGATTGCTGGTATCAAACACCTTCTTCCTGTAAGGCATGCTTTCCCTGATACTGCACTGGACCTACATGGCTTTACATCGAGAGGTGCCTAAAAAAGGATGTGCGGCTGTCTTCACCTCAACTGTAAGTGAATATGTTACACATATAAACAAGTAACAGAATCACAAATACTGTCCTGACTGATCCACATTTTTTGGAGCCTGCTGAACCTTATATGCATTTAGACATTTTTCTAAATACGTGTTTGTGATAGTACCAAAATCCGTGCTCAGAAGTACCACCCTCATGCCTATTAGCCTCAGCAAAGTCAAGAATGCAAACCAAAAGATCTGTTGTCATGACTCTGAGGCTACATAACTATCTCCAGATTATCAGGATCTATCAGTCCTCCTGGAATCATGCTCTTCAGGAAAGGTTCTTATGTATTTCTCATCTTACGAAGGGGCAAAGTTCCCACCTCCAAGAGTAACTTGATACCTTGCTGTATCTCTTTCTTTTTCAGTTATATTAGAAAATTATTTTGGAGGTAAGGGAAAGGATAGCACTGCAGGGGTGTTTTTAAAACACAACAAAAAAGCCCCAAACAACTTTCAGAACCCATGAATCTAAATTAAGTAGCATTTACCCACCAAAATTTCTGATCCACCTTTAATGAGGAGAACCCTAGAAGCCAAAAGAAAAGACTGGACATATTGTGGAATTCTCAAGAGCTCTCGGGTCTTATGCTGCTACAGCTGGTAGAAAGAGGGTAAGGCCTTCTGCAAATACTGAAATATTTTGAAGCTAATCAGAACAGGAAAGCTCTGTAAAACAATGCTTCTAGATAAACATATCTGTTGACATACACAAAGCAACGCACGTGGTATTACCATACCTCAAATAATGGTCATTCACAACTCTATGTACTTGGGTAGCGTTTATCCTGAGAAAGAGGAGATGCCTCTGTGTGTCACATCATATCCTGTTTAGCTATAAAGGTGATGCTTAGAAAGCACAGATGTACTAGTAAGCTTAAGTCTGAAGAGGAAATAGACTAGTAACAGAGAAACTTTTCGGATTGCAGATGGTCTTCACATTACCAAGATGCAATTGCTTAAGAGATAGGAGACTGCCAAATTTAAAAAGCTTTGTTTGGCATGTTACTTCAAGTTAGCTGAATGAACCGAGATTCCATTCCCATCCTAGGTCTTTTTATACTGTTCTGCTGGTGAAGAGTCAACACTAAGCAAGTAATGAGTAGTCTTAATAGAGGGGAAAAATTGCATGGTTTTCATAACTTAAGTATCAAAATTATCTGAACATCCTATCATTTCTATAAATGTAAGAAGTAAAATAGTAAAACATATTAAGTAAATTATTTATCAACTTGCAAAACAAAATTTACTAACAATAAACACCTTCCCCTAACAATTTGAGAAATGCAACAGATCTTCTCTCAGCCTCCAAACTTCCTGTGAAAAGCTTAACAAAAATACAATGACAGTTCTAGCATTTTGAACAGTTTGTTCCTACCTCATTTGCCGCCTTTACGATAGCATTAGCAATCTTTGGGTCAAGACCATAGTCTTGATTTACTTCGGCAGCTGCTCTCTTCAAGATGCCAAAAGCCCTTATAACTTGAACCTGAGAGACAAGAGTAAGTTTAAATATGTAATTTTTTTTCCCAAAGGACATTTTAGGAACCTAGTTCTAAACTAAACTCCTCCTGAGCAGTAGTCCATCAACCAAACTAAAGAGCAATCAGGTCACATGACCTGTACTCCCATTAAAAGTGACATTTATCCAAGCAGACCAGAAAGAAAGAAAGGATGAGCTGTGTACTGCTGAGTGCAGGTATGCTTTGTGTATTGAAACAGATTACATGCATTAAAATGCATAGAAAAGAGAACTGGTTCTATTTCTAAAATAGCTTTTTTGAGGGCAAACTGACACACGTTTCAGTACATGGAAAGCCCATGCATGACAAAGCGCATGCACACTAATGCTCTATGCACAGCTACATGTGAAAAAGTAACTTCATATCAACTCATGCTACACTAAACATCTTCAATAAACAAACTACATAATGCTATAGCAAACAAACTATTCCATTCAGTCTTTCATCTTCAGAAAAATGAAATATAGATTTCTATTCATCCTGGTTCTTAAAAAAATTAAGCAACACAATAAAATAATTATTCAAAAGCAACATTCAATTTATTTAAATAAAACAAAAAATATTTCTAACACAGAACAGTATCTTGCCACAGAGTTTCTAACCTTAAGTAAAATTCAAAGTTGCTCATATTCTCAGCAAAAGTCTGAGAAGGTATTCACGCTCACATCCAAAACATACTTAAAAAGAAGAAATGGACACAGCTTTAAATTACTTACCGGCATTCTTTCTGAAACACCTCCAATCTTGAAGTTCATTGTAGATCTTACAGTCTGAGCACCATAGTATTTGTCACTTGGCACCTTCAGTTCACCAAAGGTATCATATTCTATCCTAAAAGCCTCTTGAGTGGACTATGGATAAGGAAAAAAAAAGTATTTCAAACACTGGTAAACAGCACAAACTTTTTGAAAGCAGATACAGTTAAGAAAAAACATGCAAGAAGGGGGAAAAAAACAAAGACACGCAGCTAACCATAGGTATTTTTCTAATTATATCTTTCAAGTTAAGACATTTTTGTAGTTTGAACACCTATCTCACTAAAAGTGACAACTACTAACCTTGTGTAGCCTAGCAAGCCCACTGGTAACAGGCAGCACTGCAAGACTTAAGACCTCAGCTACCGACTGTACAAAACACGTCATCCTGACAAAAGACTCAGTTTCTTCTTTTTGAAGAATTAGTAACTTGTTTTACAATTTACAGAATTGCTGTTTTGTTAAAACCAGATGGAAGAATTAGCACACTAAGAATTCAGGTGGTATACACCCAGGCAACAAACATGTAACACAATCACTATTTGAAATCCACATGGGACAAGAAAAATACTGGAAGGGAGCAACTGATTAATCCAGTACCAAGTTACTGACAATTAATTATCTTCTTAAGCCTAATAAATTAGTAATACAGTTTCCCTAGCTGTGCAACACGAAGAAAGTGCATCTAGGTATATTTTGTGCAATTTTTATGTAAGGCAGTATTTCTTTATCACGTACACACCTAGCATGGATTACTATTATCTAATACAGCCAGAGGTAAATTAATTTTAGCCAACATACACCAACTAAAAAGTAATTTTTTACTTTTTGTGAAACAACCCATTCGTTTGTGATGATGAGACCACATCCACGTGCAGCTCTATAAAGATTATGGGACTGGACAGGAAGCAAGAGCAGTTTACTCTTCCTCTCCCCATGCCTTGGTGAGCAAAGTCCCAATTTTCTGTGAGAAAGGTGTTCATCCTTCCCTAGACGATGAGATTACCTTCTTGCAGAGTCTTCAGGAAGGAGAAGTCTTTTTTAATTCATAATCATAGAGTAGAACAATCCCAGCTCCATATGTAGGCTATACACAATGCTGGGCTTTGACCTAACTGTGACCCTCAGGGGTGGGTCCTTGGGGTAGCTCTATCAGAGCATCAAGTCAGTGTTGCAGCACAGTGAAACAAGAAAAGCAAATGTTAGAAACTATTAAGAAAAGCAGAGGCTACAAGAAGAAACACCTCTGGACCACCATGGCTCCTCTAGACTCTGAAGTCTTTGTGCAGATTTGGTTCTTTCATCCCAGAAAGCATATTATTAGAAACAGTTCAAAGAAAGGCAATAAGGCTGATGAAAGGTAGGGAACAACTTTCTTAAGACAACTGACTTTTTCATTCAGAAAAGATACAACTTGGAATTTGAAGGAAAACTGAGGACAATAAAAGCATCACTATAATGGCAATAGGCATTAGCTGCTCACTGTCTCTTCCAATACAAGAAACAGGAGCCATAACGTTAGGCTAGTAGGAGTCAGGTTCAGAGCCAGGAAAAGGAAGCAGCTCTTCACAAAAGTCATAGACTGACAAAACTCCTTGCCAGCTGGATGCAAGAAGTCCACACGAGTTCAGGGAAAGCAAAAAAGCGCTCAGACAATCTAAACTGGGTTATTATACACACCACACACTCAGGAAATCCTCTGATGTAAAAATGAAGAGCCTGGGTCAGAATAAGAGGGAAGCATCGTATATCTTTGCACAGTTCTTACTCTTCCCTAGGTGTCTACTTCTGAAGTCAGACTGCTCCTCTCCTTCCTTGGTCTGTTTTACTTGCTCCGTGCTTGGTGGGTCTCAGTCTTCTCTGACAGGAGCACAGCTGGGTATGGGGCAGAACACTCTCTGCAGCAACACTGACTTTCTGCAGCAGCCTGTCCAAGTCGGCATCACCATGGATGGCAAGCTGCAGGTGGTAGTGGTGTCAGGAGGTGTTCCAGCATTTTCACTGTCCTAAGTGGCGTTCCCAGCCAGGTGGAGATGCTCTGCCATCAGGTACTCCAGCATCCGCGTACGGGAGACACCAGTCCTGCTCACTTAGGGCACCCTTGCAGAGTAGGTCATGCATGCGACCAAAAAGAAACTGCAGCCCAGCCCACAAAAAGCACAGGTTAGCGCTAGCTGTCCTGCTACTCACATCTTGTGTTTTGGCTGATGCTCTCTCAGACACTGACCCCAGAAGAATACAAAGCTTAGTGTGGACCAGTATGACATTCCTATGTTCTTTAATTGTCTTTATCCTATTTTAATCACTCAGCATTTATTTACATGCTAACAAGAAACAGAACACAGCCAGCACTTATTTAGTATCTTACTACCAAAAATGTTTAATGGGGATGCTTGTGGGTGTTACTGTGCATGTGCACACACTAATATTCCAACAGTAGATGTCATTGATGCATGGCCTCTGAAATCCCTGCTTTTGCTATTTGGACATCTTGTATAAGCGGACAATGTCAAGCTCTTCCTAAAGCTGGATAAGCAGAACCAATTCAGTTCCAAGTCCAGCTCCTGACACTGTCAGTGGTTTAATCACCAAAAGTATCCACACTCAAACACTATAAAAAAAGTTAAACTACCTGTAACCTTTTAGACAAAAAAGCTAGCAATTGCACAACCGATTCCTCAAACTTACATAATTCCAATGTCAACAATGGTGAAACAGAGATAAATAGGATCAGTACCTCCTCGTACAAGTACCTTTTAACAAAAATTACTTCCCTAGCCAATTCCACGTTACACTCATTCACAAACTCCAGTGAAGTTAACAGGGTCAACTGCTTTAAGTTGAATATCATTTGCTGATTAACAGAGTAAAAAGTAACATTAGGAAGAAAAGCAAAGTGATTTTTTTCACACATATTAAACTTCATCACTACCTTCAGACTAATGTAGCAGCCTGCAGAATGCACTGTCTGAATTTTAATGTAAAAAACATGCTTCTCCCACTCCTTAGATGGAATTCACCCTCTTGAGTGGCTTTAGGTCCCAATCCTGTACCTAAAGTGGTTTCTGCAGTCACTCCCTGCCCGAGGGAACTTGCTGTAAAATGGTGCAACAGTAGCTCACTCTTGTCAACCCTCTACTCCCACACCAGTGGGCCACAGGAGAAGACAAAAGGAGACCTAGCAACTCTGCCACAAGCCAAGGCAAACTCCTGTGCTTACTTAGCTTCTATCGTAGCTGCAGCAAGTCTCAGCTCAAAACTATTATTCCTCACCTTGACAAAAGAAATTTTTTTTTTTTAAAAAAAAGGCCTGACAAGGTGTGCTCTGCCACCCAAAATCCTAAGAACCCATAGTCCAAAGCTTACACAGTTAGGCAAACATAACTGTACCTTTGCCTTCTTGCAGGGAACTAATCAGCTAGAACTGATTGCACCATAGCGCACTGGAGATATTCAAATGACAGAACTGCTGCAATAATGTTTCCCATGGAAAATTACATTCTGATTTACGTATGCAGCAACTTTTGGATATAAGTATTTCAATTCAAAGAATCACAATTTTTAGCACATTCAAACCAATCTTTAAAGGCCAGCAGGAAATGAAATTTGTGCTCAACTGCTCTCCTTTAGCAGAAGAATGTTTCCATTTTTAAGTGTCATTTCTCCTTTATAATATCAATTGAGTCACAAATTCTGAAATTTACTCTTTAGAAACCAAACCCAAGTATTTTACAACATTCAGCCAAAGAAGGAAAGAACATTATGACCACAATTCCATTTAAAACATCTTGTGCAATTTAGCTCTAAGTTAAGGCAACCCAATAGTCATACTGCAGGACAACATACACATTTGGTTGTGTCTACACGAGGTGTTCCAAAACACAACTCTTGCTGCTGAAAAATCCCTGCAAACATCACGAAGTCGGGGGTGGGGGGTGTGTAATTTAAATACTTGTTGGTACATTTTTGGTGGTCCTTTTGGAAATAAAAACATACAATGCTTTCCTGTAAGAATTCACGGGCTGCTTGAGCCCCAAATTTGCTGAGGGGCACTTTGCTATAACTTCTGCTGTTATTTAAACCCAAGCAATTAATAATGTCTATTTACAGGACAGGTCATATTTCTGACCAGCAAAGAACAAAACATATCTATTTCATGTACGACTGCAGCCTTTCATAAATACCAGGTCTTCAGCAAGTAAATGAAGACCATGAGCTATAACATTTTTCTTGGTTGATGCCAAACAGCAAAATAAAAAAGGGAACCATCTGGCAGGCCAATGGTTTATGAGTTACATAGTCTGCTCGGACACGGGTTTTCTTATACAGGTACATTTAATTCACAATGCAGTTTATTCACTCATTTGGAAGCTTATTTATTAATGCTATTTTATATACCATAACAAATATCACAGACTGGGAACTAATGTTCTCATTAAATGTATTAACTGTTTTAGTAAACTAAGTAATAAAATTAATTTATTAATTAATCAAATCCTAAACATACCACTTTCTGCTGTAATTCTTCCAACACGCTCAAGTTATCTGCTTGCTTTAAGAAGCAGAACTTAGAGAGGTGCAGCCGAGACTAAGGTTTCCATGCAGTGTCCTACCTGCTAATACTGAGATTCAGAGTTCCTTTTTCGAACAGCATTTTCATTTCTACCTTGAGCTATGTGCAACAAACAAGTCCCGCTCACGTTTCAGCCTGCCAGTCAACAGACTACACCTGAACAATCACTGGGGATGCCTGCTACA